>JAEMWC010000902.1:0-65000 GCA_016490735.1 Pachyseris speciosa
AAACGCCACTGCGCTGAGTGGAATCCGTGCTATCTGCACCAGCGGCTGTGACATATCACCACTCGACCATACACGGTCTGATATTGGAAATGACTAAGCACATCGCCCGGATGTTTGAGAAAGGAAAGGAAACACATCGTCGAATGGTTTAGGATTCGAGGTGTGGTCAGAGAAACCTCCGAAATTACTCATCGAAGCTTCTTTTGCAAAAACAATGAAAAGAAACGAAGGTAAACTTTGAAAAAAAAAAGCTTCGCCACATGCATACCGCGTAGCTGCTTAGCTTCAGTTGTGATCACTCGTTCCTGGCGGGAACAATTGCAGCATTGGACGTTCAATACTGATTCATTAGTTTGTTATTAGAGTATGGCTTTTACCACGTACAAGGTTCTTTCATGCAAACCTGAAAAACGCATTATAGGAAAACTGTGTTTTATGCTTTCTGATTCTATATTCTAACTGTGACATGTAATTCCTTGGAGGAAAACATTTTCTTCCAACTTCAATAGCTCTGTTATTACTTGTTTCTATATTTTGCACTTTTTTCAGTAGTTCATGTCGTGGACTATCTCAGTGGACAAATTCCAATGACCCTTCTACCGTGGAAACTGCATCCCAACCCTGAGGGCAAACATGCATAGCGATGTTTTCCTTGCTAATTGTTTTGAAGCTTTTTTATGTTCTAACCTGCGTCTGATAACAGTGCCAATTTAATTTGTCTTTCGCTGGCGTTTATACCTCACTCTCAGTCTTACAACATCCAGTAATTGTTAGTCCTCTGGTTTCACAGAAAGCTTTAGTTACTGTGAAATGTGTCAGTGTTGTGATTTCTCCTGTTCCACATACACAAACGTTCATTTGTTGATCGCTTATTATTTAGTTCATAAATAATAATGATATACTTTAACTTCTGTAACTTGATCGTCGATTCTGAAATGAAGCTTTACGAATGTTCGCCTTGAATTTGTAATTTTCGGCTTAGTTGTTCCTCCTTAAATTCTATCTCCAAAAAATGCAGTAGACGTCCCTTTTATAATTATCTTGGTTTCAAATATAAAATTGTGATACATATTTACGCTTATTAGTTGGTTGGTTTAAAACTTAATGACCGTATCGTTTTCCACTAGAGAAACTAGTTACAAAATATGTACTCTAAAGCAAAATCTAAAAGCATAAATGAACATTTCTGTTTCGCTGAGATTTCAAGCATTTGTTGAAATATCTCTCTTTAGTATATACCACACAAGTAAATAGTGCTTTTCGCGCGCTCTGATTGGTTAACTCGGAGGTGACTAGCAAGTACTATTCACCTCCGAGCAAGCCGGCGCGGGAGAGTTTGTCAGTATATTGTCACACATCAAGTGATACTAAAACAATTATTCACCTCAGTGTCGGTGAAAGTGGTGGATATTTGTCTCGCCTCTTCCCGGCTCGATAAGTATCCACCACTATTCAATATTCACATTACAACAACAAGAACTTTATTCTCTCACGGGGTCCTTTTCACTAAAGGAGCCGTGCACTTTAACAATAAATTACATGTAATAATTATAATAGTTAAACCAATATCATTACAGTCATAAAATTATCTAATTATAATAATTTAGCCTTTAAGATTTTTTTTTTTCTCGCAATAATTCTGTATCTAAATACTCGAATCGTACTACTTTACATAACGCCATTTCTAGTTTCATTGTCCCTATACAGGAGCCGATTTATTGGCTCCTGCTCAATGTCAATTTCCTTTATCATTTAAAGTGTTCATTGCTGCAAATTCGGAGTACTATTTAAGACTTAACATTACACCACGCGCCAACTTGCGACAAGTGTTTTTTCCGGCCGCTTACGTCATGAACCAGTAGCATTGTCTTTGTTCCCGTTTCAAGAGGACATTCCAATAAGAGGGGTGCTAAATACGCTTCTCAAGATTTGCTGTCAACCAATGGCAGTTAGTTCCTTTTTTCATCATTTAAAAACGTTAACGCCCACCTTTAGTTATACGTAAATCGGTTGATCTGAGGAATGTCAGAGATAAGCGAAGCTTTTGGCTGTGACTGCAGACGAACTTTAACCCTGTCTTTCCTAGTGATCACCACTAAATCCAAGGGCAGATTGGCGGGATTTAAGATAGAGCAGGTATTTTATTCATCTATTTTCAAACTTAAGCACAGCAAGTATCTAAGGTTTCACCAACCGAAATGCAGAGAAACCTCGCTCTGTTTCAAACATCGCAGAATCTGCATTACATGGAAGGAATAAAACTATCGAAAATTCCGGGATGCAAAATGAGTTCAGTAACAGTTAATATCGCGTTGGATGGACAAGCCACGTGTGATACCGTGGCTTTGGCGGGGTCGATCCTGGCAGAAATAATTGCAGCATAAATAGGAAGTCAGTTAGTACTGATTTTAAAATTAGTTTATTATTATAGTATGGCTTTTGCCGCGTGCAAGATGCTATCATACAAACCTGAAAGATGCACTAACTGGAGAACAACTGTATTTTGTTCTTTCTCTGAGTGATTCTGTGATCTAACTGGGACATAACTCCGTAGAGAAAAAACATTTTCTTCCAATATCAATAGCTTTATTATTTCTTGTTTCGATTCTCTATTGTAAATTATTTCAGTAGTTAATGTCGTGAGCTATCTACGTTGACAAATTCAAATGACCCATCTACCGTGGAAACTGCATGACGATGTTTTTTTTTTTTTGGTAATACTTAAAAGAGCTTTTTATGTTCTAACCGGCGCATCAATAACTGATGTCGATCGTTTTAGAATATTCGTTCTTTTATACTGCTATTAAAACACTTTGGTTTGCCCCTCAGAATGCTGGAAATCGCATTTCCGAAAACTGGCATTTCAAACTTTCCCATGGGAGCATACCCCTGGACTCCCCTAGAAGCTTCCGCCTTCAGCGAGCGTATATTCAAAACCCTTTATAAAAATCCTGGATCCCCCCAGATAGCTATGGACAGCAATTGGAGATGTAGACATGAACACATTGCCTGTTTGGGGAGATTTCTAAGAAGCGCGAACCTGAATGAAACTTAACTAAGGCACTGGTACTTCTATGTAGGTCGTGCTTTTACAAGGAAAACAATGCCGGTCAAAAAACAACCTGGTACACAGCGGCTTACTGTGCTACACGGCAGTAGCACGACTTGGTTTCAAAAAAGTCTGAGATACAGGCAGAATGTCACGACTTAGGTGATCAAGTAAGAACGCTTACGCTTACGCTAACAACATAACCTCGTCATGCTTTATAGTGTGGTTGTGCGTTTAGGAATATTTTAGCCCATGCACTCTCAGATGCAAAGTTTTCTGGGTCAGGACAAGGAATAGGGCCCAAAGCAGATTTTATTGCAAGTAGATCACCCCCGCCATGGAGAGATCTGTCCTTCCTGATCAACTAACCCAGGAGCCTCTCAGGACTCCACAGTATCACATAATTGTAATTAGTTAATAATAATAATAATAATAATAATATTAATAATAATAATAATAATAATAATAATAATTTATTTGTTATTAGGCGCAAATTAACTTCTGAATATGATCAAATGCGCCTACAACATTAACTACCTATAATAATTACAATAAAATGTATATAGTTAAGAATACCTGAAATGTATAATCTAAAAGTAGTCAATCTAACTATAACAGGCAAAAGCCTTCCTAAATAAATAAGTCTTAATTGTTCGTTTAAAAACAAAAAAGTTATCCATGTCTCTGACACTATCGTAATTAATTAACCCTACGGCCGCTGACAGTGTGCATATATATCTTTATGAGGTAGCACAATAAATGTGAAATGAAACGTGAAATGCATGATGTTCGAGTCTGTGTTTGTTTGTTTGTAGTGAATATCCATAGATACCCTATCAACATTCATCCCCATAAAACTGCAAAATTGGTTCACAGCTCAAGTATTAATAACGATAATACTTGTTAAAGAATAAAAGGAGGAAAAACGAAAAAATAAAAGAGAAAAATAAATAGTGGAAGACGCGACTGCGCTGAGTCGAATCCGGGCTATCTAAAACAACGGCTGTGACATATCACCACTCGACCATACACGGTCTGATATTGGAAATGACTAAGCACATCACCCGGATGTTTGAGAAAGGAAAGGAAACACTTGTAGGATGGTTTAGGATTCGAGGTGTGGTCAGAGAAACCTCCGAAATTACTCATCGAAGCTTCTTTTGCAAAAACAATGAAAAGAAACGAAGGTAGGCTTAAAAAAAAAAAAAAAAGCTCCGCCACATGCATACCGCTAGCTGCTTAGCTTCAGTTGTGATCACTCGTTCCTGGCGGGAACAATTGCAGCATTGGACGTTCAATACTGATTCATATGGCTTTTACCGCGTACAAGGTACTGTTCTGCAAACCTGAAAAACGCATTATAGGAAAACTGTGTTTTATGCTTTCTGATTCTATATTCTAACTGTGACATGTAATTCCTTGGAGAAAAACATTTTCTTCCAACTTCAATAGCTCTGTTATTACTTGTTTCTATATTTTGCACTTTTTTCAGTAGTTCATGTCGTGGACTATCTCAGTGGACAAATTCCAATGACCCTTCTACCGTGGAAACTGCATCCCAACCCTGAGGGCAAACATGCATAGCGATGTTTTCCTTGCTAATTGTTTGAAGCTTTTTTATGTTCTAACCTGCGTCTGATAATACCCAGTGCCAATTTTTTGTCTTTCGCTGGCGTTTATACCTCACTCTCAGTCTTACAACATCCAGTAATTGTTAGTCCTCTGGTTTCACAGAAAGCTTTAGTTACTGTGAAATTTGTCAGTGTTGTGATTTCTCCTGTTCCACATACACAAACGTTCATTTGTTGATCGGTAATTATTTCGTTCATAAATAATAATGATATACTTAACTTCTGTAACTTGATCGTCGATTCTGAAATGAAGCTTTACGAATGTTCGCCTTGAATTTGTAAGTTTTCGGCTTAGTCGTTCCTCCTTCAATTCTATCTTCAAAAAATGCAGTAGACGTCCCTTTTATAATTATCTTGGTTTCAAATATAAAATTGTGATACATATTTACACTTATTAGTTGGTTGGTTTAAAACTTAATGACTGTATCGTTCTCCACTAGAGAAACTAGTTACAAAATATGTACTCTAAAGCAAAATCTAAACAACTAAAAGAACACTTCTGCTTCCCCGAGATTTCAAGCATTTGTTGAAATATCTCTCTTTAGTATATACCACACAAGTAAATAGTGCTTTTCGCGCGCTCTGATTGGTTACCTCGGAGGAGATTAGCAAGTGCTATTCACCTCCGAGCAAGCCGGCGCGAGAGATTTTGTCGGTATATTGTCACACATCAAGTGTGGTTATTCAGCTTGTCTGGTATATACTAAAACAATTATTCACCTCAGTGTCGGCGAAAGTGGTGGATATTTGCCTCGCCTCTTCCCAGCTCGATTAATATCCACCACTGTTCAATATTCACATTACAACAACCACAACAACAACAACTTTATTTTCCCACGGGGTCCTTTTCACTAAAGGAGCCGTGCACTTTAACAATAAATTACATGTAATAATTAGTAATAGTTAAACCAATATCATTACAATCATAAAATTATCTAATTATAATAAGTTAGCTCTTAGGAATTTTTTTCTCACAATAATTCTGTATCTAAATACTCGAATCGTACTACTTAACGCCATTTCTAGTTTCATTGTCCCTATACAGGAGCCCATTCATGGGCTCCTGCTCAATGTCAATTTCCTTTATCATTTAAAGTGTTCATTGCTGCAAATTCGGAGTACTATTTAAGACTTAACATTACACCATGCGTCAACTTGCGACAAGTGTTTTTTCCGGCCGAATACGTCATGAACCAGTAGCATTGTCTTTGTTCCCGTTTTAAGAGGACATTCAAATAAGAGGGTTGCTAAATACGCTTCTCAAGATTTGCTGTCAACCAATGGCAGTTAGTTCCTTTTTTCATCATTTAAAAACGTTAACGCCCACCTTTAGTTATACGTAAATCGGTTGATCTGAGGAATGTCAGAGATAAGCGAAGCTTTTGGCTGTGACTACAGACGAACTTTAACCCTGTCTTTCCTAGTGATCACCACTAAATCCAAGGGCAGATTGGCGGATTTAAGATAGAGCAGGTATTTTATTCATCTATTTTCAACTCAAGCACAGCAAGTATCTAAGGTTTCACCAACCGAAATGCAGAGAAACCTCGCTCTGTTTCAAACATCGCAGAATCTGCATTACATGGAAGGAATAAAACTATCGAAAATTCCGGGATGCAAAATGAGTTCAGTAACAGTTAACATCGCGTTGGATGGACAAGCCACGTGTGATACCGTGGCTTTGGCGGGGTCGATCCTGGCAGAAATAATTGCAGCATAAATAGGAAGTCAGTTATTACTGATTTTAAAATTAGTTTATTATTATAGTATGGCTTTTGTCGCGTGCAAGATACTATCATACAAACGTGAAAAACGCATCAACTGGAGGACAACTGCATTTTATTCTTTCTCTTAGTGATTCTGTGATCTAACTGGGACATAACTCCGCAGAGTAAAAACATTTTCTTTCGATATCAATAGCTCTATTCTTGCTTGTTTCGATTCTCTATTGTAAATTATTTCAGTAGTTAATGTCGTGAACTATCTACGTTGACAAATTGCAATGACTCATCTACCGTGGAAACTGCATGACGATGTTTTTTTTGGTAATACTTAAAAGAGCTTTTTAGGTTCTAACCGGCTCTGAAAATACCCAGTGCCAATTTTGTCTTTCGCTTTCATTCATACCTCACTCTCAGTCTTACAACATCCAGGAATTGTTTCCCTCTGGTTTTACCGAAAGCTTTAGTTACTGTGAAATTTGCCAGTGTCGTGTTTTGTCCTGTTTCACAAACACAAACGTTCGGGTTCACTTGTTGATCGTTAATTATTTCATAGATAATATTTCCATTTCTAGTTTCATTGCCCTTATGTCTATTATTATTATTTATTTATTTTTTACTTCAAGTGTCCATTGCTGCAAATTCGAAGCACTATTTAAGAGTGAACTGAGCATTGTACCAAACTTGCCACAAGCGTTTTTTTTTTTTCGCACGTGTCATGAACCAGTAGCATTGTATTTTTTTTTCCGATTTTAGAGGGCATTCAAGTAGGCGGGGTTCTAAATACCCTTCTCAACAACTGTTATGTCCCAAAGGAAATTTATATATGTTAAACTATGGCAATTACTTCCTTTTCAGTTCCATCATTTAACACCACCCACCCTTTAGTTCTATAACTGGGTTGATCTGAGGAATCTCAGGGATAAGAAGACCTGCGTTGAGACGTTTTTGCTGCAAGTACTAACTTTAGCCTTGTCTTTCTCAGTGATCAACACGATATCCATTGGCAGATTGGCAGATTTACTAGTAGAGCAGGTATTTTACTGATTTATTTTCACCTATGCACAGCATGTATCTAGTGTTTCATGAATCGAAATGTATACTAGCCTGTCTCTATTCTAAACATCTGCATTCACAGAATCTGACTTTAAAAGCGCTCCACTAGTATCTCTTATAAATGATGCGTAAGCAAGCCGAGCAAAGCCGAGCAAAGCCGAGCACTTCGCCATGATTATCTTTGTTTTACGATTTTTCATCCAGGCTGAAGAAATATGCTACACATTCATGCATTCAAGTAAACGTTTCACCAATTCAATAAGACTAATACATTCAGTTTTTATAAAGTTTGCTATATTGAACGAATTGCAATAGATAATCAGTTGACTGACGTGAACGGTTCCTTGTTACGATACTGAGAAAGGCATCAGCACTTACACAATGAAAATGTACTGTCACTGCTCTTCAGCCTTAAATTTTCACCGATCTAACTTTTTCCTGTATCGTCCGTCATATTATTTTTTCCCAAAGACAGCGACTATATTCAATGCAGAAAGAAACATCTTATGTCATCTTACTTCACAAAACTTGCGATGAATAGCAATTTCGCGTATATTGGACGTCATCTTAGCTTACTTAGTTTAAATTGTCATTGAGTTTAAGTTATAGTTTTTGAGCATTAGTTTTCAGAAATTATGATCATTAAGATGCAGATGTGAATATGACGGCAATCATATATTTGAACAGAGGGGTAAAGATTAAAAATGGAAGGGTCTAATGGATTATCCCAGTTATAAACGCAAATTCAAACCTCAGGAATTGGAAAAAGAAAGCCTTAAAATATTCAATGCTCCGTAATATATAGGTTTAGCCAAGCCTAAAAGCAGAGCTCCACGGTTTTTTTTTTTTTTTTTTTTTTACTGGTATTGAGCAACTTCGCATGGCTTTCCTTGCGCCAATATTTTATGGTTAGAGCGGTCAACAGGAATTGACCGCGGTTCAAAAACCTCAAAACATTAAAACATTACAAGAAAACAATACATGACGCGTATGTTTGTTCCAAAACAAATTTCACAATCTAAAAGCGATCAAACATTTTCATCCAACATCGTGTTTAACCGTTTAGCCACCTCTTTCAACATGAGTTTCCCTTTTGGTTGAGGGTCGAGGGTAACTAGTCGAGGGTCGAGGGTCGAGGGTCGAGGATAACTAGTCGAGCGTCGAAAACTTCTTCAGAATTATAGAAAAATTATTTCTGAACGTCCTCAAATCAAAATTTCATACAGGCGGGTGTTTATACTGATGAGTTTCCGGTGCCTGCTTTCGCCGTATACTCGTCATATATGTGTTCGTGATCGAGTCCTGTGTTGTCTATAACTTTTACATATTTCCCATGGACTATAAAAAAAAATAATAACAAGAAATACAACTTAAATAGCGGTTAAAGCGGAAAACCTAACAACAAATTACGCGAGACACCCCTACAGCATTTGTGATTTAATAAACAATTATTGTACGAGGTTGAGCAAAATATCGTGATTTGTCAGTGGCGAGCATTTCAATTATTTTCCGAAGCCGAACGCTGACGCAAATAATTAGTCTGCGAGATAATGGCAAATCACGATATTTTGCGAAAACCGAATTCGATAATGAGCTTGTTTTTCTTGATTATTTTCGGGAAGCGTTAAACGATATGCCATTTTTCACTGAATTTGAGGAGCTTGGACGCGTGCACACAACTACGCATGAGCAGAATATTATTTGCAGCAAAATCACAGTTGGACGGTACTGCGCACAAGCAGACCATTATTTGTAGACAGTTATTTCTAGGTCACGTGGTAGGCTCTGGGCCAATGAAAAGGAAGGGAAAAAAGTATCGAACGATAATAAACAATTATTGGACGAGGTTGAGCAA
The DNA here is from genome assembly GCA_016490735.1 of Pachyseris speciosa. Taxonomy (NCBI): domain Eukaryota; kingdom Metazoa; phylum Cnidaria; class Anthozoa; order Scleractinia; family Pachyseridae; genus Pachyseris; species Pachyseris speciosa. The sequence goes on from JAEMWC010000902.1 coordinate 9,313, forward strand.
AATATCGTGATTTGTCAGTGGCGAGCAGTTCAATTATTTGCCGAAGCCGAAGGCTGAGGCAAATAATTAATCTGCGAGACACTGGCAAATCATGATATTTTGCGTAAACCGAGTTCAATATTCGATCACCGAGCGTGTTTATCATAATTATTATCCTGCGTTGGAAAAGCCTACTGGATGTTTATTTTTATTATTTTGAACTATATATTTTTCCCCATTCACACCACCCTACGCAATTAAATGTCTTTATCGAGCGACCGACTTAATTCGCCATTAAAATGTGAACGGGCAAATTCTGAAAAATTTATATCTTGTCCTAAAATGGTGTAATTCTCGCTCGCTCCCAAGTTTGCTTCAAAGTCAGCAGCGTATGCTTGGGGTCCGGATAGGAAAATCCGTGCCGCTGCTGCGCGTACCACCAGCCAATCAGATGCAAGGATTTATTTAGGATTCCGGACCGCTAAGATGCTTCAGAAAAAAAATAAAACATGTTATTTTCAAGTGTGAGGATATCATGTTTTCGCTTGAAAGCTCCCCTGGTATTTCATTCGTGTTTATATAATAAATCAAGTTATTTTCAGCTGCTTCTTACAAATCATGAACTTGCATCAAAGTCATCAGAATGCAGTTGTCGCTTGCACTTTTGGTCCATGGTCGAAATTAATTTGCTGAAATATTGTTCTGTCATAGATGAACTGGTACGTGCTCGCATTAATGCTCCAGTTGACATTTCATGGATGTTCCTGCAAAATGGAAGCACAGGGTTTCGTGGGGATCAGAAGACGTAACGCTACTGCTAACCTGTCTGGTCTGATGGCAAACGGAACCTTCGTATGTCCTGATGGAAAATCAGAGTGCCATGACGGCGACACTTGCTGTAAGCTGTGGCTAAAGGAACTGGGCTATGGGTGTTGTCCTTATCCAAACGCAGTTTGCTGCGATGATCAAACTACTTGCTGTCCTAATGGCACCATTTGCGTCGGAGTTAGCTTATGCCTCTAATGAAAAGTCGGAAGAGATAATGCATAACATAGCGGAGTATAACCATTTAAAATGACTTAAGCGTTGAAAAGTTTTAGGGTAAAGATAAAAATTTATGTTGCTCACTAGTACACCTACCCTTCGAACAGGGGACCTTCAATCTTTCTAGATAAGTCAGATGGAAGGGCCTCTACTCGTAGGATATACTATACCTTGATATGATATAGCCATTGTTAAAAGCAAAGACCGCAATTCAAATGTTAGTCAAGAATATGCCTTAATATCAAATAGACTGTGACTAAACTTTAATCACCGGCGATCGCTGGAAAATAAAGTCCGTACGGAATTGATCATTGAAAGTTATATTGTGTAATACATGTTATTTAGTTACACTTCCTGAACTGTATTCCTTAACTGAGGTCGGTCTTTTACCTAAAAGTACGCGTGGGTGTGAGAGAAGCAAAATTGGGGAGAGGTGTTACAGGAAGATGGTGGTCATTACTTCTCTACATGCGGACTATCTTTTTCTGATGACAGATACGTTCTATTCCACAATAGGCAGATTTGGCAAAGACAACGCAGCGTCAAAGGATAACGTGGAAGCACGCGGAGAGGACTGAAAGTGACTTCCGGTGCTCAATTGCCGTTCTCCTATTGGTCCAGTGGGTTTTAGATCTGCGCGTGCCGTCGTCACTGTCGTTACGTCGTCTTTGCTAACTCAGCCTAATCTTATGTCCAGGTGGTGGGAGCATACTGGTAACAATCAATGTGTCTCACCTTCCTAGCCGGCTTTTTTCAACGCTGAATCATCTTTGTCATACGTTTGATAATGGTCTTGTAATAAGAACCGAATTATTACGTTTATTTCTTCTTTGTTTTTTTTCTTGCTTATACTTATATTTTAAGTTAGAAAGATGTTCTTCGGAGTAGTTATCCTATTAATTTACTTCTTGACAGACCTTGTCACGGTTTCAGACGCCATCTTAATTTGACGGGTAGGCAAACGCTTCGGAAATAACTGTGTATAATTTATATAGGGACTTCAATGTCAAGTTACTTGTAAAAAACTTAAATGTAAAACAATTTATGAATTGCTAACTTAAGTTACTAGCCAAAGGATATTAATGTGAAAATCTGAGGTTCCTACCTGCCCTAAAATTCGCACGGTTGAGTTTTTAATTTGTCAAATATTTGTCTTTTCGTTTTCCCACAGACGCACTTAGGGCGAGTCAAAATACAAACAACGATGAAACTGCAAGGTTGCTCTGTCCGAAGGACTTTCGGTGGATTGCAATTAACAACGCTACAAGCAATGTAGAAGTGCAGTTGAAAATTAGCCTGCGAGCAAGCTCTCTCGGGGGGTGGGGTTGGAAGGAGGGAAAAATGTAGAGAGAGCTAGCCCTCCTTCTCTCCTTTCCTCCCCCACCCCCTCCACCCCCGAAAGAGCTTGCTCGCAGGCTAGTTGAAACTGTAATATAAACGAAATTAAAAGTTACAAAAGGGTGACAAAATACAAGATGAACAAAGGAAATACATAACCAAAAAAGACGTAAACGGTTAATTACATTGTTAAGACCACTGAATAACGTGAACGAAAGAAAACTGCCACTGGCGTAAAACTTAACGACAAACTGCAAAAGCTACACTGCGCTCATCAGCGCGACGGGAAAAGAAAACTAACCACTATTATTGCGAAACTGACATGTTATATGTACTGATAAATTGTGCGCATGCAAACCAAAAGCAACGTAAATGGAAAGGAACGCACAAAAGACGCTAATGAACAGGTGAAACATAACGCAAATTAACAACAGGAAAAAAAACCACGGAAGCTGGACTCAGCTGGACTGTCCCGATTTCCTATCGCCTTGTTAGTCTTCTCAAAATGCCACGGTAGCGCAGAAAGTAGGCTACTGACGTCTTCAACCGATGCCAGGAAGATGTTCACTGAAAGTGCTTAATGGGGAACTAACTTCACTACAGACTTAGCGTTGTTGCCAAGGAATTTTTACGGATTGTATTTGTAAAACACAGTTTTTCGGTGTTTTTGCCACTATATTGGTGAGACGTGCGAAGAGGTGAACATGTAAAATTTATAAATTGCTATTGCGCATGCGTAACTTGCCCCAGGCTCCAACCGCGCCTTAGAGAGAAAAATCCCTAAAACTTAGAGAAAATTATGTGAAGTTCTGATTTTTTTTGCCAATCGGAGATATTCCAGCCTTCTTTTCAAGCCTACGTAAGCAATTGTTGTTAACGTACATAACTGCAATGATAATGACGAAATGGTATAATTTGAGTGCTTATGACGTCATAAATCTCACAAAAACGCGAATTTCCAAAAATCGATACGTAGAGTTTTGCACCTTGGCGATCGTTAACCATTGGCACCATTTTCGATATCCAGAAGTGTACGCCACCCGAGTTTTAGGCCTTTTTCTGTTCTAGTCACGTGACTTACCAAATATGGTTGTGACTCGAAAATCTTGTAAACCTTTTTGATTGTAAAAACATTGCCAGACAGCTTGCCTGTGCAAGTTAGGGTTTCCAAGATATGAGGGTTGGGAACTTTCCATAGCAACAATGTTAGCTCATTTTGTAGTTAAGTTAGTCCCCCCTTAATCAAGGGGTAAACAAACTCTGATATTGACGCCATAGAAATCTAAACGTCCGCTTTCACTTCTGGGGCCTTGCATGAAATGCTTCCCCAACAAAGAGGGATTCTGAGGCCAATATTCTTCAGGCTTCCACAAAAACTCCGGCCTCATTAACCATCTCTCACAGCTCAGCAAGGCTTCTGCGTTCATGACGCATGATCACAGGGGTTTACTGATCCTTCAAAGTGGCGCCACTGGTCTGCAGTCGGACGATCTCGGATCATGAAAACTCGATTGGCAACAAAGGTGTAAAAACTTGTCGTGGAAAGCAGTGAGACGCTTACACCTAAATACATCGATAAAGTTAAACATGCGGTAGAAATCGATTGAAATCGGAAGGCTCTTCATTCATTTCATGGGCGGACCTGTTCACCGTCCTTTCGGTGTTTACAGTTTGCCTTGTGTTGTGCGTGTATTTTCGTGTTGAGTTTAGAAAAACGAAACTCTACAAGACATTCCTAGAGATGTTTTCTGTCTCACTAACGCTAACAGTTATAGGGAATTCATGTTCGGAATGACTTTTTACGGAATATCATGTCGCAAAACCTGAAGCAAAAATGGAAACGATAAGCTTATTATTTTTGGCAGGAGATTCATGATTGTGCCATTTGTGCAGACAATTGTTGTGCTTTTTAATACACAAGCACTGTACTTGAGCTTAGAGGATAAACATATTTGTTGGAATGTGATGGTTGAAAATGTAAAATAACTTACCTTTGTTTCTCTTCATTGAAAATGTCTGATCCTTCAAGTGGCGCCACTGGTCTGCAGTCGGACCATCTCGGATCATGAAAACTCGATTGGCAACAAAGGTGTGAAAACATAACGTAGACCTGACATACTGTCTGTCCACAATACTGATCGAGTGTCTAATGGAATATCTATCTCTCTTTTAAGCATCTTGTCGTGACGCACTGACATACAGTAGCGGCTGCACCTCCAAGAGGGGAATCGAAACTTGCAAAACAGGAACGCACAACGAAATTAATGATACAGAACCATAACCAACTTCTGAGGCATCCGAAAATGATGAAGTTGGTTGGTGGTAAGTTGACCGAAGTCCGCTGGCCTGACACCAAAGGATGACAGTTTTGGCAGATCCATCAACCAGTTTTCCCACCGCGGACTGTGCTCCGGCAGATTTTCGTCATCCCAATCCAGCTTGATGCGACAGAGATCCTGGAGAAACTGTTTCGCAGTTAAAGTGAAAGGTGCCAAGAAACCCAACGGGTCAACAACAGGGCTTGCAGCTGACAGAATACCTCTTCGTGTCGGGGAGCGAGGTTTTCTGCAGATTTCATATCCAAACGTGTCAGTTTCCACGCACCAACGGATTCCAAGAGCCCGCTGAACAGGTATCTCGTTTTATACGCGTCGATCCTTTAATTCAACTGTAGTGATTACGTCAGAGATAAGCTTCGGCGCGCGCGCGCGGAGCACCATGGGTAAGAAATATGGTAACCTATCTGTGTGAAAATTTTGGTTTATGACGTCCCCGTACGAACGTCCGCGCGTACGCCCCCCCCCCCCTCCTCCATGTATTACAATGGCAAATGTCACATTACAGTTCTCCAAGTGCTGCAGCCCGCGTGCTTTTTTGGCGGGAACTTGCATGGACATTTCAAATCGGCTTACATGAGGATTTTAAGATAACGAAACGCAAAAGATTTCACAATCGACACACGAAGGAAGAAGTGAAGGACAAGAAAACGAGAACGCAGGCGACGAATTGGTGAAGTTCGACGTGAAAGAGAGCTACTGAGAGCATTAGGAAGCAGGCGAAATATCAGTGACGAACAACGCGAGAATAAAGGCAAGAAAAGAGACAGAATTATGGTGACCAGCAGCACTGCAGCGGGGGAAAAGTCATGCAAGAGAGACTAAGCTTTAATTTTGCAATTTGTGGAAAGCAGTGAGACCCTTACAGCTAAATACATCGATAAAAATAAACATGCGGTAGAAATCGATTGAAATCGGAAGGCTCTTCATTCATTTCATGAGCGAACCTGTTCACCGTCCTTTCGGTGTTTACAGTTTACCTTGTGTTATGCGTGTATTTTCGTGTTGAGTTTAGAAAAACGAAACTCTACAAGACATTCCTAGATATGTTTTCTGTCTCACTAACGCTAACAGGGTATTCATGTTCGGAATGACTTTACGGAATATCATGTCGCAAAACCTGAAGCAAAAATAGAAACGGTAAGTTTATTATTTGTGGCAGGAGATTCATGATTGTGCCATTTGTGCAGACAATTGTTGTGCTTTTTAATACACAAGCACTGTACTTGAGCTTAGAGGATAAACATATTTGTTGGAATGTGATGGTTGGAAATGTAAAATAACTTACCTTTGTTTCTCTTCATTGAAAATGTTTGGTAAAATTAATATCCATGTAGTTCTGTACTGACTAGAAGTTTCTGTAGCCTAGCCTTTTTCTTTCCTTTTCTTGGGGAAATCAGACTATCAATACTTTGTACTGCTATTATTGCATTGCTTTAGTGTCATATTGGTGTTGGTGTATCTGTGCGTGCGCTCTTCCAACCTCAATATTATTCATTGCTTTTGTACACTGGCCACCTGGTACTGAATTTTTAACCCTAAGGCAAACGGTACCCATTATAATTATTTTTCATAACTGTATTGTTTAAGTCTTTCTTTGTTTGCTAAGGTCCTCTTGTGAAAGTTGAAGGCATTACAGTTGTAACATTGCTAAGAGATTAGTCTCTTCGGGGCTGAAATCACGTGCGGTTGGGGAAAAGACTGTAGACGACCATTTTGGCTGTGTAATCGTTGTAGTTGTTCGAGACGTTATTAAAGAAGAGTTTAATCCCTGTTACACTGGTGGCAGCGGTGGAATACGAAGAAATGGCCTCGAGGGAAGTTCTGGAGGATGTAATCGAGCGGCTTACCGTGCAGTTGAGGCTGACGAAAGCTACTTTGAAATCGACTAACGAAGAATCTCAGCGAACACAAAAGAACCTTGAAACCCTGGAAAAGGAATACAAACCAGTCATGCTCGAAATCGCCGAACTGGAAAAACGAGAATCCGAGCTGATCAAGGAGAGGGTCGAGGCAAAGGAATCGGCGAGGAAAGCGTTGGAGAGGGTATCGGAGTTTGAAAACAAACAGTACATGAAACCGTCAGCGGCGGCGACGAGAGTGAAGCCTGAAAAATTCTCAGGAAGCGGCAACGACACAGATTTTCAGGCGTTCTTGGACCAGTTTCATGCTTGTGCGAGAATGAACAGCTGGAAAGAAGAGGAACAAGCAAATCAACTGATCCTGTGCATGAAAGAAAAGCTCGTGTGGTTATGTCTCAACTCTCGCCGAGTGACAAGAGCTCTTACACGTGTATGGTGGAGGCTCTCCACAAAAAAATCGGCATGCGTCAGGTTCCCGAGGCCGCTAAAGCTGCGCTCAAAGCGCCACGAAGAAAGGTGGGAGAAAGTTTGTTAGATTTGAGTATTAATATTAAACGCTTGTGCGGAGAGGCTTACCCGACTTTGAGCTCGGTTAGTTTGGAGCGAGCTTGTGTAATTCATTTCAATGATGCAATTGGGGCAACACTTGCCAAGGACGTAATTCGTTCTAAACCCTCGACCCTAGATAAAGCCCAGTCGGAAGCTCTAGAGCTCGAAGCATTAGAACTCAGGGCAGTAAGAATGAGAGAAATGGTTGCGAGTGAAGTGTCAACCCACGATAAAGAAGGTTGTCAAGTGCGAAATCCACCTCTACCAGGTTGGGCCCTAGAGCTTTCGACTATGATTGCGTCAGCTACAGAAAAGGCAGCAGCCGAAGCAGTGGTTAATGCCATCCCTTCAAACGGCACTCGAGGAAACTACGTACCCCCCCCCCCCAGTTTGGACTCGCTAATAGCAGGGACAGGGGGTGTTGGACATGTGGGTCAGTGTATCATTTCCAGAGGGACTGCCCGCAGGGAAACTTCCGCAGGGCGGGGGACAGAGCATAAAAGCGTATCGCTCCCTGCCCGAAGACCAAGTACCAGTGATACGCATTAGTTCCATTCAGTCTAACGTGTTGCTACTTGACTGCAAGATAAAAAGGGGTCCCTGTGACTGCCGTAGTGGACTGTGGTAGCCCAATCTGTATTTTGAGTAACGAAGTTTTCAAGTGCATTGCTTTTAATGGGGCCCTGGGGAAGGTCGGATCCAAGGTCGTGGGGTGCCGAGGGCTCCCAGCTGAACATCCTGGGAACAGTGGAACTAGACGCGGCCCTCAAAGGGATAAGAGCTAAGCAGCTATTCTATATTTGTGACAACCTCAAGCAGAGTGCCCTTCTTGGGGTGGACTTTTTAAGGGACAATGGCTGTGTTGTCGACTTTAGCAAGGGAACCCTTCGCGCTGGAAACACAGAGGTGTACTTGAGAGGTGAATCAAGTTGGCAAGGTGCACAGAGTCTACCTGGTAGGAACTGTTATCATTCAGCCAGATCAGAAAGTCGATCTCATTTGCCAGGTCAATGGGGCAAATTTAGAGGTAGTTCAGTGAGTTCTTGAACCCTGGATAAATTCTTTGAGAGGTTTCCAGTTGCAGTGTCCAGTACTCTATCCTTGGTAAATGAAGGGTCGGTCCCAGTCCTTTTTTACAACTATTCTGGGCAGCCGGTTACAATCTACCATGACACAAGTGTGGGGGAGTTCTGTCCAGCCGTAGAAGGTGGTCAAGCAATACCGACAGCGCGAAACTATTGGGTTGAGTCCGTCACCAATGATAGCGATTTAAGAACAGTGAATTGCAATGCACTGTCGGTCGAATCGGAGCCAAGTTGGGATGTAGTTAACGAGATGAGGCAGCTATTCCCTATAGATAATGATCAGATAACGGACGATCAAAAGCTGAGCGTGTGGAAAATCATGGCCAAGCACTCTAACGCAGTATCCAGGGGGCCACACGGTATTGGCCACTGCACTAAGGCACAGCTTAGAATTAACACTGGGACTGCACCCCCTTCAAGACTTTCACTGCGTCGCTTTTCACCTCAGCAGGAGAAGTACATAAGAGAGGAGACGCAAGGGTTACTTGAGAGATATGTAATAGAACCGTCAACCAGTCCATGGAGCGCTCAAGTGGTCTTAGCTTCTAAAAAGGATGGCTCTTACCGTTACTGTGTTGATTTCCGTAAGCTAAATAGTGTCACTGTTAAGGAACACTACCCTATTCCAAGGGTGGAGGACATGATTGATACTCTGGCTGGAGCAAAATTTTTCTCAACCCTGGACTTTGTCTCTGCCTACCATGCGTTCGAAATTCACCCTGATGACAGGGAGAAAACAGCTTTCTCTACAAAGCAGGGGCACTGGCAATGGAAACGTGTTCCCTTTGGGCTTTGTAACGCAGCTCCTTTGTGCGACAGATTGCCAGTCTCTTAGCAGGAATGACATGGGAAGAACTATTGCCATTCTTTGATGACGTCCTCATCTTTGGTGCCACGTTTGCCAAGCACTGTGAGTCCTTAGACCGTGCTCTCTCCCTTATAGAGGAGGCTGGATTGAAGGGGAAGCCAGAGAAATGCTGTCTGCTTCCACGACGCGTACCTTTTGTTGGACATATCCTGTCAGCGGAGGGAGTTTCCACAGATCCCAAAAAGGTTTCCGCAGTGAAATCCTGGCCACCACCAACCAATGTGTCTGAGTTACGTGTTTTTCTGGGAAAGATCGGCTACTACAGGATGTTTATTCCGGATTTCGCAACTGTTGCAAGCCCTCTTTTCCTTCTTGAGGAAAAGGGAAGAAACTTTGTGTGGTCCAATGACTGTCAAAGATCTTTCGACGCCCTAAAGCAAGCCCTTTGTGAAGCGCCGGTTCTCGAATACCCAAGGTTTGATCTCCCATTTATTCTAGATACTGACGCTAGCACGACCGGTGTCGCTGCTGTGTTGTCTCAGGTGCAAGATGGCAAGGAGCGCCCAATTACATACGCTGCCAAGGCCTTGACAAAATCGCAGAGAAAGTGGCCGCCAACCAAGATTGAGATGTATGCATTAGTATTCGGGACAAAAGCATTCTACCCGTATCTGGTCAACAAACAGTTTGTTGCTCGCCTGGAACACCGCTCGTTAGTGTGGCTTCAGAACTTTAAGAATCCTAAACCTCAGGAAGCCCGATGGATTCAGCACCTTCGACAGTACGACATGAAGATAGACAATCGGTCAGGTCATCTGCATAGCAATGCCGATGGTCTGTCCCGTCGACCTTGGCCAGAAAACCCCGTATCTGACACACTTGATGAAGCACAAAGTTTTTGTGAGTCATTGGTTGTTGGAGCGACTGCCAGTGACGGTTCAAAAGCTTTTGTCGAGGATGGAAACGAGTCGAAACCCAGACCGCCATACCCACCATGGTCCAGTGCTCACCTTAGGACAGAGCAGTCAAAGGATAAGCATCTGAGTGCAGTGCTACAGTGGCTTACTGCAAGAAGGAGACAACCTAAAGAAGAAATGAGCGGGGAAGATCGGCATAATGTGGGCTCTATGGGGTCAATACGATAGGTTGCTTTTGCAGAATGAGGTGTTGCACCGGCGATGGTTTGATGAAAAGACTGGACGTGAGAGTCTGCAGGTGTGTGTCCCAGAGCAGTTAAAAGGTGCTGTGCTTCAGAAGTTACATGACCAGTGTGGACACTTGTCAGTGCGCAAGACTACAGACAATGTGCGGAAACGCTTTTACTGGATTGGCTACACTGCAGATATTGAACTGTACTGTCGTACTTGTCACACTTGCAGCTCCAGAAATGGACCAATACCGTAGGCGAGAGCGCCCATGCAATCTATTAAGGCGGGGCTACCCACTAGAGAGGATTCAGATTGACATTCTCGGTCCCCTTCCAGAGACCGACAAAGGAAACAAGTATGTTGCTGTTGTGGTGGACATGTATACAAAGTGGCCCGAAGCGTACGCCTTACCTGATCAAGAGGCTAACACGGTCGTCCAGGTTGTCGTGGACAACTTCGTATTCCGCTTCGGTTGCCCTCGTGGGGTACTCAGCGACCAGGGCCGCAATTTTGAGTCTAGGACATTCCGTGGCTTATGCAGCTTGATTGACTCCGTCAAACAAAGGACAACGCCATACCACCCTCAGTGTGATGGGGGAGCGGAACGACGTATCCGCACGGTTACCAGTGTTATTGCCAAGGTTGCGGAGGAGCAAGAGGAGTGGGATGAGTACCTTCCTAAGGTCCTCCTGGCTTTGCGTGCATCCACCCATGAGACGACTGGCTTCTCCCCCAGTTTGCCCATGTTCGGCAGGGAGTTGAGATTACCTATTGACGCAATGAGGGAGGGGCCTCCTTCAGAACAACCGTCTGATTACCCTTCTTTCGTCAAGAGACAGCAAGAAATTCTTAAGGGAGTGTATGGACGAGTTGGGGAAAATCTGACATTCGTCACCAGAAAGATGTCTATGACGCGCACTGCAAGGGGAATGCAAAGCCGTACCATGTGGGTGATCTGGTGTGGTTAGAGGAAAAGGCCGTTCCGAGGTGGGTACACCAGAAATTCTATCGCCCCTGGTCCGGACCGTGGCAAATAGTGAAGGTCATATCTGACGTCACCTACAGGATACAGTGCGAGGAGGCCGCGCCCGCGCGGGGAAGACGGAAAACGATAATGATTGTGCACTTTAACCGTCTTAAACCGTACTTACGGAGACTCCCTCAGCTTCAGCCGACATTGCATGACGTCGAGAGAGACGCTGGCCAAGCTACGGATCTGAATGTTGGAGAGCGTGCTGTGTTGGAGCTACCGCGGGCTCGCACCGCAGATGCCCTACCTGGTGGCCCCGCTCCGACTGAGAATGTTGCAGTTGTCAACCGTGGGCCGGACCTCCGACCGAGACGTTCAACCAGAGACCGCCATGTCCCTGCCTGGATGGGAGACTTCCTTTTAGGGAAGGACATTGATAACGTTCTTCCTCCACTAGGGAGGGGGGGGGGGGGTGTAACGTTGCTAAGAGACTAGTCTAGCCTCGCAGCGGTCTCTTCGGGGCTGAAATCACGTGCGGTTGGGGAAAAGAGTGTAGACGGCCATTTTGGCTGTGTAATCGTTGCAGCTGTTCGAGACGTTATTAAAGAAGAGTTTAATCCCTGTTACACAGTTATACACCTGTAATAATTTCCATCAATATTATTTGCACAGTATTTTTTCCAGAAGTTTGAATGTGTTTTTCCTCATGATTAGTTAAATACTTTGTATTGTTTCGTTCTCTAGTATTATTGCAAAAGCCATTGAAATGACCTGAACGATGCCAATTAACTGGTTGTTTGCTATGTGACTCGGTCACATTAAATTTCATTCCACAATGAATTGTTCAATGTTTTTCTCTGATCTGCCTTCAGCTATTCCTCATCAATGCACATGTCCTTCAGACCTTCCTTCTCCTACGTACAGTAGTTCAATACAAATTTTTAGTAGCTGGTCACTGCAGTCTTGTGGGTTGTTTGAATGACATTTGGCGCTAATGTTTGATCAGGTGTCATGCAATTTCAAGTGCACATAGAAAAAACTGAGACTTCTCCTTACCCCTCTTGCAAAAAAAAAAACAACAAACAAACAAAAAAATCAACTTAAGGTGGCTAACACTGGTTTCCAGAACTTTTGCTTTCAATTGATGAATTATCACCTTTAACCCTACATACACCATGGTTGATTACCTTAAGTTGATAATGGTATTAAATGCAAATGCCCAATATTTGATTATTAACTTATGAAAATGTTTGGGCTTCTGCTTGGCCGGCCAGTAGGGTGACAGCACCAGGAAAACAAAGTTATATAAAATCACAAACTGTACACCAAATATCAAAGACAATAGTTGTTTATTTTTCTTACATTTTTGTTCCATTTTGTTCTGTTAAGTCAAGTCAAGATCCTTTATTTAAAAAAAAAATTGGTATTAAATCACTACATGCAACAGGCGTAGTGTACTAGCCCCTTGTATGTGACTTCTTTCACTTTCGTAAGGAATAAACAGAAGTAGCCAGATGTAAATATATTGGATCTTCCATGTGCTTGCTTCAATGTTTTGGGATAAGCCATCTTGCTCATATTTGGGAATGTGAAATTCTAGTGTTGTGTACTAAAATAAAAATAGCCCCCTGTATGGTGCATGTGACTTCTGTCACTTTTGTACTCTTTTGTAAAGACAAACAGAAACAGCCAAATGTAAAACACTATATATGTATATATATATATATATATATATACTGGATTTTCCATTTGCTTGTTTCAGTGCACTGGGATAAGCCATTGTGCTCATATTTGGGAATGTTTTCAATGTTATTTTGTATGCAAATAATTCCCCTTTGGGAATATGGAATGTCCTTTTCGATGATCTTCCTGAGACATGATGATGATGATAATTAATTAACTTAGTACTATTATTCTGTGGAAGAAAAAGTAAAAAAAAAAAAAGAAAAGAAAAGATAGCTCTAATAACCAGTGATTTACAAGACATTAGGGAACAGGCATTACTGACAGTGACAGTGTCAGACCAGTGCCTTTTACAAACTAACAAAGCTATTTCCAACGATGATTCTAAAAGTGATGGACAAGACACTGTCATTGTGGGAGAAGCATGGTGTAGTGAAAGTGAAGTAATGCTGAGTGAGTGTGAGAGCATTGGTGAGAGTTGATGAAACTGACAGTGAACTTGCACTATCACTATCACGTGACCACCCAAAACCTGGGTGGTAAAAAAAATTGACGGTAGCGAGGAAAGGCAAAGTCAAGAGACTGTTACTGTGACAATTGACCCACCCTCCCTGCGGTATTGCTGTTTTTACTAGTCACGTGATCAGGTCCAACCAGGATCTCTCTCTCGACGACAAGGGAGGAAAAGAGAGAGAGCCTGGGTTTGAGCTTGGGGCAAATGGCCGATGATGTCGATGTCAGTGTCAGTGGCCTGCAGTTGCTTAGAAAAGTTTCACAGAGGTCAAACGTACAAATCCAATGCCACTTCCGGTTTTCGCAGCCTGGAACTTCCTTAGATTCTTTTTTACACGAAAATGTACAAGGCTTTCGTTGGAAACCGCTCTAATTAAAAATCATGGGAGACAAAAATATAGTCTGCAGTCTGCAGTCTGCAGTCTGCAGTCTGCAGTCTGTGGTCTGCAATCTGCAGTCTGCAAATGCCAGACACCGCACAGCGACTCTATTTCCGGTACCGCACCGAGAATAATTCTTGCAGTTTTGAGATTTCCGTTCCGGTTTATATTAATTTTTGATTAACATAAAATATAAATAAGATAGCTCGGATATGGGATAGTATACACTACAGTGTACACAAGATTCTGAGCTTTCAGCACCGACTGGACATAACAAGCAAGATTCTACAGCACAGCGCCTCTATTTACATGTAGTCTACATATTTTTCGGAGAGGCCCTCCAAGGGGTAGAAACGACAACGATATGGCTCAGGAAACAGGCAACAATCTCCCAAAACACCGACAACCGAAAATAACTGGCAGAAAAATCGCCACAGTTTGCGGCAGGGACAATCCACTTCCCATTCCTCTTTGTATTCTTTTCGACAGCGACATTTGCCCCTGACGAAACAAGCGATAGAAAGAGTCGGTTTAGCCGGATGGGTCGTACGATAAGCAGACTTTATATAAATGCCAGCTAGAAAAGTAAGAATAATTTTGGAGCTTCGCTTTTACGCTTGGCTAAATATATATATATATATTATTCTGCTGTCCTTCGAAGTGCGAAGTTTGCGCAAGCCGGGGACGATACGTCACCAAAAAGGTATACAGGCATCTCATATTTCTGCAGTTCTCCGCCATGTTTCCGTCTTTCCATCAAAGAAAACGCAAGAAAGAACTGTCGCGGTCCGGAACTACTGCTTGTTAAAACATGGCTTCTATATGTGCTATCACTTCTATTCTATCTTCACGGAATCTTGTCAAAACTCCAACTAAGGAATTGGTGAGGTCTAGACCTTTGTACAGCATACTGTTGAGCGATACTCCGTTGAATTTGGCCGAACAATCGAAAACAACACGAATTTTGCCTGGATTGTGAGGATGATATACCCCATGGTGGGGTATATAGCACGCTTTTACGGGCATAACCCTTGACCCCAATGTCTTCCATGAAGGCCTTGTAAGCCGCACACACTTTAGGTCTCCTTAAAGCTTTTTCTTCAGCCAGTTAACACGCCTTAGGGCTTGTGATTTGTTGTTGGGAACAAAGGCTTCGAATGTTTTTGAACGGTAAGGAGATTTGATAATGACCATCCTTCAGTTCAACTGTCTATTGTGATGATCCTTGCTTCGCGATCCACGAACACGGCGAGATCACTAAACTCCACGGGCCTGGCTTACAGATCCATAATGTCATCTTCCGTTCTAAGGCATCTCCCTCTGAGATTATACGGGAGTTTAAGCACCAATTTCTGGATATTACCTGGCTGATCAAACTTTGACACATAGCGACTGCCTGCCAGGGCGTTCCTGCAATTCGTCAAAAAGACGGAAAATCGGTTCGAGGCAACACCATCCTAACAGGCTTTATGTTCGTCCAGTCAATGGCTTTAGTTTCGTAAGCTGATGCAATGCGGTATTTGTCACTGTACTTCTTTTTCAGGAGTCTGCGGGCCTCATTATAGCCTTCGGGCCTCATTATAGCCTTCATACGATGGTAGATGGTGACAGGATGAGACAAGTTCTGTCACATCCCCCGCAGTGATTTGCTCCAGGTAGTAAAGCCGGTCGGTACTACTAAAAGTCCTGGATTCACTGACCAAGCTCTCGAAGGCGCTAAAAATGGTACGGTACTCCATGCGGTTGCCATCAAACAGAGGAATACGCGGCTGCAGAAGTTTATTTCTGGCGAGTAACTCAACTATTCTATTCAGTTGACGCTGGAGATCTGTGTACTGTCGCTGCAAAGCAATTGTTTCTTTCTGTAAACTCTATAGATCTCGTTAGCCTTTGCTGCTGACTTGGCGATCTTAGCCTCCAAATTGAGAGGCGATTCCTCTCGCTTCAATCGAAACTTCGGCTCTTCGAGCGCTTGGCGTTTTTCTAGCATGGTTATTTGCGCCTGCAACTCCTCAACATTACCTGCTTCCTTGGCCCTTGCTAACGCAAAGGAAGAAGCCCGACTACCACGTGAACTCGCTCGGCTGAAATGTTTCGAGACCTTAGACGGCGTAGGTGTGCCAGCGCAGCTAATCGAGTCTTCGTGTTTCACATCCGAATCTACTTGAAGAGATTCTGCAACCAACCTATCTTCAGCTGCCGCTATCCAGTCCACGATCTGTCGGCGAAAGGCGCTAAAATTCTTCTCCTGCTTTTCCATGTAAACTTGACATTCGACCATTTCAACCTCGTCACGAATCTCGCCGGTGTAATCGCGATGAGCATCCCTTAGTTTCTGAAAGGCGGCGTACAAGTGTACCAACTTATCCTTCACTTCGTGTAGGTTTTGGTCGTCTGATAACAGGGCGATAATGTCGTTAGATTTTGCAGTAACATCGGAAGCTTGACCTGATCTTGAATTTTTCGTCTAGCGAAGTCTTTCGCGGATAACTCCTTCTAAGTCCAATGTAAGGTTCGGCTGTCTGCGGCGTATACTTGCACCAACTCCGCGGCCGGTTGGTTCCGTCACACCATTTTGCTAATGATCAGTTCCTGTTGAATTGTGGGTAGATCCCGTCCTTTGTGGGGGCAAACGACCATTTTAGGACGTAACTCAAAATTGTAATTTTGACCGTTTGCCCCCACAAAGGACTGGATCTACCCACAATTCACCAGGAATTGATCATGAGCAAAATGGTGCATTTGGGTCTAAATCGAACAACATGGCGAAACTGCAGAACCCGACTGAACAATTTTCAAGGTTGCTCTGTCTGAAGGTCTTTCGGTGGATGGCAATTAGCAACGCTACAAGCAATGTAGAAGTTTACTAGTTGAAACTGTAATATAAACGAAATTAAAAGTTACAAAAGGGTGATAAAATAGAAGCAGTGAAAACGTAAAGCTTGTGGGATGTGGCTGGAGTGACAAGGATATACCTCACAAATTAATGTGATTTGGTAAGCTGAAGCCACTCTAAAGGCACTAAGGCCACATGGTAGCGGGCATTACCCCTTAAATCTTTTTCACTGCTTGTTTTATGGATATGTGGGTACTTGAGCCTGAGCATTAGCTATGCCATGCTGATGAGGCCTAACAAGGCCGAAACAGCTGTCCATGGTTGCTAATGCTTGGGCTCAATCTTTGCTTTGGTAGATTTAAGGGGTAATGCCCGCTACCATGTGGCCTTAGTGCCTTTAGAGTGGCTTCAGCTTACCAAATCACATTAATTTGTGAGGTATATCCTTGATAAAATAGAAGATGCACAAAGGAAATACATAACCAAAAACGACGTAAACGGTTAATTACATTGTTAAGACCACTGAATAACGTGAACGAAAGAAAACTGCCACTGGCGTAAAACTCGGAGACAAACTGCAAAAGCTAAACTGCGCTCAGTGAAACTGCAAAAGAAAACTGGCCACTATTAGATCTATTATTGCGAAGATGACTTGTTATATGTACTGATAAATTATGCGCAATTGAACCAAAAGCAAATGGAAGGAACGCACAAAAGACACTAATAAACAGGTGAAACATAGCGCAAAATAAATACGGGGAAAACAATAGAAAACAAGACAATTTGGGGAAAATGTCTACACTTAGAACCTACAAACGAGTCCTCAAATGTATAGAGGGTATGCAACCCGTCTCCAGAGATTCGAATGACAATGGATTGGTGGCCATGTTGGTAGACAGCAACAAAAGAAGCTAACGAGAAATCTTTTGTTCACGGTACACCAATATGGCGGTGATGACGTAACGTGCATACGCCCTATTATACTTCGAGATTTCAATCACACGTGCAACTAGAAATACGCCGAACACGCAATGTATTGAATTAATTCATAATAACTTTAGAATGTGAAAGCTATTCTCACGAATATTCCATACGTCGTCGGAATCAGTCGCATGGTTCGTACCGATCTCTTTAAATAAATACTCACGTAATGAAATTAAGTGTCCCGGCGCGTTCTTAAAAGCTACAATTTACAGTACCGCAAATGTCCATCTGGGTTATCAATCGAACTATACTGACTTATTTCAAGCAAATTACCTTAAACATTCTCAACACGTGTGAAGGTCTCCAAGCAGCATAATGATTACTCTAACTCCACTGCAAGTCAAGAACAAAAATTAGCCACTTGCATACGAAATTCAACGTTCGGGTAACTTGATGTAGTCCCAAACACCTCGAAATATAGGCAGTCAAGACAGGGAATTAATTTGCAAGAATTTGCTACAAATTATGAAGGACCTTGTTGACGATCAATCTTAGTTAAATATATGTCAACAACACGGCTATCGGGAAAATAATTAGAATAAAGCGTAGGAGGACAAAGTATCTACAAATGTCTCTCTTACTTTTTATGTTTTCCAGAATAATAATAACAAAATAAAATAACATAAAAGGCGAATGGGTACTTTCAATTGTTACCATACCTGTTGGCAGACCAACTGAATGAGATACATTCAGGTGGTGTAAATGAAATGTCATGTGTAGATTATTTTTCACATTTTATTTCCCTGAGAACAGAGATGTTCTCTGTAAGGTATACAAACAGCCTAACATTACAATTTTTGGAAAAGAACATTAGTTAAGGCATTACTCCAGTTACTCTCTAGCCGTGAGAGCCATCAAGCAATCTATCTAGTCCCACCCCGCGGTATATTCAAATTCTGTCAGTTTCGAATTCTGGTAGAGAACATTCGATTTCTTATCATTCTGTGGCCCAAACCCGGATTTCTGTCTCTTTCTGTGTATAATTTTAAAAGCAAACGATTATTTGCGACTTTTTCTAATTTTCTCTAGTCGCTATTCACCACGATTAACATTAACAGCTGAGCACTATTGAACTCCACAAGTCCAGGGCGACATAAAGATATTAATGTAACCATTAACTGATAGAGTAGTGGTAAAAATGCGTTTTCCGTTAATGGCCTGACGGAAAACCTAATGAAGTAAATAGATTGAAGTAAAAAAATGTGAGTAACTATAAAACAGTAACATTTCATTCCAGGATTTGGTTTTGTACCTTAGACAAATGCATTGACAAATAAAAAAAAACAACAACAACAACAACACACACATTAAAAACGCAATGCAATTGAAATCATTTTTTAAATTGAAGCCTCAAGACGAAAAAAGCAAACAAGCAAATCGCAAGTTATAACAGCTGGCATAATAACCTCCCGTTTTTTCTGAAATGTGCTTGAAATTAATCAGTTACGGTATAGCAGTACAGTACTTTGCTGCTTTCATGCTATTCTAAAATTGATGCAACTGAAGAATTTTTATTGAATTTTGGTTCAAGGTAATTTTCTTATCTGTGAAATTATTTCAAAATAGGGACATGGAAGTTAGTTCTTCTCCAACTGATTACCTTTTATTCCAATTGTAGATGATCGGAACCGTGATTGCGTTAACACTGTTGGTTATATCCGTTGGATCCTCTGGTAAAAAGGAAGACTAAAGCGTTCCCTTCAGTAGTATAGTACATGGGTGATCTGGCACATTTTCCATAAAATTATGCAATTTTTCAAAACAGCACACTTTTTGCCAAGGTCAAGGTCACCAAAATTCCAAGGTTAAAGTCATCAAATCAGTTGGTTCAATTTCTCGGAAAATTACCATGTGTAACTTTCTCGGAAAAACAGTACATGGGTGATCTAGCACATTTTCCATAAAATTGTGCAATTTTTCAAAACAGCACACTTTTCGCCAAAGTCAAGGTCACGTGATCCAGCACACTTTTTGCCAAAGTCAAGGTCATCTATTTAAGTACTTTATGATATAAAAAACACTTAAAGAAATGTCGCTTTAGGTTATTATGGAGAATGAAGAAAGAAATCTCCGGGCCTTGGAAAAGCCCTCTCAAATCAGGTCAGGTAGCCAGATGGTAAATGGCCTAAGTCAGAAAAATATTGGATCAGGTAGCCAGATGGTAAATGATTTTTGTAATACAGATATTCACGAATATTTTGCTGAAGTAGAAAAATATCTAATATGTCCTTTATGTGATCAGAAGATAGCAGAACATAGTGTCAAAAATGAATCATGTTGTGATAATCAGAAAATGATTAATGACAATGGTGAAAATGTTTGTACAAATTGTGGTTCAGTCCATGGTTATGATTATTGTAAGGAGTACGTTGACTTTCATAATAATATGTATAAAATAAAGCGGAAATCTATATATCATCGGAAGTACCATATTGAAAATGTGATAAATGGTATATGTTGCAAGAATAGATTTCAAATTTCAGTAAAAGATAAGGGTAAAATATTAAGAATATTCAAGGAGATAGACACTATCATCCCTTCGGTGAATAAGAATCGTAAAAGAATGATAAACACCAAATTCATTCTGAAACAATTGTTTATGATGATGGATCTGCCTTATGAGTATATCATATTAACCAACTCAAAGAAAACATTAAAATTTTATAATCAATATTGGGTTGAGATTCTATTGTTAATATTTGATAAGATTATTCGTATTATCAAGCAGTGAATTTTTCATCATATTTCAGTAGGTACTTATCAATAATTGGACTATTATCAGTCACATAATCATCGATATTCTTCATTGAGATTTGTATACTTGAAGCATCAAAATCACCACTTCTCAATTTGTCTTTTATTGAATTGAGTAGATGTTGATAGCTTTGATAAGCATATGTACAATTCTGGATTTTCAAATCTAGGTTTTTATGCTTCATCCACCCTTGTATCAAAAGTGCTGCTGTACTGATGGCTACCAAACTAACACCACCTGTTGCCACACTTGTGGCGAGACCACCAGTTGCAAAGATGATGGACAAGGAATTCCCCAGTAATTTCCATTTTTTGAACCGTTTAACAGCCTGTTTATGAGCCCAACACTTTCTGTGATATGTGTGGTAATAGGCTTTTAATTCATTTACCTGATCTTCTGTTAATTCACCTGAAATATGGTTCCAGCTGAATATGCTTTTTCGCTCTTTCATACAATATGCTTATATAACGATTCTGTTCAACACACAGTACCACAAACCAGACAATTGTCCACTTAGAGGTGACAATTTGTTAAATTTCGTTGTCATGAAACGGGGGAAAGCATAAGAATATCCTCTGTCAAGTGAATGTTTAACATAAAACCTACCGAAGGCATCGTGTAATATGCCATGTGTCTGTAATGTATCAATCCAACCAAGAGTATGCTCCAAAAAATGTGTTAAGCAGCCTTCACCGGGACCGATTAATCCAATGCCTATATGCTCCTGGATAATGTCTCTCACTTCAATATATTTGTTAAAATGTTTGTGATGCAAATACTGGTAAATCAACGCTGATTTCAATATCCTCTTATCAACACCAGGGTTTTTTCGTTCAGCATCTCGAGTAAACCATTTCACATATCTAATTATTTTGTTCATTTATATTATGTCGTTGGATTAAAATTTGATGATGATCTGAAATTGTTTTTTCGTCTAATATAGAATCCAAGTACACACAGAAAAAAATAACACTACCGTCAAGAGGTGCGATGGAGCTAGGATCCAAATCACCAAAAGTCATTTGCCGACTACCACTTCTGTTAGCCGCTGTAAAACTTCCAATATGTTTTTTTTCCAATAGATTTTACTTGTGTTTGTTTTTGGAGAAGATAAATTATCCCAGTGAACAGACAAGCAGTGCCAAACATTTATTTGACCCAAATCATTTGAGGAATAATCAGATATCTTTCTGAAGTTCTGTATAGATGCTGCTGGACCAAAATATACACAATTTGATTGATCAACACCACTTATAACTAAATTTGAACCATTGTAATAGCTGACAAACTTATCATAACCTCTATTATCATGACCAAAAAGACCATTTTTCCATGGACTTCCACCTGTATTTGAATTTAATTTATAAACAATGAAGATATTAACAGCATTATTATTTAAATTGATTTGACTTATCATTCTCTGTGATCCATTAAAGTCTAAATAATAACGTCCATTATGTTTCTCAGCCTTGGTACAAACAGTGGGTCTTATGTTTAAAGTTGGTTGCGTTGCATTATTTTCTTCATTTGAGAGATCGTACAATGTTTCAACTTTTCTGTCTGCATTCATGTCTAAAAAATTATTATTCGCTCTGTCGATTTGATAAGTACATTTAGAGTATAATCTGATGAATTCAGAAACCCACAAATCCAAAAAACTATCTCTGACAATATCTGAAACTTGTGATTTGATTACAACATGATCAGAATCATTGCCTGCTTTTACATTAGTCAAATGTTTGTTTCCAAGATCATAGTGACCATCTTGTGTTAATGTAAAACCATTTCCATTATCACCTTTAGGACCAATTGCACCTTTATCACCTTTATCACCTTTATTGTCTTGATTTTGTGGAGAATTGAAAACTCCCATTATAATATTAATTTAGATTAATTCATGACCACTTCAAGTGTGAATGTTGTATCAAATGCACCTGTATTAGGATGTGAATAATCAATGATTAAATAGCCTCTCGATAATGATTTGTTGATATTGACCGTTGTGATGTTTCTACTCATAGTATTATGTCTGTGTTCATAAACAGTTGCTGGTAATGGCAAAGGCCCACCACCTTCAGCTTTTGTCTTGAAGTAGAATATTCCGGGTTTTGTTCCTTGTAATACATACATATTCTTAATATGAAAGTTATTTTTGTGAATAACTAAAAAATCAGCGCCATTTATCAATACAGGCTTTAAAGCATTCTTATTATGTCCTTGTTTGGCTTTGACAGAGCAATTTAAATATTGTATTTGACCGATTATTCCATTCCCATTCAAATTTAGATCACCTCCTAATTTCGGACTGTAAAGAGCAAATCCACCCAAATCGAAAGCTGTTTCCATAATTACGCCTGTGACACTTGAACGAAATAGATTCAAACTATTATTATGAATTCTATAGCCATTCAGATTTAAATCACCACCAAGTTTAGCCTCTTTTATCAGATAAGTGTTCATATTAATATTATTTAGCATTGTAAATTCACCATTGTCTCCACCAAACAACCAATTTTCATTTTCTTTCACATCAAAACCATTCAAATCTAAATCAGTTTGTAATTGGATTTCTTCATTCACGATTTTGAAAGGTTCAGAGAAGTCGTAAACACTTGATGGAACGTCTACAGCTTCAAAATCAATACCATATGCAACACAATGAACTTTGTACTTATTTGGATAAGTTGGGTTAGCATTAATATGAATCGTACAATATAAATATTCAGGTGGTGAACTTGCTGATGGTTTTTCAATCCATAATAAATATCTCGAATGATCTTCATTTCTGTTATCAAATTTTCTCCCTACAGTTTTATGAATTGTAATTCCACCAGTTGCACTGAATGTTACACTACTAAGACTCATTCCTTCATAATCAGGAAATAGCCATTCAAGAATGAAAGTGTATTTTCCATCTTTTATTGTGTACATATTAAATCCAATTCTAGCTCTGTAAATATGATTAGCTTCTTTATTCAAGTCTATATCAATGACCTTTTTTGAAATCAAATGTGGTGAACGAGGTAAATTGACATATCCATTAACTTTCAAGCCATATTCAGTACTGACTTCATCGATATCATTCATCAAATATTTGAAAGCATTCTTTGGATGAGAAGCAGATGAAATATGACTTTTTTCTAATTGATCTAAATTTACGGCATCGGTTTTATTTGTTCCTTCTTTTAAGTTAATGATTTTATGCCCTCCAAGTTTCATATCTGCTGCCATCGCATTTATTCCATTCAATAATAAAGTGTTCGATCTAATAGCTATTCCAGCTTGATTTAAAACTCTAAAGTTCACTGCATCAGTTTCATTCACCACGTCCGCTAAATTAGTCACTCTATTTCCACCCATCGACAAATCGCCATACATTGCAGTCGAACCGTCTCGTCGAAGAAAATACTCGTCAGTATATCTTTTTGTAACCGCATCATCTAAATTGACGGGTGGAGCAAGATCAGTAATGGCATTGTTGTTCATATTCAGATTTTGTTGTGCAATCGTATCGAGTTTGGTTTGCAACCTCTGGTCCACATAACTTTTGTTTACAGCATCTTGTGGGTTTGAGGGGTTATCCTGCAGGTTGAGGATTTTGTTTAGTTTCATGTCAATATTACTGCCAAATGCAACATGGCCGTTTTCAATTTCATAAGCCGGGTCATGGAGAAAGTAAGACAAATTGGTATGATAGCCATAGGCCCCATAAACGATGATATGTGTTTTGGTGTTAGACGTAGGAGCAGTGCTGGAAAGTTCCACCTGTATTGCCGCTTGCCCACCACTGGTTTTTTCGATTCGGAAAAGCTTCTTCATATAACCATCAACATACGGGGTTTTGAGAAAAGCTTTTTGAAACGGCTGTCCCACATCTCGTATATTTAAAGTTGGAATGAATAAATTGACTGTTGCACTTCTCGGATCAGATGGTGAGTAAAACTCAACAACAAAAGTGTACTGACTTTTTCTTAAAGATGTCACATTAAAACGAATTTTGGATGTAAAGTTGCCTTTTTGTTGAATGATAAAAGATAATGAGGACTTGTTTATGTGATAAGGTGATCTGTCAAAATTCTCAATTTGAAGGTTTGTTGCACCACTAACTGCAGAAGACTTGGATATGTCTTTTAACAGAAAAGCGAATGGGCTGCGTTGAGCTCCTGATGCTGAAAAAACAAGGTCATCAACATACTTTTTGTTGGCAGAATCTTTATCAGAGTTTGGAGTCTCAACATTTGTTATTTTATTGTCACCCATGTCAAGATCACCAGTCATTGCAACACTTCCATCTTTTTTAAGAAATGGTGAAACATCAATGCCAGTAATTCCAGCAATTTCAGTATCAACATACCCCTTTGTAGCTGTATCATTGTTTGCTGTTGGCGCTGCTACATTAGTCAATTTGTTACCTCCAAGATTTAAATCAGAAGTCATCGCAACACTTCCATTTAGTTTCAAAAAATTATTGTTCACATAGTTTCTATTTACAGCTGAATAACCGAATCTTGGGTTATCTGGTATGCCAAACAGATCATTTCTATTCATGCTAACAGGTGCATAAATTACACCACCAGTGTTTTTATTAAGGAAATCAGCTGTTTTATTATCAACGTAAGATTTGTTTACAGCGTCTTGCGGGTTTGAGGGGTTATCCTGCAGGTTGATGATTTTGTTTAATTTCATGTCAATTTTACCATCGAATGCAACATTACCATTTTCAATTTCAAAAACAGGATCGTGAATATGTGATAAGATAATATTTGAAAATCCGTAAACACCATAAACTATAACATAATGTTTTTTATTATTTTGTAAATATGGCGAAATCAACAATAACTCCATTGATGTGGAACCATGACTTGTTTTTTCAAGGAAGAATATTCTCTTAAGATAACCATCAACAAGATGAGTCTTTGGAAATGCTCTTTTTATTGAATCCTTTCTTTCAATTAAATTTGATGACAGATTGTCGTCATCGACTGTTGCATTATTTGGGCTACCATCAGTATAAAACTCAACAACTAAAGTGTACTTTGAAACTTCCAATTGTGTCAGATCAAAACGAAGAACAGTTGTAAGACCAGCAGTAGGAATAACAAAAGACAAGGCTATTTTATTAAATGAGTAAGGGCTTTTGTCAAAATCTTCCAATTGCAGATTATTCGCATTTCTAAGAATAGTTGTTTTTGATGTATCTTCAAGAAGAAATTTGAATGGATTAACACGTGTTCCTTCAATTGATAAAACAGCATCATTAACATATCCCAAGTTAGCAGAATCATAATGATTTACTGGATCACCAACATATGTCAAACGTTTATTTTCAATGTCATAATTACCATCTTGTGTTAATCTAAATCCATCACCTTTGGGACCAACAGCTCCAGTAGCTCCTTGTGGACCAATTGCACCTGTATTACCTTTTAGACCTCTATCACCTTTTTCACCTTTGGGACCAATTGGACCAGCTGGGCCTCTTTCACCAGTACCAGTTTCTGTTTTATCTTGATTTATTTGAGCATTAAAAACTCCCATTATATCATCTTGTTAGATTAATTTTTCGATTCTTTCTGTTTTTGGATTCTCCTGTTTTTCAACATTTTGGAAATTATTGATTGCCATATAATATTAGATTAGATTAAACAGCACCATAAAAATTTCTCTTGATTGTCTTCATCGGCTTGTCAACATAACAGAAGGAATATGGTTTCTTGGTTGCTTCAATGTATTTCTTCTTGTCTATTCCAAGTTCTTGTGCAATCAAGTTCCTTTCTCTTGAGGATGGGAAATCATAAAGGCAGAAGTGACTGCAATTGAGTCTGATTGATTTTGGGCAGCCATAGAATGATTGTGTGAGATATATGACTGAACAGTTCTTGTGTCTCCCCTGAATGAAATAGCTTATGATTTGATCTTGTTTTTTATCAGTGACAAAATCATCAAAAACAACCAATCGCTGCAAATCTGTGTCTTTTATTTGTTCAACTGGCAATATCTCTTCTTGACTGCAAACCAAGGCAGGATATCCAATGTGACTGCTTATTTCATCCATTACTTTCCGAAGATATTGATATTTGTCTTGATCTAAATTTTTTGCATAAAGATGTATCTGATCATAATAAACCAACGGTTCCATAATCAGATGCATGAACAATGTTGTCTTTCCAGATCCAGAATTACCAGCCAATAACATTCTAAATGTATCTTTTGGCATATACGGATACAACTGTCTGAATGAATTCTTTAAACCCTGAATATCATAATTAGGGATTTCCATATGTAAATAGTTTAGATTAGTCTAACATAATTGTATATGGATATAGAACGAATGAAAAGGCTTCTTAAAAGTGGAATTGAAGCTGGAAACAAAACAAGAGAAGTTCGTGATGTTATCAAGACTTATGAATACAGAAAACAGGATGCATATGATACAACATCAGAATTGCTGAAACCCTCTATTGATGTCCAGAAGAGTGTGAAAGAAAGTGTCGACGAAAAACAGGATGAAGTTATTAAACAGTTGAAAAAGAATCAACAGGCTTTAACACAAGGACTTGATGATGTTATTGAAGCTAATCGCAGAGCAATTACAATGGGAACGGAACTTCCTTTGACAATTGAAGCACCTGAAAAAGAGGATAAGACACCCAACATATTATCGATCGATAACTATTTCGATAGAGATGATAGAATTATATTAAAAAATAACAAGCTTTTAAAGCCTAGCGAGTTAACTCAAGTCACCCCACAAAAACTTATTGAAGAAAGGGAGAAAGCTGCAGAAAAAGCCAGGGATATGGCAAGAAGAAAAAAAAAATCATTCACTCCAGAAGAAAATGAATCTCATAAAAGAGAAATACAAACTTTGAGGAAATACAGAGAAACGATTTCAGATGTATTAGCTTCTTACAAATACAAAACAGGGAAAGGAATGGGTTCAAGGGATGCATTTTTAGGTGATATGCTTTCAAGACTGCAGTTACTTGGTGGATCTATTTCAGCTGGTAACAACAGCGAAAATGTTCAAAATGAATTCACAAAAATATTGCATACATTGAACAGACTGGGAATCCTGAAAACTGACGAGTTGAATAAAATAATGATGAAATATCTAATGTAAAAGTATATGACAGAAATTTCATTACGATTCAACAGTAAAAATAGAGACAAAATTGGTGTCAGCAAGAGTCATGATTTTGAAAAAAGATTCAATTCACCTCTTAAATTGACTAATAATTTGAAATATGAAATGGCTGTGAATGTCATCAATATGACATACAGTTGGTACAATATCAGAGATATTTTTGGGAATAATCAAATGAAATACAGTGTTGATGGAGGTGCAAACTGGTTCACAATAACATTCGTCAATGGTATGTATTCATATGACGATATCGATGATTACATTCATAAATTCATGGAAAAAAAAAACCAAAGACTTAATCCAGATGAAACAGATGAAAAAAATACAAGTATGGTATTAATATAACTTTCGTTTTGTCAACATATCGCATTTTGATTGAACTCAATGAAAATTATCGTGTGGATCTCAGAAATAATGATTTCAGAAAACTTATCGGTTTCGATTCAAAATTGATTGAAGCTGATGAATATGGAACATATTTACCTGATATCACAAGAAGTGTAGATGAAATTTATATCAATTGTGATTTGGTGACAGATAGCATTGTTGATGGAAATAGCACAAATACAATCGCTGTTATTCCTGTCACAGATCTCGTTAGAAGTTTACCTTTCACTTACAAACCTCGTTTTCTTTCATGGAATCCAGTCTCAACACATAATATCAGCTCAATACGCTTTTATGTCACAGACTCTTCTAGAGCTCCAGTCGATTTAAATGGGATAGATTGGTATATTGAGTTGTTCTTGAGAAGTGTGGAATTATAAAACCTAATAGTATATGAAACGGTTTGAGTTTAAAAAATATGAACAACATGGTGAAGGTATTGTGACTGATATGATCAAAACAGCTGGAAAAAAAGCAGCCGCAACAATTGGTGAACATGCAGGCAAAAAAGCTGGTGACAAAATCATAGAACTTTTGAAAAAGAGAAAGAGTGGAAACAAGAGTGGAACTGAGAGTGTGAGCCAGACTGGTGGTTTAATCAAAAGAAAGAGAGGCCGACCGCGTAAAATAACTTTTATCTAACACAATAATATATGTCAAACTATCGTGACTCAAAATATATCGAAAGATATGAAGATGTAGTGTTCGAACTAGAGACAGCACTTAATACTGTAGTAGCAAATAATGCTCATCAGAGGAAAACAGGTTACCGTTTCGTTGTTGATAACAGTGGAGAGACTACACCATTTGACTGGTATAATGCCCGTTTTAATGTTATTTTCATTGTAAAGAAGCTTGCAGATGGAGCTGACATTGCTGCAGGAGATCGAAATGGTATCGTTAATTCAGTTCACGCTCTTATTAACACTATTAATGTGAAAATGAATGGTATTGATGTTTATGAATGCCGTAATGCAAACCAGGCCACAAATATTAAGTCATTGCTTGAGTATTCACAGGG
Source organism: Pachyseris speciosa (assembly GCA_016490735.1). Classification (NCBI taxonomy): domain Eukaryota; kingdom Metazoa; phylum Cnidaria; class Anthozoa; order Scleractinia; family Pachyseridae; genus Pachyseris; species Pachyseris speciosa. The sequence goes on from JAEMWC010000902.1 coordinate 38,138, forward strand.
TTATGCTGTAAGTCAGGGAACCAATGAGTTCTTCTATCTTGACGACAAAAGACAAGCTGATGATAGAGTTGCCCAGGTGGCTACTTATAACAAAGGTTTCGCAGCTCGCAAAGCACTGTTGAATGGTGCAGCTGGTGAAGTAAATGTAGAGCTTGCATTGAACAGATACGGTTTTTTCAAGAGCTTTTGGGATGAGCTTATGCCTAACTCAAAAATAGAGTTGAACCTGACACTTGAAAGTGATGACAATATGATTTGGCAAGCTGCTGATGATTGTCGTGTGGTACTAACTAAATTCCAGCTAATTGTTCCTCGTATTATTTTTAATTCTACGGGAAAGTCTTTGTACATGAGCAAGTATCTTGACAACAGAAAGTGGACTTACATGAGAGAAATGGTCGAGAGAGGCAATTCAACGAGACAACAGACAGCCAATTTCCGTATTTCCACAGGAATAAACAAACCCAGGCATGTCTTTGTATTCATCATCAATGATGCAAGTGATACATCTCAGACAGCCAATAAATTTCTCTATAACACCTTTTCAGTTGCAAATAACCAAACTTTGACTGATTGTTATCTTGAGGTTGGCAACGGAAATGATTATCCAGAGGTACATTATAAACCATCAACAGAACCAACAAGAGTATTTAGAGATGTTTTGAAATATGTTCAAGCTGTAAACGATTTCAGTGAAAGTACCCTTCTCAACAGGGGCAATTTCGGTACAATATTCCCTTTCATTTATTTTGATTTGACGAAACAGAAACAGGATATCAAAGATGGAATGACAAAACTGACTTTCAAATACACTTTGAGTGGTGCGACAAATGCTGATTACAGTGTGTATGCACTTGTGCTGTATGAACAGGATGTTGAGATGAGAAAGACTGATGGAAAGTTGATTCTGAGATCTATGTAAATTAAATAAATTAAATTAAATGATTGTTTGTATTAAATACAATTTAGTATAAACATATATTATATGACTACTTATCATCCACATGGAGTAAGACTTTCAGGAAGTCAGAAGCAAAGGCTTGCAAAAGCTATACAAACAAATTCACCGGTAACATTGAGACTCGCACATGGAGATCTCACTGGAGGTGATCAAATGATGTTGACAAAAACACAGATAAAAAAATTAGCCAAATCACAGAGAAATGGAACAGGTGCTGATGTAAAGATATCCAAAGCACAGATCAGAAAATCAGTCCAAGAAGGAGGTTCTCTTTGGTCCAGTCTTTTTTCACTTGGAACAAGACTATTGCCTTATGCAGGTAAAGCAGTAGCTAAAGCGGCTCCAGCATTGGCTACAGGTGCTCTTTCTTCATTAGCAAGTCTCGGCATTGATAAACTATTTGGAAAGAAACAAAAAGGAGGATTTCTTATTCCTAATGCCAATTTATCCCAATTATTTAATGTAGGAAATTTATTGAATACGAGACAGATGGCTGATGTTATCCAAAAAATGCAGTATGGTGGAGACGTTGTTATAAAACCAACAAAAGCGCAGACTGGAAAGGGTATTGGAACAATACTCGCCAGCATTGGAATTCCTTTGGCTATAGAAGCAATCAGAAAATTAACTGGAAAAGGTTTGCATGTTGAAAGCAGCCGTCCAAGACGGTCAATACCTGTTCATGTTCCAGATGACATTGTACCCAGAAAGAAAGGTGGGAAACATGCTATGATTCCATGGCAATCTCCTCCTGTTTTTGGTACATGGAATAACCCAATCGGTTATGGAATGAAAAAAAAACCAAAGGAAAAGGACTTCTACTAGGCAAAAACAGTCCATTCAATTCAATCCCCATACTAGGAACCATTTTGTAAATAAACCCTTATCCAACTTTGATTTAATCAATTGGGTTAAACAACTTGGAATAAAACATTTTAGAGGAGTATTTTCAAGAGACAATCTTCCTAGACAAATAAAAAAGAATGAATGTGGGATAGTCAATCTTGATTCCAAAATTGGACCTGGTACTCACTGGGTATGTTATAGGAATTTCAAAAATGATAAATACTGTGAATACTTCGACTCTTTCGGTTTAATGATGCCAACAGAAGTACAGAAATACATGGCTGCAAGCGGTAAACAACTTGAATACTCTGGTGATGAGATACAAGAAAGGGAATCAGTATTATGTGGATATTGGTGTTTGTACTATCTTCTTGAGAGACAAAAAGGCAGATCCATTCTTAATACAATACATAATGCTGAATTTGATCCAACAGACACAAGAGTCAATCACAGATTCATAATCAATTATTTCAAAAATATGTAATGTATATGTATGTCTGTTAAGTTAAACAAAAACAGTGGGATAATAAAAGTCGGCAAATATTACGCGTGCTATAATGAGAAAGAATACTTTGATCCATCAGGACAGGAGATACCTGCTCAAATGGAGAAAAAGAATTGTTTCAATGAATCAATGCGTATTAGAGATCCGTTATTGAGTAAACAATGGTGTTTGTACTACCTTTTAGAACGTCAGGAAGGTACTATGATATTAACAATATTATTTGATGATAAAAGATTTAATAAATTTCTATCTAACATAAAAGTATGATAGAATTCGAAATAATTGATGATGTTAATATATTTGTTATAATAGTTGTCAATAGATTGATTGGTTTGCGAGTTGTAATCAAATGCACTTTGGATAATATAACAGTATTCTATGACAAACTTAGTGGAAATGTATGTCGATTTAACTACTAGACAAAGAAAATATCTAACCAATATGTATAATGGTAAAATCATATTGTGTTAAACAGAAGAAAGTCACTGAATGTGTACCAGGAAGTGAAAGATATCAGAAGACTAAAAATGGTCGAACTGTTATGAAATGTACTTGTGCTGAATGTGGAATCACAAAGACTAAATTTGTCAGAAATCGGGGAAACTAATTAGCCCGTCTGAAGGGGCGGGCATACTAGATTCAGCCGCAGATATGGCGCTAACAGGATTCTTAGAACATGGAGTCCCTTATTTAGCAAAGAAAGGTGTTGAAATGGGAAGATATTATGCCTCAGAAGCAATGAGAAATCCAGAGCTGCAAAAGAAATTAATTGACAAAGGACTTTCCCTCGCAAAGCCTGCAATCACAAAGGTTGGGTCCGAAGCTTTGAAACAACTCTCAACAAAAGTGAGACCAAATATTCGTTACAAAACAGATATTAAAGGATTAGATTATGGTGGTGCTATTGACATTCATAAGGTTATTGGCAAGCTTCCTAAACCGAAAAGTGGATGGACACCCGGAAAGTATAAATACATGGGACCTTATAATCCATTGCATGAGCAGTTGGAATATGATCCAAATACTGGCGAGGTCTTGAAATGGAATGTACAACCTTACAATAAGGTGGATGAAATAGCAGCTTACCACGATATTTGTTATGATATGAAAAAAGACAAAGGTGAATGTGATAGAACAATGGTCGAGTCGCTAGATCAAATACCATATGGTGAGATGCCAAAATGGGGTCAAACAGCTAGATTCTTAATCGACAAAAAACAGAAACTTGGTCTCGGTGTTTCAAAAAACGGAAAAAGCCGTCGAGTGAAGAAAACTGGCAAGAAAAACTAGCTGATGAATTACATGCACCCATAAAACGAAATTTCACTCGGCGGCGTGTGATTGTAAATAAAATTGATGAAATATGGGCAAGTGATCTAGTTGAAATGCAACAGTTTAGTAAATGGAATAAAGGTTATCGATATCTTCTTATGGTTATTGATGTCTTCAGCAAATATGGTTGGATTGTCCCATTGAAGGATAAGAAAGGTGAATCTGTCACTGAAGCATTCAAATCAATATTCAAGGAAGGTAGAAAACCACAGTATTTATGGGTCGACAAGGGAAAAGAGTTTTACAACAAACACTTGAAGGACTTGCTAGAGAAACATAGTGTACAGATGTACTCAACTGAGAATGAGGAGAAGTCATCAGTAGTTGAAAGATGGAATAGGACAATTAAATCCAAAATGTGGAAGCAGTTCACTGTTCAAGGCAATACACAGTATTTAGACATGTTACAAAAATTAGTGAAACAGTATAACAACACAAAACATTCAAGCACAAAGATGACACCTGTTGAAGCATCTGATAAGAGGAATGAAGGAACTGTTTACTTCAATCTTTATGGTGATATGGAGCCATTAAAACAGAAACTAAAATTTAAAATAGGTGATAAGGTCCGAATATCCAAGTATAAACGGATTGTGTTCGACAAGGGCTATACACCAAATTGGACAGAAGAAGTGTTTATAGTTGATAAAATCCAATACACTAATCCAATAACATACAAACTAAAAGATCACAACGATGAAGAAATTGAAGGGAGTTTTTATGAACCTGAGTTATTAAAGGCTAAACAGGATGTATTCCGTATTGATAAAGTCGTTCGCAGAGATTACAAGAAGAAACAAGCTTTGGTGAAGTGGAAGGGTTACAGTGATGACTTTAACAGTTGGATACCGTTCAAGGATTTAAAGAAAATTATCTAACATATGTGTAGATGCAAAAATATTCCTACGATAATAAAGAATTAGACGTTTCAATAGATTGTTATCTCGATGATAAAAACGAAATATGGTTCAGAGGTAGAGACATAGCCAAAATTCTTGATTATAAAAATCCGCAAAGAGCAATCAGAGATCATGTTGTATCTGATGATAAAATCTTGATAGACCTCAAAATAATGACGAATAGCAGAGGGACCGAAAGTGTCCATCAGGTCGGAAGCAGAGGGACCGAAAGTGTCCATCAGGTCGGAAGCAGAGGGACCGAAAGTGTCCATCAGGTCGGAAGCAGAGGGACCGAAAGTGTCCATCAGGTCAAACAGTCTTATAAATGTTTTTTTATAAATGAATCAGGATTTTATTCACTAATACTGTCCTCTAAAAAACAGGAAGCAGTAAAATTTAAACATTGGGTTACATCAAAAGTATTACCATCAATCAGAAAACAAGGTTATTACAAACAGTTCAATGACAGAAGTAATAACATGCTGATGATTGGAAGTGAAAATGATCTGCACTGCAAGATTGTATCATTCATCAGAAAGAAATATGAAGACGCATTAATGATAGCCGGTTTAGGTGAAAATCAAATAAGCTCAAATATAAGAATCAGAAGTTATAACAAAGGATATATGTCTGGACAATGCGATTTGATGTTAATGAATCCCACCAGAAAATACAATGCTCTTTGTCTTGAATTCAAAAGTCCCACTGGTGTATACCAAGTGTCGGAAAAACAAACAAATATGAAGCAAATGTATGAGAAAAACAAGTGCAAATACATTATGAGCAATTGTTTTGAAGATTTAATTTTTGAAATAACCAAACACATGGAAGAAAGCAAATTGTATTTATCACGTATAAGAAAAGACTAACTTTTATCTAACCTATATATGTTAGAGAGGTCAGTATTATACTGTATTTTGCTATTTTGGTAGCCAAGAGTATTTTTATTCCTGGCTATTTATTTTGTGATGGCCATAAGCATAACTGTTGATTCCGTCTTTTGATAAATATCTTTTGTCATCGAAGCAGCTGAGTGATACTTTGTTGATTTCATAGCTTCCTAATTGATGATTTTCACTTCTGATTGTTTTCATTTTATGATACATTTGTTTGTCATTGAATAGAGTGTCTTTATAATTTTCATGCTTGATTTCATTTTTGATTGTGTTCTTTTTGATTCCTTTTGCTGTTTTTCCTCCTTTCTGATCATCTTTAATATAGCTATACATCTTTGATCTCAGTCCTACGAATTCACATATTGGGACTCCAGCAGCCTCATCTTTCATCTTACCAATCACTTTCTTATTGGTCTTATCGGAGAATGGCGAGCTTTCAGGATAGTCACTGTTATCGAATTTATCTTTATCATTCCAGAAATCCCTGTAGACATCTTCAGCTTCTATTTCATATGTCAAACTGTCTGTATCAGTGAAGAGCAGCTTGGCCTTATTACCGTACTTTTGTTTAATGTAGTTGTAATGGAAATCATACATAAGCGTCTTACTGAGATCAAGAATACACATTCCTACATATGCCGGCCTGTTTAGAGTTAGTGTTTCTTTTATCTTATGCACTGCTACCAGATTTTCATTGAATATCTTACTGCTAACATAAGTTGGTTTACTGGCTAATTTCAATAGCTTCTTCTCATCAGTCACCAATCTGACATCTACTCTCTTTCTGAGATTTTCCATAGTTTCGCCGAATACTGAGTTATTCATCAACTTGAAGAAATCTTTCTCAAAAGCATTCTTGGCATTAGTTCTTTTCTGTGTATTGAAATCAATGTACTGTCTCAGCCAAGGTGATTGTTTGAACTCTAGCACTCTGTGGATTTTTGTTACCTTTAAACCTAAGTCTGTGTATAATTGGAGGTTCCTGTAATGCAGAACATACTTCTCTTTGTTGCTTAATGTTGGCATCAGTTTATGTACCAAACCAGTCGATATATTGTATTTCTCTGCTATGTCTTTACAGTAATCTGAAAGCATGTCTCCAGTTACTTTCACCTTCTCTGGTCCAAGCGGGTAATCATTATGCAGATCATGCAACTCCTGGGGATATTCCAGATCAACTTCCAGAATCAAACCCTTATTGCTGTCTTCTTTGTATTTAGCCAGGTTGAGATTATTTATTTTATTCTCAGTCATCCATCTGAATCCGCCTGTTGGAAGGTATTGACTCATTGCCCAACCGTATAGATTATTAGCATCAAGATACATAATGTACTTTGAGGGCGCCTTCTCATCATACTTCTTCATGTATTTATTATTAGCTTTACCGTAACGATTTGCAATATAGCTGATACCACCTCTCATACCCTTTTCAATGAACTGGAACATATCAATGTCAGTCATCAATTCCAGTTTGATATCAGTCATCTTTAACATCGCATCCCATGATAAACCAGGAGATGTGAAATAGTGACACGGATCCAGTTTGTAGTACTCAAGACATGTTCTTCTGAAGTTCTCAAATACATCAGCCAACAGGAGTACATCTGTTTTAAGGTACAGATCATGATACTCACCCATGTTGTTTAAGGAGAATGCTTTCCAAACAGTCTGAGCATGTGTATAGTCTTCATCTGATATATGCGTATCACTCAGTATGCTATAGAATTCTTCTTTTGAGGGCAGCTTCTGATTGAATTTATCAAAACTGTCCATGTAGTCGTATGGATAAACACCTTTCTGTGCTATCAGATTAAGATCCTTTCCCTTGAACTCTTGTGAGGTGAATTTTAAGGCTTCTTTTGGTAGATTGCCTACAAGTTTCTCCAAACTGGAGCTCATGAACTGGAAACTATCAAGAAAGGTCAAGTGATTGCCAAGCATGAAAGCCATATACTTCTCCATGTTATTTGGGATAGCATTGATGTTCATTTGGCAGACTTCACCTTTTTTATTTTTGAATGTGTGTTTCTTGACAATAGCTCCAATCTCCTGCATAATAAAATGACTGTCATAACCTCTTAGATTGTGAAATATAACAGGTATCTTCACTTCTTCTGGATTGACTCTAAGTTTCAGGTTACATTCTTGATGAGCTGATCCTCTATACTGACCAGTAATGTGACAGTGATCTCGTACTCTGATATCCTTTTCAGTGTATTTTTTATCACAAATGTGACATTCTTTGGCTTTTTGGAATTTCTCTTCATCATCCTCAGTCATTTTCAATGGTTTGTTGAATTCTTTTACAATCTTCTTGCAATATTTAACTTCCTCTAACATAGCTTCCATGAATTTGTATACAGCCTTTTCACCCCTGTATATTTGTATTGGCTTGCTGTATTTATCATCATAACAACAAACAACCTTGTAACCATATCCACAATCAGTATGCTTCTGATAGGCTTCAGTATATGATTTATCATTGTTGGGTTGACAACCGTGTATTTTCTCAGTTATAGCCTCAAAATCAGCATAGATTACAAATGGTACTTGCTGTTGTTTATGGAAGTTGTTGAATTTCAGAGTATTGTTATCCTTGGTTGGCATCTTTATTGCTTGTGTGCCATTAACCAGTATGCAGTTGTCCACATGATCATTCAATACTCTTTCTGAGCTGAAACATTGTAGACAGTGCATGCAAAAGTGTTTTCTTTCATTGTGCTTTGTTTTGTTGCGCATGAATCTGTTGAAATCTTTGATTAAAACGTAGTGTTTGTTTTCATTTTCTGTAATCAATAGAAGATTCAAACAGTCTTCATACTTTTCTTTTGAAACGTAAATTGGATATGGTTGTTTGTTTTCATAACCAAATACATTGATGTTGATCTCATTTTGTTTTTCTATCTTGTTATACTGTTTAGTTGTGACTGGAAATTCAACCCCCGAATAATCTAACGTATTAATATGTTGTCTATCAGATTTTTTTATTCTCTGAGGGTTCTTCTCTTGTGGATTCAAGTGCCTGATATGACACCATCTGAAACATTCATTGTCATCATTCTTTATGTTAATCAATCCCTTCATTGCATTCATTAATTCTGGGGGTAGTTTAATATATGATGAGCCTTTCATTGGCTGATATATTACAACATTTAGAAAATGCTTGTCGACTGATTCCACAACCCAGCCAGATCCTTCTGAAATCCAAACTGCAATCTTATTTAATATATTTTGTTTTGACGCTTGAAGTGATTCACTGATCTGGAGATTATTTATAATTGTTTGAGGTGGACTGTTGAAAAAGGCTGTTTTATGTATTATTTCACCATCAGACATTTTTCTGAATGTTACCTTTAGTGTTTCAACGAATTTCAGTCCTTTCATTGATTTTAGTAAACTTACAAGACGGTACGCTACAGCCTTTCTTGTGTTTTGCAGTTGTAATAGCGGGTCTTTGTAATTTTTGATATCTATTTGAAATGATTTGGTGTATCCTTTGAGAGCTTTATCTGTTTGCTCTATCTTAGTCCTTGGTTCTGGTATTGGGGCTAGTTTTTTAGTTCTTGGTGCTGGTACTGGTCTATCTCTAAATTGTGGTGGAAGAATTATGTTGTCTTCATAATCTTTAACCATCTTCTTCACACTCTTGCGAGGTGCTGGAATTGGCTTCTGCTTTTTGATGTTATCAGCGAGACTAACTAATCGCCTCATCTCACCAACATCCATACGGCCTAATCTTTTCAATAATTCTTTAAAAATACTATTTCTATTTTCCATGTCTATACTATTAGGATATATAATTTTTTGACTCGGATCATTTACCATCTGGCTACCTGATCCAATATTTTTCTGACTTAGGCCATTTACCATCTGGCTACCTGACCTGATTTGAGAGGGCTTTTCCAAGGCCCGGAGATTTCTTTCTTCATTCTCCATAATAACCTAAAGCGACATTTCTTTAAGTGTTTTTTATATCATAAAGTACTTAAATAGATGACCTTGACTTTGGCAAAAAGTGTGCTGGATCACGTGACCTTGACTTTGGCGAAAAGTGTGCTGTTTTGAAAAATTGCACAATTTTATGGAAAATGTGCTAGATCACCCATGTACTGTTTTTCCGAGAAAGTTACACATGGTAATTTTCCGAGAAATTGAACCAACTGATTTGATGACTTTAACCTTGGGAATTTTGGTGACCTTGACCTTGGCAAAAAGTGTGCTGTTTTGAAAAATTGCATAATTTTATGGAAAATGTGCCAGATCACCCATGTACTATACTACTCCCTTCCATCTAATTGAAATTCAACATGAACAGGACACTACCTTAGCCGCGGCAAATATGTCCTTGAGAAAGAGAAATATTCTTTGCCCTGATTACCAAACTCAATGCCGAGATTACACAACATGCTGCATCGTACCTGGCACTGGTGGCTACGGCTGCTGCCCTGTCCCTGATGCTATCTGCTGCAGTGATGGAGTCCACTGCTGTCCACCGGGATATACGTGTGATTTTGAAAAGGGCGGTTGTACACAGTGAACCGGCCAGAACAGGACCTAGTGTAGTGCAGTGATCGTGAAGTTCATTGTTGTCGTTCAAAGATAGCTAAAACACGTTCAAGATTTCGGAAGTGGTTCAGTGTAAATAGGGAGAACTTTAATTCAGTTTGGGCGGAATGAAGTTGGACAAATCAATTCTGAAGCGAAAATTAAGTCCACAGCTGTCGCTAAAAGATGCAAAATAGTTTTTACAAGAGGTTGTTGCATAGATAGTGGGGAGCTTTTATCATTTGGTATTCTAAAATTAGCACACGGCTAAAAAAAACAGTCCGGGTATTAGAGTAGTCATGATCATGAAGAAAAGCCCAAGAATCGATGAAGAGCTGAATAACATTTACACAAGATAAGGCCGGAGTCCTGATTTAGAAGTGTTGCCACTCGCTTTGATGAGTGTAGCTCTCAATGGGAGTAAGACAAGACTCTTCGGGCTCACTTTGTCAGATGTTTGATAAAACATTAAAGATATTGGGCATTCAAATTACTTGGTGAGTGGGAAGCAGTTGTGACAGGGGAATTTATCCAGGACACAAGACGAGATGGCATGTAAGTTGCCCAGTGCAAAACCCCTGTAAGCAACGCTTGAAAATTTGTTGCAGCGTTGCAATTGTTGCGAATTTTTCTTGCATTAATTGCCGCGACGACAATGCAGCAAATAACAGTGACGTACCTTACCCTTTAAGAGTTACTGGGCAGACACACGGTAACATGAAACCTATTCGTTTTATACAAGACAAAATACGCTCGATTGTCAATGCTCGGCGATTTTGTTTTCTTGTTGCGCATTTGAATTTACACGTCGATAAAACGGGTTTTATTTTCGGTTCCCTGCCTTTTGTAATTGCAACAGCCTAACCAACACCCCTTTCTACGTCTTCCAACTCCCAATAAGAAATAAATTCAGCGAAATTTTTATAATTTTCTGGCAGTTTGAAAAAAAAAAAAAGGGAAATATTTTCAACGACGTCATCTACGCCCATGCCCTCTAATAGATCACAGGCAATGACCACTAAAAATGCTCGTACAATTCAGCATATTGCATTGATCAGTAAAATTTTGAACACAATGTAGGCTCGATGCCTTAAGTTGTTTAATTTTCTCGGGCTATATGATTTTCAAGATCTTAATGCAATATTTGAAAAAAAAAAAAAAAACTCGAACAAAAAAAGAACGCAGAGGCAAAACGTTGCAAGGCAACGCAGAAAGACTTCAACTGTAGACTGCACACGCATTGACCACAATTGCAACATGATAGATCTGAGATAAACAAAGTTTATTATTAAAAGAGAGTTATCAACACTCCATTCAGTGAATTCAATAAATAAGTTTAAAAAAATGTTTTATGATAGTGCTATTTACAAAGTTTCAATTTTTACAAAGCACGCGAGGAAAACAAGTCTGTCTTGAAATGCAGGCGACCTTATGTTCTCCTATCAAAGTCATGCAAGTACCACATTTCTGCAACACGAATGAAACCGACAAGGGCGCGACAAACCTAGCCAAAGGATAGAGGTAAGCATCGCATTTCAAGTTTCTCACTCTAAAAAATGAATATTTCATGAAGAAACCTATCATTTCGTAAATTATATATTTTTAATTCTATCTTTTATGTGTGTGTTGCTAGGAAAAATAAAAGGAACAACTACTACGCTTGAAAGATAAACTGCAGGCTGCAGTTAGTCTGCGTAGCAAGCGTTTCTGTGGGGTTCCTGGCAAAGAACGGACCGAACAAAGGAATTTTTCGATGTTTTTTTCATTTTTCTCTCGCCTCATTTTTCGCGCGGCCAGAACATCGAAAATCTCGTTGCTCGGTCTTTCTTTGTTCGGAAACTCTACGGAAACGCTTGCCACACAGGCTAGGCTGCAGTGGAGGAGTAGCTTTGTACAGAGCGCTTGTACTCCCTACTGAGTACCTGACAGTCAGAGGGATAACTATTCCAAGACTAAATAAAAGACCAAAACCTGGTGCGAACAAGATGATGAGATGCCAGGGCAGAGGCGGAAAAGAGGCCTCTCCCGTAGTGTGTTTTTCCCCCTTACTTTAGCTCGCTCCCGTTTTCGAGCTGACGTTTGTCTTTTAAGGTTACCGCTCTCGACATCCAGGCAGGGATTGCCAGCAGTTTAACTATCCTTGGCTTAAGCTATGCAAAAGGAGGGAGTAGATTACTGCCGAGGGTAAATAACGGTCATTTATAACAACTTCTGGCGTTAAAAACGTATAAAAACTAAAAACTTAATAAATACGCTTCGGTCTTAGACCTTCGTCAGATACCTTATCAGTTAACTTACCAAGTGGGCTCACGGGGGAGGCGAGGAGGCGAGAAGACCAAGCGTGGAATTAAGGAGAATCTCCTCCTAACAGAGATGGTTATGATAAATTGATATAAAATAAAAAGAATGTTAAATCATTAAACTACTCGAAAACATCGCTCGCGATCTGCGCCCAAGTCTTTCTTCTCATCGCCAAACGAATTGAATTTGTTAACACATGAGAACAAGTCGCAAGAAAACAGTCACTTTTAGTAAACACCCATTTTGGAAATGTTCATGATTGCCAAACAGGTTAAATTTAAACCTTCACCCAAATGCAGTAATCGAGTAAACAACAGAAAATCTTAAAAGCAACCTTAAGTTTCCAAGTTAGTAAACAGAATTAAGGCAAGTAGATCATAAAATTATTAGGATAAAAAAAAAAAAAAAGTTATGAGTACAAGTTGTTCTGGTGTCAGTTGTTAACTTTTACACTTTGGTGAGGTGGCGAAGTGTTGAAGGAGTTCAAATAATTTACCATGACACTTTAAGCATCTGATTCAGCGGTGATGAAGTACCGCTGGTGCCTGAAGTACCTTTAAGTAGTGTGATCATGGAAGTCTCAACTACATCTCTCTTTTTCCTTGCAAGTGTCATCCTACTTGGCTCTATATAGCCCATTCATTCCACTGTGATTCACCCTACTTCTCTGTTACGTGGATGGCTGCCGTCTTCTAAATTTTATTGAATGGATTGTATGGGCGGGTCAACGTCACCATCTTGGACATCGGTCCTTTGTGTCTGAACGGAGACAACTGAACTTTGGTCGGTACTTTAAGTTCTCTGTAAGGTGAGAAAAAGCGGCATCAGCAAGTGATACAGAGCACTTTGATAAGTAAAAATCTTCACGAAGTTACAGAGAATGGTACTTCGTTACGCATAAAGACCGAATCGATAAAAACCTTGGACACAGCGCAAATGGAGACAAACAAGCTAACATTTTATGGCTTAAACACTTGCCAAGAACATCAGGCATGAATCTGACGTAGTACCGTAAAGGCAGAAGAAACACTGTTTGAACACATCGGCACTTAACTGACCAACCAGTTGACAAGGGCAGAGGAATAACAATTAATTATTAACTGACAACAAAAGAGGCCTTCCTTTAAGGCTATACCTGTATTTAAAACAATTCACTCTCCAACTTCACTTTTACCTACCATAATTAACTACAGCTTAACCCCCCACAGCTACATGTAACAGGGATTGATCACGTGATGAAAAGGTCGACAACGTACGCACAAAAAATAAAAGATTTGCTTTTACAAGGCGAAACCTTTGCGACCACACGAAAACTACATGTACTGTTTGCTACGCGGGCTAAAAAAAACAAACAAACAAACTTCCACATTGAAACCACTTTACACGTACACGAACCTGTGCACTCTTGCTGTTGTACACGCTTTAGGATCTACTTCTCTACTGTGACTTGGATGATGTGCTGTAAACAGCACACAGCCCGTGTATCCAGGAATGTTTCCACGCCTGAAGAAAATCAAAATGCAAACTGAAAGTCAACACAAATTACGGCAAGATGAAAACTCATTTGCTTCCATAGTCTTTGCCACATTTTATCATTTTGTACAACTTAGCATTGCTTAGCTTTCTCGCCGACTGATCTCATTCATTGGAAAAAAAACGTTACTTTTCATAATATATCCGTTTTCACCATATGACACACAGGCCAACCATGGTTTATTGATAGCCTGGGTGGCTACGTGCTCGCGAATCTTGCTTTCCGTCCCTTTTCGGTGCCGGCCACACTGGCTGAGCTAATTATGAGGACGAGGTTAATACCGCCAATGATCATGAGTTGAAGAGCATCTCGCATGCAACCCATTTACATTGTAACAACTTCATGCAGTAATAGGTTAAGTTGAACGTGTAAAGTTCACTCTGAGAGACAGTGCTTTTTATTTGTTGCCCCTAAGGCTAAATTAAATTTGAGGTTAAATAACTAAACGGAATTGTTAACGTTTATATTCAAAAAAACGATTACTACTTATGCCAAACCTCCCTGTAGCAAAACTTAGGCTATCCTTTATCACGAAATTTGACGCACAAGGAAAAATTTTGTACGCCCTTACATTTGCTGAAATGCTACCTTTTCAACAAACAAATTAACAAACAAACAATGTACGAGTCGAGTGCTACATGTACATGTGGTACAACATACTTTGCCGTGTCTGTATATCTCGGCTTTGACGACCGCACCACAGCAATGGGAGTAAACGGTTTTCTAGGATGATCTCTGTCGCCAAAACCTGGGGAATGCCCGCTAAAGAAAAACACATGCAGGACTGTTAATGTAATAAAAATTAATGGTCCTTCTTTTTCACTTCTGACTACTGCACAGGCAAGCGCTGAAAAGGAGCAGGGGGAAGAAATCTGTTCCTGTTACTGTTAAAGGTAATGGGTTATGCTGACACTAACGATAATGCTAAGGCAACTGTGGTGATGGTGACGGCAGTCAGTGGTGATGGGATTAATGGATAGTTGGCTATGACTATTGGCTATGGTATTGGTAAAGTTGATGGTGGTGATCTGGAGATCATGATAGTAATAGTGATGGTAATTAAGTGATGGTGTTTTTTTTTTTGTGATGGTAATGGGGATGATGAGTGAAGACACAGTGATGAATTTAGTGGGGGTGGTAAATTGATGATTAAAAGGCCAGAAAACATGACAACAGATTTCAGTCCCTAAAATCTTTCTAAGCAGATCTTAAGCTAGAGATGCATGCTCTCATTTTATGTTCAATACCCTTAAGTTCATGAAAACCGATGTAGGATACAACAATCCATGCGACTGTACATCCTGACAAATGGGCGATCACTTCAGGGCTACTGTATGTCACAGGCAGCCAGAGTGGTCTTTTAAACTTAGGTTAAACAGAGATTACCTATTTGTTTTCTTTACAGTCACAGTGTAATATCAATAATCAACATATAATTAATAATATCATTAATTTCTTTATGGGAACAAACCTGTATCCAGGGATGTGTCCTGTCTTTTTGCTTGGGCTGCAGCTATTGAGACAGTACAAAACATACCCATTAGGATAACAAGGTATTAGCAAAAACATAATGCACTTTAAATGCCAAGAAGGTACATGTACAAAGTACTCAGTCATTAATAATGTACTGCATCTATTTTGTAGTTGTTGAAGAAAAATGGAAGTTTTATGCAAAGATAATCTTTTGCTTTTGCCAACTTGCACTAATCATGATTGACCCTGACCACAAGAAGAGTGATTTTAATATGAAGGATCACCAGAGACAGAGTGTAAATACATGTATGTTTTCAGACAATAGAGACAAACAGCTTGTGAGAAAGCATGATAAGGGGAGAAGCAGTGTTTCACTGCTGTGACAGGCCATAGAATTTGGTACAGTAAATGACACCCTACCACTATCTGCCCCCTAGCATAATAATTTTGGGTGAACTATAGCTAAAAACATTGTTAAGTATGTCACAATGAGGGCAAATCATGTAGCTGCAAAACAAACTACTTGTTAAAGGGAAATGAAATTAAAAAGCAATTTCTTTCAAAAAACTAATTTTGCAAAGTCGTTGAAAAAAATGGAAAACAAATGAAAAACTAAATGATAAAAAGCATTTTTTTTGTAATGTCCAATAAAGTTTGTTGTTATTTTGTTATTTTTGTTTCTGTCTGCCCTGGGCAGTTTCAGGGCTGTCAACCCTCCCGGATAATCCAGGAGACTCCAGATTTTGGATCATATCTCCTGGTCTCCAGATTAGCGTGTGAAATCTCCCAGATAATCACCAGAGTTTACCATTTCTTGTGAGATTCGACTTTCGCAACAATAAAATTTCAATTTTGTTGCATTGTTTGAGCTATTTTACTGTTAAAATAGATAACAAAATTAAAACGTTTCCTCATAAACTCCAACAAACTGTTCTTGCAAGCGTTGCCATTGTAATATAAGCAATAATGTGATTGGTCAGAAATAAACCAATCAGATCAAATGTTACAATGACGTCACATGTGTTATGATGTCGTCTATCACAATTCTCTATATTTGAGGACTCGGGGTGTTGACAGTCCTGCAGTTTGTCGAACTGGAACAAGCTGAGTAAGATTATAACCACAAGTATACTGTAGGTGGGATATTAACGTTTCCAAGGATGATGGCCCTCTCTTTCACAAAAACTTAATTCTGTCTAATGTATGAGATATTTGCTATGGGCTTGACTGTACCTCATCAGTTAGCTAATAACACTGGGTCTCTGACAAATAATCCAAAAGGAAATAATATACATGAATGTTAAACTTTAGTCATTTGCTTTTAAGTGTTTTGGTAGGGGTAGGGGTAGGGGTAGGGCTAGGGGTAGGGCTTGGGGTAGGGGTAGGGGTAGGGCTAGGGGTAGGGCTTGGGGTAGGGGTAGGGCTAGGGGTAGGGGTAGGGGTAGGGCTTGGGGTAGGGGTAGGGGTAGGGCTTGGGGTAGGGCTAGGGGTAGGGCTTGGGGTAGGGGTAGGGCTTGGGGTAGGGCTTGGGGTAGGGGTAGGGGTAGGGCTTGGGGTAGGGGTAGGGCTAGGGGTAGGGCTTGGGGTAGCGGTAGGGGTAGGGCTTGGGGTAGGGGTAGGGGTAGGGGTAGGGCTTGGGGTAAGGGTAGGGGTAGGGCTTGGGGTAGGGGTAGGGGTAGGGCTTGGGGTAGGGGTAGGGCTAGGGGTAGGGCTTGGGGTAAGGGTAGGGGTAGGGCTTGGGGTAGGGGTAGGAGTAGGGGTAGGGGTAGGGGTAGGGTGTGGTACATGTTAAGGGGTTACAGCTGTAGTAACAATTCATACATGTTGGGTCTTGCATGATTTTGGTCTTGTATGTACACTGTAAAATCAAATTTGAGATACATTGTAATATTGAAACTTACAAATCAACAGGTCCGTACACATGATTCCCATTCCTTGACTGAACAAAATCCCAGCTGTGAGGTCTGCTACCCATTTGCTAATTTAGATATCAGGGGAAAAAAGTTGCATGTCACTAATATGCCAAATTCTACACACATTTTTACTTGTCGTATAATTATAATACCTACATTTGTACATTATGATAAGACTGGCACACATATTTAAAAAAAAATTCATTGAACTTTTTTTGCCTTGCTTTCCACAAAGATGGAGAAGTTTGAAAACAAATCACATAGAAAAATTGACAGAAATAAAGGGCAAAAGATAGGCACATTTACAATAATCAACTTCAGCAATGGAATGTGATGGAATTATAGCCAAATTAAAGGATTGAAGATGGATTTAATGGTGACGTGATTAGCCTCTCATCAGATATACATGTACAAATGTACACTATGCACAAGTGAGAAGTGGATTAATCCTGATCACCACAGTGTAAAATATTACTGTGACTCCAAATTGCAGGTTTTTGACAGTAACTTTAAAAGTTTATTGAGTGACAAATGCTTTAGAGTGTTTATGGGACCAGAGGTGTGATTACAGTTACTGTATTAATGATTCCTCCAAATTATCAGAAAATTAGGGTCTCAATTGCCCTTCTAAACAAATTATAACTTGCAACACTATATACCTGCCAAAGCTCAGCTCTTGGTGCATATCTTTTTGTTGCAAATCTGAATGACACCACATCAGGCTGGGGCTCAACTGTAGTGGGTGGCGGTGGAACCGATGGTGGAATAATGGAGCTCCAATCAACTCCACTGTACAACCTTTATGTGTCAGACAAAATCAGATGGAAAATTATTATTGAGGTGAGCAGAATCTAAAGGTGCATACAGCCAGGTAGGAAAAAGACATCTCTATGCCAAATTGTTCCCCTAAGTTAACCCTCGCCCTGATTACATCGATCTACTTCTGCTGGTCTCCAAGGGAGATGGGTGGTAGGGCACGCCGGTGCTCAAACCTTTAAGGTAGCTTAATGGCCGACATGTTCACTGATGCAAAGCTTTAAACATGCATAATAAATGCAAGAAGAAAAGAAATATATATATAAATAAGCTCCATGCTCATACTTTTGTGTCTCTGATGTGTAGAATGCTCTGGTTGCCACAGCATCTCGCCATTCCTTGTTCTTCAACAGTTCGCTGGTTGGAACCTAGTGAAAATGTTTACTTAATAAAAGTTCTTCACTTTATTTGTGTGGAAATGAGCATTTTGTTACATCAGGTTTCTTTTCCATTTATCTCCCAGCTGTCTATTATATAACTGGGGTATTTAGAATATTATTGGCAATCCTGGAGTCTTCAACTGTTTTTCACTGTATTTTTACTGTATTGAATGTGTTACAAGTAAGGAAATTAAGCTAAGAGACAACATGACTTTCACCTGATACAAAGTCAATAAACTTCACCACCAGTAGACTAATAGTTACATGTAGATTGAGCTAATCAAAATTAAAATTACAAGTATGTAAATGTTCAATTTTCATTATACTCTAGATAGTGCACAGCACGTTTGCTATACAGTATGCCAACAAACAACCATTAATGAGTAATTATAAAACTCCAAATCCATGCTGACACCAGATCAACTACACATGTACATGTAACAATAAATTATTATGGTTGGGAAAACATTTTGGCAATGAAATGTGATTTAAAAATATGTTCAGTAGTGCATAAAATCACACTTGAACAAAACCAGTGACTGTGTTAATTATACAGTATACATCTGTATACATATTAATTCTAGAATGTTGTATTACTTTCTTGAGGAGTAGCTAGGACTAGGGAGGGGAAGCCTGAAAGAGATGCCTTGCAAAAATCTAATCCATGAATCAGGTTCAATGAATTTGACTGATGGAAGTCCTGAGTACATTGTGGAGATAATAATTATCTTGACCTTACATACAATTACAATAATATTTATTACCTTTCACCACCAAGAGGCTTCCCTTTGATGAGTAAAATTGTCTTGCGTTATCTAGATTAAAATGTATAAAGTCCCCCTTGATGGTAATTAAGGTTTATTAGGAGATAGCGTTGAACCCATTCACCACCAAGAGTCTTAAGCTCCCTTTGACAAGTAAAATCATCTGGCATTAGCCAGAGTAAAATCTACAAAGTCCCCCTTGGTGGTGAAAGGGTTAAATGTCACAAATTAACCAATCACTGAGTGATAAAATTGTTGTGACAGACAGCAAAATAATTATAAGCCTTATAATAATACTGTACAGTAGCTTGATCAGCTAAGCTAAACCCTGTTATAACTCAGGAAACGATCACGGAATTCCAGGTCAAAGGGGACTTTTTTTTTGCAATTGAGAATGAATACATGTACATGAAAATCATATATTATCAAAGCACATTTATGTATGGAACCTTTTGTGAGAGTTGCTTTGCTTCTTTGGATCCTGGGAACTGGCTTGGGGATTGAAGAAGCTGTTCAAGCTCTGTAGACAAGGGAGAAAAGTGCAAATTAATTATAGTTACCGGTAGTTACTAAATTATATTACTTTTGCAAGCCTGATCTCCAAGCCAATCTACAGTAGTACATGTACAATAAGCAGCCATAAAATACTGGTACACTGTACCAAATAAGCTGCTGTCGAGTAAACAGAAAATCAAATTCATCTTGTATTATGAAAGGTGTTCGTCATCGTGGTTTCAAATGATAGCTGAGTTAATCTTTTGTCTCACAATTGAGTCACAAAGATGTGTATGGCGACGTTTCGAGGGTTCGACATTCCCACTGAGGGAACAATTTCTAGTCTGAACGACAAGGATCGAAATCCTCCAATCAACAACAGCCTAAGCGAGGATCGAAACGCACCAATCATGACCAGCCATGGTGCTTCTTAATATTTCTCACATGCAACCAGTCGACACCATCGCCTGATGAAGACCAGCAGTAAAGCGGTCGAAACATCACGATCCACATCTTTGTGACTCAATCGTGAGACAAAAGATTAACTCAGCTATCAAATTCATCTTGCTTTCACATTGTTGATAACTTAGCTATTGCAGGTCTGTTCAAAGGGTAGTCAATTAGCCTTTTCCATTGCCAGTTCAACCACACGGGAGCCATCATCGTTATGCAGTTCTAACGATAAAAAATTCGCCTGATCGCAGGTTAATAGATGCAGTTCCTGCCAAAAATCTCGATCAGTCTCATGGGAATCTTCTTTGCAATGACAGCATGACTTGTCACATCAGATTGACACCTCATCACACACCAGTAACACCCTGTTTACCTAGGCTAACTTTTGACAGTTGTTAATTTAAAATTGCTCTTATTTCCGTGTCCCCAATTTAAGTAGAGGGATTTTTTTTACCCTCGGCTAAGTACTTTATTTTGACACTATAATAAAGTCATGATGATGATGATGATGAAGTTTTACCACTTTTCGCCACTTAAGATTTAACTTTTTTTTTTGTGCACGAAACCTCTAAGAACAGTCATTAACGCTGCTAAGAAGCATAAGAATTACTTGTGCGTCTGCTGATTTTCTTGAAATACAATGTTATCAAAGAGATACTTTATAGCACTTGATAGTCTTAAAATTCCTTACAAATAATGCGGTGCGTCAGTTTTGTAGGTGTGATGTTTACCTTTATTTTTTGTGTCCCAAGGAGCGTTCTGGCTCCTCAAGTCTGGAATAGGCGAAACAATAGGCCTACCATAGGGTACAGCTGACTGTGGTCGATGATCCTTGGTGACAAGTGGCTCTATTTGCGTGTAATTTCCATCCTCCGCGTCAGCACCAACAGAAGTGAAGCCACTTACCGGATCCACAACTGGCGTGTCGCTCCGTCTCGGCGCGTCAGCGCGCCGTTCTCCTTTATCGGCAAACCTCCGGAAAAACGCTTCGTCCTTCTCTTGGAATGAAGGTATATCGTATGTGGTAAATGTGCCTGGAAATTTTCCGGACGCTTGCTGGCGCTTAAGTCTTTGTTCCACTGCGATGTGGTCTTCGGCAAGATGGAGGCGAAATGTGCCGAATGGAGGCCGAGGAATAGAAGTGCTCGCCACCGCAGCCATCCTTTCGAAAACTTAAACAGGTCTATTAACTCTTGAGAAACATACTTTGTGAAGTAGACTGTTTGTAGTATATCAGTTGTAGTTACTATATTGATAAAGAATTCGATTTGCAATGATAGTGTTCTGGAACGCCAATGATCGGTCGTCAACATGCGGTTGCTAAGGGAGCTTAATGATATCGTGGGCTCAAGTGGTCTATCGTCTTGTATCCCTTTTTTTTTTCCTTTTGTTTTTTGTTTTTTTTCTTTTTGTCTTGTCTTCTTCTGTTCCCGTTCTTTTCTCTTTCTTGATCTAATCTCCTAAGTTACCACTTTGTTAATTCTTCAGCTGCTGCTAGCTCTATTGGGGTCTCACGTGAGATTTCTTTCAGGCCCGAGTGGCGAGCGTAGCGAGTCAGTGGCCCCCCTGGGCTTCCGTAGTACGTTGTAGGCTAGCCGGTGAGGTATGTATAAACGTAGTTTGCAGAGACGGGACCACACATTATTTTCATTTTCTTCCCCCAAAAGAGGCACGATAACTGGAAAAATAACGAATTTTTAATATGCATTAATTTGGCGCAATTAGTTTTTACAGAAACAGTCACGCTTTTTGGGTGTAGTGAGTAAAAGGACAAATAACAGAAAAAAAATCCGAGATACCTAGGAGTCGAGCGCGGACTAAGGCCACTGACCAATTTTTCTTGAATTTAATGTTTCAGTTTGGAGCCTAAGCTGGCATGGGTTGTTTACCATTTACACGGGAAAACCCAAATGAAAATTTCCACGGAACGCGCGTGTTCCATTTACACAAACATTTCCAACGATCAGGTTTACAGAGCGATCCAAGCCGAAAGCCCTGGAACTGGTAGAAATGAGCAAATGGAACGCACATTTCCATTTGGAAATTCCGTTTGGGAATTTTGGACTACCTTTCAAGAAATTCCGTTTTTCCCGGAAATTTTCCGTTTGGGAAGACCAAAATAGGCTTCCATTTACATTCCAACCGAAATTTCCGGATTTTTTTTGGTAAATGGTAAACAACCATGGAGTCCAGGTTAATTACTTTGGGACACCGGGTAATTTTGGTTTTTGTTTTGTGTTTGTCTGTCTGTCTGTTTGCATCTCCCTGTACTGTATATCAACACTAGAGTCAACAGCCATATCCCGGGAAAATGGAGGAGGGGACCCCCTATAATGGCCTATACAGGGAGGCTCCGGGTATGTAAAAGGGTAGGAATTTGACGAGTTGAAGTATATGAAAGGGAAAGGACGACTTAAACTACGTCTGAAATGGCTTCAACAAGGATTCAGCTGATACAGCTCGACATTAAGCTGAGTGAAAACAACAGAACAAAAACAAATAAATCATCATGAGAGATAGCGTGTAACTGCCAAAGAAAAGAGAGTGGTCTTAACACCTCACCAGATACTAAAAAGCCAAAAAGCAAATTTATTGAAAAATGAATGTAATTATGATACATTCCCCAGTGATGCAGATCAATTCAAAGGCAGCCTTGCCCACTCTACAATGCTCACCTGACTTTACTACAACTTCCGGTCTGTCTCAATCGTACGATAAACAAAATGATTCATTGACTGATGTTTGTTTTGAATGATTGATGCCTGTACTTGTACATTTTTAACATGGTCATATAATTGTTCAATCCAAAATTCTCGATAATAATTATTGTTACAAATTTTGATACGACAGCTGTATCATTATCCACGATGTTTCAAGTTCAACATACGTTTTCTAGAGAATCAATGTTGTGGAATTGTCAGTTTTGAAAAAAACCCAGTAAGGCACAAACAATGTATTGCCACAAAACAAGCTTTTCTTTTTGCTAGGTTGCTTACAATACTATTCCCCCATTTCCTAAGACTACATAATCTTA
Source organism: Pachyseris speciosa (assembly GCA_016490735.1). Taxonomy (NCBI): domain Eukaryota; kingdom Metazoa; phylum Cnidaria; class Anthozoa; order Scleractinia; family Pachyseridae; genus Pachyseris; species Pachyseris speciosa. Next base: position 61,285 of record JAEMWC010000902.1, read on the forward strand.
ATGTTTCACCGGGCTAACATAAAGAAAGTAATAAATGCTCTTTAAAAACTACAATACAATTATTTTAACCCAAGACACAAGTTTACAAATCTCTAGTAGCAAAAAAGTAAAACGCACATACAGAATTTAGTGATCTACTGTAGCATGATTCGAGCATCAATGTAAAATGCTCTGTTACAACTCACAGTGAGACCCTGTTAGGGTAAAATTCAGACCATGAACAAGGCATTGAAAGAGTGGATGAATGTGGGGAAACTGCAGCAGTGACCAGAAAAGGTGGGATGAGATAAACAAATCTTGTGTTGTTTGGTTGTCATTGTGGTTTGTTTGTTTTACATTAAAAACTGACATAGCTTGCTCTATGATCTCAGACAGATAGTTAGGGTGAGCGAGAATACAGTAATAGCCCATGTATACGTATAAGAACCTGGGTTTTAAGAACCTGTTAGGCTAAAATTTTTGTTTTAAGCCCCCTCCACATAAGAACCTACATGTATTAAGACTAAAATTTTAAGTTAGGTTCTTATCAGTGGGGTTGCTGTAAAAGTGTATTGGTAGAAACTGCTGAATTAAGATCATCATCTATTTAAAAGTAACTTAACGTAACATTTTTTTTCTTTCCAGCTTTAAGTACCATGATGTGTGTCTATTGTGTTTGCCATTCAAATAATTCCCCAAGAATTTACAAGTACTGTACTCTACTACAGTTTATCAAAGAGAGCTTTCTGACCATCTCCAACTCTGTGAGAATCACAAAATATTAAATGTAAAATATCAAAATATATCCCAATGAAATAATTGCAAAATATCAAAACAACATAAGCTCCCACTGGGCAATACCTCAGCTTCTCAAGTCAATGTGTACAGGTCTGCACTGAACTGCCTATTGGCATTGCTCTATGGTACAAATAAATGATTTATAGCGGAGCTCTGGCGGAGCACCATACCTATAGAAACCCGTCAACTGCTTTTCTCATGGTAAAAGCGGCTAGCGGTATTGCTCGTGGGCGCGCACGACGACGACGACGACGACGACGACGACGGTGGAGTTGCCCAATAATTAATAATATCCTAATAATAACCATAATAATCCAACATGGCGGCCATACTCCACCTGACCCAGCTGGGTCCCCAGCTCATCAGCTAGTTTGCAGCGTGCAACTTTGATATAGGAGATCCGTGTCATGGCCAATTGACAGCTGTCAAAACAAGGTTTCCGCTGACCAGTATCACGTGGCCATATCGCGGGCTCAAGTTTAGAGCTTATATAGGTCAGCTGTTTTTTTGAAGTTGACCGCTGACCACGTACTAGTTTTCGATTAGATCGCAGGCTCAAGCCAGGTTAATTTAACCAAAACGAGGCTAATTTTTCGCGCGCTTTCTGCGGCTCGTAATTTCACATTCAGTTGGTTTCTTCATTTTGACCAAAACAACTTCATCTTCTTCGAAGTTTGCGAAGTTTGTCTTTTAATTCGCGTAAAAGGCATAAAAATCAATAACTAATTAACAGATACTCCGTAAGGTGAATTTTCAAGTGATAAAAAGGATAGCAAAACATTTGCCTCAGGAAACGCTTAAAACTTGGCTCGACTTGCTTAATCGACGCCGGGATTGTGTGGTTGAAAAACAAAATGATTCAAGGCTTCAAGGACTTTCACTTTACCGCGGCACCTCGCAGCTCACCAAGAAAGGTCACTTAATAGTTCACCGGCATTAATGGGAGGAACGAGTAGCTCAAAGTTAGTGGAAGAAGTTCTTTCTTTGGACAAACCGTTTGCTATTTTTCCAGATGCGTGTTTTAACTCAAGTGGATTCGTATTTTCAACCTCTACAACACAGGTGACTGAATTAAATGAATTTAAGCTTAACATTAAATGGTTTAATCGTTCTTATTTTTGTTCAGGAAAGCAATTTGTATTTTTCTCTCGACTGGATATAAATAACAATCATCTCTACTCGTTTTGCAAGCAAAGAAGTAGTTGAATTGTTTGTTTGTTTTGTTGTTTTCATGCAAGCGAACGAGTGTTTTCACTCCGCTTGGCTGACTGTTTTCAGTGTTTTTCGACGTCGGTGCCTCAACAGCATTAAAAACACTTTTGCCCCTAACTTATTAACAAGTAATCGCAACGAGTCCTCGTAAAATTAAGCATTAAACCCAGGCTAAACGATCAAACACTTCATTCAACATCGTGTTGGAAGATAATTTAAAACGGCTTTCTATGTTTGATCCAGATGAAACATTTTCATCCAACATTTCGCTCTACGAAGAAATGTTTGATCGCTTAGCCAACCCAACCAAGAAAGTGCACAGTCAGTAAAAAGCAAACCAAATGAAGAACGTGAAAATTTCAGCGATAACACTAAAAAAGTGTCCTGTGTACTCGCTTTGTCTTGTGTTTGGTCAAACATTGTTTCTTTTCCTGCTAGCAGAGGTTTCTCGCCCAAGGAAATTTGTTTATTGGCTAGTCACCCAACGTTATGTTTGTCAAACTCAATATTCAGGAAAATGTTTGATCGTTTAGCGGGGGCTTTAGTATTACTTGTGTTTTGAGCAAAGAAGACAATTTCAGCAACTTCTGAAAACACAAATAATATCAATTCTTAATTTTTCTCGGCCCAGTGCGATTACCAATCCAACCATCGGTTTGTTTTCCTTTTTCTCTTTTCTCCGATGTTTAAGGTTATGTCAAAATTGCTTAACAATTTTTATTAATCAAATGAAGAATGATCCTCGCAGTTGTGAACGCAATATATGCAATTGCGAAAAGAAGCCTGAAAAAAATTCAGGACTTCAACGGGGTTTGAACCCGTGACCTCGCGATTACCGGTGCGATGCTCTAACCAACTGAGCTATGAAGCCATTGACGTTGGGAGCAGGTTTATTGTGGGTTCATATGTTTCCCGTGAAAGAAATGAGTGTGAATGATATATGAAATGAATCATATATGAACTGCGGAAATGAAATCAAATGAAGAATGATCCTCGCAGTTGTGAACGCAATTTATGCAATTGCGAAAAGAAGCCTGAAAAAAATTCAGGACTTCAACGGGGTTTGAACCCGTGACCTCGCGATTACCGGTGCGATGCTCTAACCAACTGAGCTATGAAGCCATTGACGTTGGGAGCAGGTCATTTCCGCAGTTCATATATGATTCATTTCATATATCATTCACACTCATTTCTTTCACGGGAAACATATGAACCCACAATAAACCTGCTCCCAACGTCAATGGCTTCATAGCTCAGTTGGTTAGAGCATCGCACCGGTAATCGCGAGGTCACGGGTTCAAACCCCGTTGAAGTCCTGAATTTTTTTCAGGCTTCTTTTCGCAATTGCATAAATTGCGTTCACAACTGCGAGGATCATTCTTCATTTGATTTCATTTCCGCAGTTCATATATGATTCATTTCATATATCATTCACAACAATTTTTATTAACTTGCTACGAAATTGTCACTTGTCTATTTTCCCTACCTTCTCCAAACCTACGCATCGTCAGTGAATTTGTTTTCTTGTAATGTTTTGTTATTCTGTGGTTTGTGAATCGCGGTCAATTCCTGTTGACTGCTCTAAACGATCAGGTTCATACTCTACGGACCGTTGTGTAAAAACTTAAGATTGCTTAGTAATTTTTCTAGCTTACTAGAAGCTTACTTGTCAACTTTCTTCACCCTTTCCAAGAATCTTCGAACAAACATAGGCGTCTTGTTGTTTT
>JAEMWC010000902.1:70000-127500 GCA_016490735.1 Pachyseris speciosa
TTGATCTCCACAATCATGTAAAGCACATTAATTATTGATCATTAAGTCATGGAAAATAGATCACACAAATTCATACATTGCTACTGTTATTTAAAATTACTCTTAAAATTTTAACAATGGTAGCTTCAATTATACATGTAGCTTCCAAGGATCGCAAGGGAAAAGAACAAGAAAGATTACACATTTACATACCCTCCTCTCTTCTTCTTTCGACAGCAGCAGCAGTAGATGGTACATCCCAGGGCCACCAGCACCACAAAACCAGCCACAGGCAGGGCAATCAGGAGAACTTTACCAGAGACTACAAAACAAAATACAGCTGTTAGTACAAGCCAAAGAATTCTGATTCAAACTGCAGTTAAAAAAATAGGTAGCCTAAGGGCTACATGTGTGGGATACCACAGTACTAAATATATAAAAAACAACAACAATAACTGATCGAGAAGCTACATCACTGGTTATAATGAATAAATAAGATGGAAAAGTTCATTCAAACGTATACAATGTACACATGATTGCTTCAGGGTAGTGACAAGAAGTGAAAATCAACATCTGTTGAGGTCATTATTTGAACCATTGAGTGGAAAACTCAGTAGAAATTTACCATGAGCAAATCTAAACTTTCGTTGAAACTAGCGCAATTCAACCAAATATTTGCTCAGACACAGCGAACATCATGAAATACGGTTTCACTTGTCGCTTTTTCAACTTCCGCCGGTTCATTTACTGGTATATTAAAAAAATTACTGACCGCATACAGTAATTGTGAACAGTCAACACAACCAGTTGCCATTTTCATCCCGAGAATTACTTGTTTTGAATTTTGCTCACATTGCCTTGCTGTTTGTTTTTGTTACCAAATACATGTAATTTTAGAATTTTATCACAAAGCTCTGATAAACATGGATATGCAAATTGCTGTTCGGCTTTCAACTGCATGGTTCTGCATGGCAATGTGAAATAAGCTCAAAAATTACTTTCTTGCTCACCTTAGAATAAGCGCTGTTAGTTTATGTTAACATTGTAGCAAAAAGGTAACACAAATTTTTCTTCCAAGCTGGCAAAGGAATTTCAAAACGTTGCTCTGAAATCCGTGGATTGCGTGATCAATTCACCGAATGAAATAGGATAACCCTGGTTGCCTAGCACGTGACATAAATCCTCCAAAGATAAAATATTTTCTATCGCTTTCTGTGAGCTTTTAATCAAGGCCTCTGTTGAAGTACTCGACAAGAATTGTATTTGACTTTCAATGACAATAAATTTCTTTATATTCTGTGAAAGCCTTTGATTAGATGCAATGAAAAGTGTTGCGAAAATCTCTCTTATCTCTCTTTAGATCTGGCGTTGACAGTCAAAGTCATCAAATTGTCTGACCACTTTTGAAGCGATTAAAATTTGTTCTAAGTCGAAGAGCTTCGGGTAATGGTCGGTATAGGTGTAGCCAGTCAAATGTCGTCGTTCTTAGGCGAACAGCTTCGGATAATAGTCGGAACGTTGCATAATAACTACTGTAGTTAGCTAGCATTTACAGAGCCAATGGCAATAGTGTGGGATACTGCAGGTATCCCACACAAAAAAACCTGTAACCAAAACAATCAAGGTTACATTGTACTAGAATTTCATATTGGAAAGACATACAGTACGTGTATTTGCAAACATTTTGCTGGCAATTATGCAGGGTTTTTCTTTTCAAATGATGTTGCAGTCGACTTGACCAAAGCAGGCGGAGAACAATGGGTTCCTTAATTCCTAATGGAGTGCCCCAAAGGTGCCACCATCTGGGTCATATATTTTGTTTTAAGAATCAAAATTAATGACTGGAAGGATTTTCTTTAGTGCACAATTGCCAGTGACTGAGCTTTTCACAGGCAGCAAAAATTGCCGGTCGTTAGCCGAAAAGGAAAACGCTGCACATGACATTCAAGAGTAATATAACTCCTAAAACCTCTCATCAGTCATATTTATTATTAATTGTTAGAGTTTTTATATTAAAGATGTTGTTCACCCTGCTTTGAAATTATAGTAGTATTGTTTAATCATTAGTTTGTCTCAAAGTGACTATTATTATTGTAACAAGTAATATTAATTAAAACAAAACAATCTCTGTACTCTCCAGAGTACATACATGCACCAGCTACATGTATAACAGCTGTATCACTGTACAGTGTACCTCTAAACCAGGAAAGAGCTCTTACCAAGACTTTTGTTTTTGCCTGAGCATGGGGGAAAGTTCAGGATCACCTGAGGCAAAAACAGGCACCCTGTCATGGGCTAAGACCCAGCAATGGTGCCCTTCATAGGAAATTACCACAGACATGTCCAGCCCACTGCCAACAGCTTACATATATTTCTTTTAGAGTTCGAACTTTGTTGTAGCTTTGTGCATGTGGCAAGAAAACACAAGTGCCAGGTTTGATACTCCATGGTATACCACAAGAGAGCTTTTTGTATCAATTTTATCGCAAGTTACAGAAAATACATACTTTGGGCTATTCAATCAATGTGATGGATCATAGAGCAGGACGGGAATTGGTCAGGTTGAATACTGATAGGTATAGAATGGCTCTCCTGAATTCTGATTGCCTTGACGGCTTGACCTTGTATGGTGTAAAGTACATGACTTATGTATAATATACATGTAGTACAATGCAAGTATGGTACAAATACAGTATTGTGTTGTGTGGTGTAACCTGCAGAAGTCAACACTGATATAAAGGACCTCACCAATGCACTGTTTATATTTCCAATTCTGCCCCTCACAAGATTTGTGCAAAGTGTCTTTCACCAGACTGTACTTTATACACTTCTTAGTCGGCTCACAAAAGGCGCACTGGTAAACCAAAGCAAATAACAGTCATTTATCAACAACTGGAAAAACAGCATCAAAGTTCAAAGCACAACAGTTGTACAATGTACCATGTTTCAGAAAATAATGTCCATTTCCCTTCACTTCTTTTGGTGAATTATGCACATTACAAATAGTAATTGTGACCCTCCACCGGAAAACGTACACTAACGACCTTCCGTTAAACGGTCTAAAACGTTAGCTATCCGTTAGTCATCCGTTAGAAACATTGATGAAAACCGTTAGTAGCGTTAGTCAAACCGTTAGCAGCTGATCCTTGCCCGTTAGAGCGTTAGTCATTTCCGTTAGTGACGTTAGTCAAACCGTTAGCACCTGATCCTTGCCCGTTAGAGCGTTAGTCATATCCGTTGGTGGCGTTATTCAACCGTGTTAGCATCTGAACCTTTCCCGTTAGAGTGTAGCCGTATCTGAAGGACACACATCAGCTAAATAAAAACGATATTTGCGAAAAGATGAGGATCACTTTTCGAACCGCCGATTGATGTAATCTTTAAGAACATGCGGTTTGACATACATAAATCAGAAAGTCCAAACCTTTTATTTCCAATGCTCCACAGTTTCTGATGAACGAAACTCGAAAGGCGCTTAAGAGAGCTCGATGTTTAGTGTTTGTTCTCTCAGTTTGTTCTCTCTCTTTTGAATTCGCCTCAGGAGTAAGCGCTGTTAGTTAATGTTAACATTGTAGCAAAAAGGTAAAACAAAGGTTTCTTCCAGACTGGCAAAGAAATCTGGAAACTTTGCTCTGAAATATCCGCCGAATCATAACATGCACCAAAAATGAAATACGACCGCTCTCGTTGCCTAGCACGTCACATGCCGCCGATAAAAAAATATTTCCCATCGCTTTCTGTGAGCCTTCCGTTCCCTAAATCAAGGCGTCTGTTGAAGAACTCGAGGACAATTGTATTTGACTTTCAATGAAAATAAATAAGTTTATATTTTGTAAAATCCTTCCATCAGATGGAGCGAAAAATTTCCTAAGAACGTAGTTTATCTCTCTCTAGATCTCGCGTTATCGGCTGTAATCAGTCAAGCGTCGCCAATATTTGTCTGACCGCTTTTGAATGGTCGGTATCGGAGTTTCCAGTCAAATTTCGTCCTCAGTCGAACAGCTTCGGGTATTATGTCAGCTAGCTTTTTTTACAGAGTCGATAGCAATAGTGTGGGATACCACAGGTATCAGGTATTCCACACATACGAACATTCGTCTTTTTTGGGTCGTCACGCAATGCTTATCACGTATGCTCTTCATTCCCAGTGGATCAAATTTCAACAAAAATTTGCATAAGGTTGTTTGTCTGAAAAATGTCAGTGAGCAAGAGACTAATTTTAATTTTCCACCAAACTGAAAAGATCCACTTATGTAATTTTTGAAACTATCAGAGTATGGGATTTAGACAACTGCCAAACATCAACAAAAGACGCTGTCGGCTTCACAGTGAATTGAAGACAGTGTGATCGTCTGGTGTCGCTTTGTCGCACGTTTAATTTACGACTCCGTCTCTCGCTTGAAAGCGAGAGAATTGTAACTGTCACAAACTTTGCTTTTTCGGAAAATTTCTGCCAGTTGTCGGTGTTTTGGGAGAAGATTCACAAATGTTTTCGCAGTCGCCTCTACTCCTTGGAAGGCCTCATTGAACGCTCTCAGTCTTAGCCGTTGCAAAAAGAATTTGGCAGCACCACGCTTCCTTGTTTCGATCGACCGCTTAACTGAAGACTTCGTTAAAAGGAAATAGATAAGTAATACGTGACCGCACAAGCGTCTAAAAACGAACCGTTAAAAAAAACCGCAATGATCATTCTTCGATTCATTTCATCCGCAATTCTTATATACATCATTCACAACTTATGATCCTTTAGAACTGGAGATCAGCCGCTAGAACTTTACGACAAACCGTCAGAACGTTAACACAAACCGTTGGAGCGTTAGCACAAACCGTTAGAGCGTTAGAACAAACCGTTAGAGCGTTAGGACAAATCGTTAGAAGGTCAGGGCCAAGCGTTAGAACGTTAGTACTAAGCGTTAGTAGGACTTCAAAGCCGTTAGCAATTCGTTAACTAACCGTTAGTTTTCTAGTTAACGGATGATCGTTAGTGTACGTTTTCCCGTGGAGGGTCACAATTAAAAATTAAAAAAAAAAAAGTCTTGGGATCTTAAGAAGCTATTGTCAATATGATTCAAAGTAAGAAAATTCTCAGTCACATGTCACATCTGACGGTGTGAAAAATCAGGTCATGACACACAGTTACTAAGTGTACTGTGGAAAGTCAAAACAAAACTAGCCTTACCCCACTCTCTTTAACACACTCGCCACATGACTTGTTGTCATGTTTGCTGCAGGTGGGATCTAACAGTAAAATGAACAGGATGTTAAATGACATTATTATATCTCTCACTTGGTACACGTGCTGTGATTGGTCAATTTTGCAGGACGTATTCTACAGTACGGCCCGCTTGACTTCAACTGATTTTATTTCCCACATGCCGGATTAACAGTCTCAGAGATATAATCAATATCTTACTAACCTCGTTTTCTTGGTCCGTACTGTAAGTTATGGATCCTCCTTTTTCCCATTAATTTTATGACCTGCGCACTTCGCGCTTGGGCCACAAGTCAATGGAAAAAAACCTTGGTCTGTACAGTACGAACCTCAAACTCAGTTAGTTAAAGGTATTTAGCTCACCTTCTAAAACAACAACAGATCGACAAATTATGTCACATTCATGCAAATCACGTATTGTGTACACATAATTCTACATTATTGTGACTTTGTTCTTATGTCATTACAGTGTATTTTCATTGGGTATTAAAGCTGTATAAATGTAGTGATGTCATAAGGTACCAATATTAGCCAGTATGGTTTAACCAGAATAAGAGTAATTATTGCAATCAAATGTAAGGATGTTACAAGGAAGCTGCTGAATGGACCCTTTGCAGCTGCTCAGTCACATGGTACAAAAAATGCCATGCTGGAGAGCAAGCAACACACAGAGACATGACAAACAAATAGCTTACATCATTTAAAATGGTAATTTTCTCTGTTTGTCATGTCCCAGTGTGTTGCTTGCCCTCCAGCATGGTGTTTTTGTACCACGTGACTGAGCTGCAAAGGGCCCATTCTGCAGTCATTGAGCCGATGAACCAAGCACAGAGTAGCTGGCACTATACACATCAGGAAGTTATTATATCAACAACCTACATGTAATCCACTAGTCAAAAAACCACTAAATGCAAGAAAGGCAAAGAACACATCTTTTATGACATAATAAATCCTGTGTTCTATAACTTAATTTTAGAAGAAAGACTTGAAAACATCATTAATTTAGATATATGAGTGTGATCGTTGAGTGCCAAACCAACAACCAACTGTATATTCTACTGAAGGTCTTAAATACAGGTGTACAATATATCACAAAGACAAATAATAAAAGCAAAATTGTACAGAGTGCCAATTGCTGGCAATTCCGGCAATGTTGCTTTCTGATGAAATTTTTAGTTTACATGTAAGTTTGTTGCAATGAACAGTGTACCCATGTTACCCCTTGGGCTCATATCAGTAAGATTCTTAATGTAACCATACCTGTAGCAATTTTTTACCAAAAGAATAGGGTTTTTCAATCACTTACTAAATATTGCCACTGCCCATTTAACTTGCCAATGCAAAGACTAATTTACATAATAACCATGAATTCTTTCGTCATTAAGTTTGTAAAATTCACTGATGATACACTTGTATTTGATGAGTTTCACAAACCAACTGTTGTAACCCCAGCTGTGTGGCCATGATAACGGAAATTATAGCTGAACTAGTGTTTATACTAGCATTTTATTTGCAATCGCTTCCTCCAGATACAACATTCAAAATCGTTATGCTCAATCGTGTTGGTTTATTGTATATGAAACCACAAAGAAGTGAACTGCTGAATCACGTTTTGTATTCAAATTAAGCTTAATAGTCACACCAAATAATCAGGGTTTTGAAGTCAGACATACAAAAGGAATAACACGAAACCACATCGAACTCACCAGAAATAATGGTAAACGAGTACAAATTATGAATAAAGGCTTATTCGTCAACTTACATTTCAAACATGTACATGGGCTGATATATTTTATGGAAAGAATTCAGCTTCGTTCTTAGCTTAACTTAAGTCTTGAAATGTGAATCTTTCTAACATGCGATTAAGTTTCTTTGGTGTATTTTCTTTAGAAATATAGCCCGTTAACGTCACTGAACACGTTTCGTGAAATGTGTTCAAATTGTTCTTAATACTAAAACGGCGAACGCAACATGACCAACAGTTATTATATAAGTTAAGCTTACGGTGTACTGTATGATAAGCTTTTAGTCTTCCCTCATTTCATTCCATCAGCGCGTTTCTCAAGGAGGCAAAACTGAGCACTCACTTCTAGTGTAAAAGTTACGATGTTCAGAACATCGAACATTAACAACCCGGGATTAACAGCAATGATTTTCTCGTTTGGAAACTCACCTTCGGTGGGGCTTTCTCCCACTGAAACCTCTAAAAGGCAGAACTGAATGAGGCACACGGTTAATAATAGGCAACTTGTCGAGAAACGCCTTGGACGAAACATCATGAAGTGAGCTCGAAAATCGACGATGACACACTTTTACATCAACAACCTTTCCGCTTTCAACAAGATTTGTGGGAAGGAAATGACGTCAATGCCAGTGGTGAAACCGTAATTCTTTTGGTCAGCGCTAATAACCTGAGATCGGGACGAACGACACGAACGCGAACACGGACGCTGCACGAAAGAGATCACGACTTCATACAGCCTACAGGGGAAATCGAGTCGAAATCGGGTTCTCTAAATGTGTAGAGTATCCGTATGCTCTACCTCAGAAAAATTCACACACGAAGCTTGCACCCTTTTCGGTATTCAATAATTCAGTTGACGTAAAGAGGGACTCCTGTTAGCGTACTAATAAATATTGATTTTGTGGGTTTGTGCGCCAGACAGTGGAAGGCGGACATACAAATACGGGCTATGTTGTCTTTACTTTTAGCCGGAGAACATTACTGAAATCACTCTATGCTTCAGCGAAAAATACGAGACTATTCTCTGCGCTTGAGATTTCCACTCCGGTACCTATGTCAAGTGCCGGACATTTAGATTTTGTACAAAAACGCCGGTTTTAGTTTAGTCGTGATATAAAGTTGGGCATTTATAGTTTGACTTCAGTTTCAGAGTTTACTGGGAATGATGTACCCACAATGTGCGACAGTGTGTTAAGTTGCTCCTAATTCAGGTAAATTCATCAGTTTCTGCTTGTGAAGAAAGAAGCAGTAACACATCTTGATTGAGAAGGAGCATATAACAGGCAGGAGCTGAGAGACCAATAAGAAATGTTAATGAAATCAAGAAAATTAACGAATGCGAGACTACGTGAGAACTGTAATATAGACGAGACTTTTAAATTAGCGTGTTTGATTTGTTTAACCCTCGGACGTACAAGCAAACTCATACTTTCACCATGGTACAAGAGGAGGTGGGAAGGAACCTCTCCCCTGGGTTTTCGTACTTTGAAAAGGTTATACCGTCAATAGATAGCCTGTCATGTTGTCTATATGACTAGGTTAATATTATGGGTTACATATTCAAATTGCGCTGCTGCTTTGTGATCAATTAAATAACCATTTTATCAACGTTGGAAATGACCTGGCAGATAAACTGCCAAAGCATGACATAGACCCCACAGTGTATTTAGATAGAACTATGACAGCAAATAGTTTTATGTTCCGTGGCATTTGCCCGACTGAAGTATATGATGAAATAATGAGTTTGAAAATATCTAAGTCAGCGTTAGACATTCCAAGAAAATGCATAAAACACGCAGCAAACCACATATACGAGGCATTAAGTATGGTTTTCAATCAATCCTTATTACAAGGAATATTTCCGGAAAACTTTAAAGTTTCAAAAGTCACACCAATAGCTAAAGAGGGTGAGGAGATGGACCCTTTTAATTATCGACCTATATCTACACTCTCTGCATTAACTCAGATTTTCGAAAAACTCATTTGTAAACAGCTTGTAAACTATTTCCTATACGAGTTCCAATTTGGCTTTAGAAAGGGACATTCAACTTCACAAGCCATTGCAGAAATTGCTGATAATTTACGTAATGCGATAGACAATAATCTGTATTCTTGTGGCGTGTTCTTAGACTTTTCTAAAGCATTTGATACAGTAAACCACACAATCTTGCTTAAAAAAATGGAACGGTACGGGATACGGGGTGTTCCCCTCCAATTTTTTGCAAGCTATCTTACAAATGGACAGCAATATGTACAGATGGGAAATACAGTTTCATCAGAGCAAACAATGACGTGCGGAATTCCACAAGGGAGCTCCCTAGGTCCAGTATTATTTTTAATCTACATAAACGATTTACCGAACTGTTCCAATGCCTTAACATTTAGAATATTTGCAGACGATACAAACGTGTTTGCTTCAGCCCGCGATCTGAAAATTCTCGAGAAAATAGTCAACTCTGAACTTAAAAAAGTGAAAATATGGTGTGATGTAAATAGATTGTCAATTAACTTCTCTAAAACAAACTTCATGATTATTAAATCGCAAAAAAAAAGATGATCAAGTAAATATCAATATTGAAAGTGCAGAAGGTACAATAAATGTGCTGCAAAGGAAGCAAAAAATAAAGTATTTGGGTGTTTTGCTTGATGAAACGATGTCATTTAATCACCATATTTCATACATCTGTACAAGAATTGCCCGAAACAATGGTATTATATCTAAACTGAGACATTATCTTACTCTTCTGCAAATGAAACAAATCTACTACAGCTTAATATACCCATATATCTCATATGCAATATTAGCGTGGGGAAGTGCATACAAAACACATATTGATAGGATACAAACTAAACAAAATCATTCTGCCAGGCTTATTTTCTTTGCCACCGCTTATGGTGAGCACACAGAAAGTGCACTTCCCCTGCTAAATTTATTAGATGTTCTTACGGTACACAATGTTTATAGATTTCAGATTCTAAAATTCACGTACCTTTGGCATAAAGGCCTTCTACCAAAGCTGTTTTCAAACTATTTTCAATATGCCAGTAATGTACACAAATACAATACCAGGTATGCATCGAAACGAAACCTTTACGTAAAGAAAGTGCGAACTAATACGGGAAAACAAACAATCGGATATGTGGCGTGTATTATCTGGGACAAAGTTCCCTTAAATCTTAAAGAACTAAATATATACCAATTCTCAAAACAACTAAAACCTTATCTACTGTCAGAACAGCATAACTAAACGCAACCTAAGCATATACTCTTTCATTCCTATTATATTGTACACTTAAAACTGCTTCTTTAAAAATAGTTCCTATCTCACTTATTTACAACTTTTAAATCTGGAGAACTGGCTAGAAAATCCTAGGATTATTTCAGCTCCAGGCTTTACCAAGTACAAACAGAACTGTTGTTTATTATTTTTTTTAAACTTTATTTGCGTATGTATGTACAAGGCAAATAAAGGTGGGGCCTTTGACGTCATCCAACATGGCAGATTTCTTGTGATTTTTCACTATTTTTCAGTCTAACGTTGGTTTTTCTTGAAAAATTAAAAGTTTTACTCACAAATTACAGTTTTGAACAGCTGAACATGTAAAATATGATTTAACGTAACTTTTTATTTTACTTCTCTTTCCAACTTTAATAAAATTATTTCATAGCTCCTAACAACCCCGAACAACACCTCACTTTGCATCTACCAGTCGATTTTCACCAATTTTTCAGAAAAGATGTCTCAAAGGTAAACAAACAGCTACTGAAATGGACAGATACCCAGGGAAAATCCCCTTGACAAAATCTTTAAAAAAAAAAAAAAAACCTTAGGGGGGTAGGGTGGCATGCACCTCCCCATTGTACGTCCGAGGGTTAAGGTGGGATCCTCCCAGTGGATGTGCAAGGATTCTTTTACGCTGGAAATATGGAAGTGTCATGATCTATAATGCTGAAACACCTTCACAGTAACAATCAGGCAGACTAGTCTGTGCCAAATGCACGTTGAAAAAAGCAGAATGTATTTATCATGTATTCAGCAAGATTTATCAGTGCTAGGTCTCAAGTTCCTAGAGTGGTTTTTCTCTTTCATAAGAGAAACAAACCTTTCAAATGCAAAATAATCTTTTTGTTTTGTCCTCCAGATTGGGAATTAACTGAAAGGAGTCTATAGCACTGCTATAAGCTGAGCTTACACAGCTCTATGCCGCGAAGGAAAACTTATAAAACAGGAAAACTTATTATGTAACTTATTATGTACTTATTATGTAACTTATAAATTGTATTTAAATGCCCTTTATAGTGTAAATAAATATCCCATTGATTGATTGATTGAAGAGGAGAGGAAAACTAGGTGGAAAACAAGGTCGCTTGGTAAGAAGGTTTTCTTTGCCTTTAATTATGAGCTATTGTTTAGAATCTTTTGTTTTCTTTAATTTTGTTTCACGACATACATTCGTGACTTTCACAGGTCCTCACAACGAGGTTTAGCCAAACTAGGTGTGTTGACCTTGATTGATAAACAGGCTTTTCAGCTGCGAAGCTCTTTTGACGTCATGCACCATGCGAGTAGCCTGGGACTGACAAATCGAGAAGAGTTAAATATATCTTGTATACCGAAGCTCCAAAAACTATTCATATCTGTAAAGTAATGTTTTCTGGGGATCGACTTTCTGGATGGTTTCATGTCAGATAGTTGCGTTTACAAGTAAGTTATTACAAAAAAGGTTAACGCAAAGTAACTGTAGTACTCGCCGGTCCTGACTCCCTTATTGTGTAGTTTGAAATGAAACCCACTTTATTAAGCCGTTTTCATTTCTGTCCGCTATGTGATCCCCTGCTATGTCGATACTATTAAATTGCTGGAAGGCTATTTCAGATACAACTCAAAGCCAAAACAAGAAAGATCCAATACCGCTGCAAAAACCTTTAGTATTGACGTTTTTACGTTTGATTTTGACTTTCTGATTTTCTATGTAACGCCCTTCAAAACGCGCAAAATGAAGTCTTAAACGGTCAAATTTTTCAAAATTACCCGGGGGAATTCGGAACGCGAGTTTCCTGAAGCGATTTTCTTTTATATTCCCCAATAGTCACGCCTATCCGCGGTAGATTGCGCTCTTGATGCAAAACTTCTTTTTGGAACCATGCCGCCAAAACGCCTTGTCGTAGCACTTTGAATGCGAGATGCAGCTCTTTTGGTTATAAGGCCACCTCTTCTACCTGCATACATACATACATACATAGTTTATTTGAAAACGCAGGTTACAGAATACGCAAGACTGAAGTCCTGATGTGGACCTGCCTATCTACTTGTTAAAAACTAAAGCATATACATGTGAATAAATAGAAAATCAACAGAAGTTAAATAATAAATAATAACAATACAAATATAAATAAGATTAATAATAAAAAATTCCTCATTCCTATTTCTTATCATGGAAGATTCCTTATTATAGCTTATAGAATTAATTAAGTCCCTGCTAGATCTAAGTCTTTTTTTAAAACATTCTAAGCTAGGAGACTTTTTGATCGAATCAGGAAGTGAATTCCAAGCAATGGCAGCTCTATGCTTAAAAGTCAGCCTGCCAATTTCTGATTTAGGACTTGGAAATTCAATATTCATTGATTTCCTCAGGTAGTTAGATGATTGTTTTAATATTACTAGATCATTTCAAACATTGGTGTTGCATCTATAGTAAGATTTATACGCTTCTACTAACAACAATAATGGAAAATAATAAGACAAAATATTATTTGGGTATTGATATTCCTTATGTAATATCAGTTGTTCGTAAGTGCTATTCAACAATATGCAGACATCATGTAGATTCCAGGTAAGCTGGATATTTAAAAAAAAAGGAATACAACAAGCCCACAGTAAGAAACTGGAAATGCAGTCTGCTAACATTTCATCTTTGTAAATCAAGATGCGAACGATCGTCGCAGTTATGAACGCTACTTAATTAGGCTGTAGCGTAATGATAGCCTGAAAAAATCCCACAATTGCTAGTAATTTCGCAATCTGATTGGCTAATTTGAAATTGTCGATGAGAATTTAGACAACGCTGCTCGCGTCAACGTGCCACGCAATGACTTTTTTCATCTCGCGCTCTGAAATTAACATTCTCTTTGACGTTGATATTGTGGTGAAAAACAAATCAAATGTGGTTTTGCGTTGTTTGTACTCTTATCTACAACGATATTCGTCACCACAGTGGTCAAAATGTGCTGTGGACCACAACATTTTGACCACTTTGATGACGAATATTGTTGTCGATAAGAATACAGACAACGCTAAACCACATTCGATTTCTTAAGAGATAGGACAGAGTACAGCACAGGGCACTATGTCCCCTACTCTAATACATAAGCGAGTGGGTTCTTTATTGCCCCTCTGAGGAAAAAAAGCCAACGGCTCAACGTCACTGCCCAATGATGCGATCATCAGAACTGAGGCAGATGTTCAACGCACAGCCAGAGCGTGATCTTCCTATTTATTTTAAGACTCTCGTTAGTGTTTCGGTCTGGGTTTCGAACGCACGACTTTCCGCGCAGCAGTCCGATTCTCGTGCCATCTGAGCTAACCGGGCGGCGGTCATATAATTCATACACTCTCTTAATAGAATCTCACCAGTCTGGCAATTGGATCGGGCGTAGGCTGGGTGCGTTTCTCCATACTCGGGGCGCGAAAAACCATTTTATCTGAACCGACATCACAAAAATTTGATTTTGAATTATTTTGAAAGAGCCGTGAATACGCTTAAAAGAAAGGCATGGGGCCGGTACTTGCACAAAGAAAGAAAGAGAAAAGATCTTTCAGATATAGTACCTGATGAACCTGATGAACCTCTCTTGCAGCAACAGCAGCAGCAGAAACAGTAAAAGCAGATGGTTCCAACACAGTGCAGACACCAACGACAACAGCGGCAGCAGCAATCACACCCACAGCAACAGTAGATGGTACATCCCAGTATTACAATTACCACAGAGACGGTCACTGGTATCGCAATGAGGAGAAATTTGCCATTGACTAGAAAAGAAATCAAAGGAAACAAATTACTTTTTCTGTCCTCATCTGTCTCTTTTCCCTCTCTTTCTCAGCGGCTGTCTGTCCAGTACATGTCTATCTATCTGTCTGTCTGTCTGTCTGTCTATCTGACTGTCTCTTTACTTATTATTGACCCAGTTGTTCAAAGCATGATAATATAAGCTAATCCTAACTGAGGATAAACTTTGATATCAGGTTCCATTGCCGTTCAATGAAGAAAAATCCGAAAGATTTTTACCTCTAAGTTCTGACTTGAACTTCCCTTTTTATCAAGCTTCCCTTTTTATCAAGCTTTTGTCAATGAGTGACATGAAAAACAACAACAACAATAATAATAATATTAATAATAATAATAATAATAATAATAATAATAATAATAATAATAATAATAATAACGATTGATTACTAGTACTTCTTCGCCTACTAATTACAAATCTCAAATTAAATTAAATCAAATGTTAGTTTTTGAGGAGAGGGGAAAACCGGAGTACCCGGAGAAAAACCTCTCGGAGCAGAGTAGAGAACCAACAAACTGAGCCCACATATGATACCGAGTCCAAGAATCGAACCCGGGACACACAGGTGGAGGGCGAATGCTCTCACCACTACGCCAACCCTGCTCCCCCATTTGGTGCATGAGACATCAACAACTTAAAATACTTTATTGGAAAGGTGTCAGTGAAAGGGCAATAAAATGCCAGTGAACAACCTTGAAAACTACCGCTGAAATATTGAAAGTAGACTGCAATTTACTGACTTTCCTGTGAAAACTAAACGGAATCGCTTACCCAAACACTGCTGATATTTCCAGTCCTGTCCTGGACATTTTTTGTGTAAAGTGTCTTTCACCAAGTCAAATGTAATGCATGTTTTCGTGCTGGCGCAGTAGGTACACTGAAATTGCGGCAGAAACGACAATAACGTTTTTTGAAATAAGACGTGATTTCAAGGAAAAAATAACTGAACAAAACATGTACACAACCCAGTCCATCCGTGAGGACTTTAGACTTCTTCAGTGTTTGGTGTCAAGCATGCAGCCAAACAATTAACGTTGCATTCAAGATTTTTGAACATCCGTTTAATTTGTAATAGAGAAAAACTCTCTTTGGCTTTCGACCTACTGAATCATTAATTTTAACATAAAGTCCTTTTATTGGGGACTTCAAATTCTGCCATTCACGGAATCACCTGTTAAGCGATGGCGATAACTTTCAATGACGGAACATTGTAAACATTATGATGAAATTAACTTGCCTTACCCCATCTTTAATACATTCATCGCATGTCTTGTTGGTTTTCTGGCTGCAATTGTATTCTGAAAAAAAAAATTGCAAAAGCGCACGCATGAACTTTATATTCATTAAACCGACAACCCACGTACGCTACACTGAACCATGAGCACGTCTATATTTTGGATCCGGCTAAAGTATATTGTTCTGACGTCGATTTTGCCGGCCGGTTTTTTCACGTGTTAAATTAATGGCATACCCGGAATTTTTTGTAAACTCACTAAAATAGAACAAACTTGTGGAATTATTATGGGTACAACAAAAGGGAAGGCACTAAAACTCTCAGAGCGATGCTTTAACATTTATAGGGGAAACAGGACAAATTGCGAGTGACAGATGAGGAGACGGATTTTGTCAAAGTCTTACGCCTTTTGTTGTCCTGTTCGGAAAGGTTGAACTTTCGTGCTCCTTCCAAAGCCACTCGCTCAGTATTTATTCGCTTCCCGCACGTAGTAATAATAATATTCCGCACGTGGTAATAATGATAATAATAATGATAATGATAATGATAATGATAATGATAATGATAATGATAATGATAATGATAATGATAATGATAATGATAATGATAATGATAATGATAATAATTTATTAGTAGTACGTCCACAAGGTGGCTCTTCGCCTACTAATTACAAATCTCCAGGATCTCCTGCAAATCTCAAATCAAATCAAATTAAATCAAATGTTGGTTTGAGGAGAGGGGAAAAAAAAGAGCGTGTTGACCAAAAGAACCCTAAAAAGTGCATAAATTTACCAAGATTTTAATTGGGTAGAAAGAAGATTAGTTATTATCACGGCTTACTTGTCAACTGTAACTGGCCTTGTGATCACGTGATTCAAATAGTCTGAATATTAATTACTGGATTTCCGAGAAATTCAGCTGTACATAATTCACGTTTTCTAGGAAGGCCTTGGATTAGGTTTTATGCAGTAAGCGAGTTATCAGGTCTATCAGGCTTCCAAACTTTGCTTGGTTCTGCGGAAAATACGAGATCGAGGATCTTTTGAAGAAAGTCGAAATGGCAACGGGAGTGGACAATACTGAGGTAAGGAGGCGGGTATAGCTGTATATTTAGTCGGTACTATTGTCACAGGCTAAAAGCGATGGCGACCAAGCCTAAAATATCCAATGTCTGGGGAAGATAAGATACGAACCCAAGCAACATCCCATATTTATGATTTTTCATGTCGATCACAGATCTGCACACCGCCTTCATAGGAATCATGCTTTGTAATATAAACGCATTTGAAGGCACAAGTTCGCCATTATATAAGCAAGCAATAACTAAGACATTTGTTACATAAGCTTAATTATATCCAAGCACTACCCAGAAACGTTTCTTCAGACTTCAGATAGATACATGGAATGCGGTCGTCTCAGTTCTTTTCCCAGTTCATTAGCGACGAGACGTTAACGTTCTTAAAAATAAAAGAGATAAAAAATAATAAGAAGAAGAAGAAGAAGAAGAAGAGGAAAAGAATTATACGATCGGACACGATATTGTTGAAGTGCTACTTACCTTCTGGGTAAACAGTACATTTTCCGAGAAATAGTAATAAATATCCCTGTATTTCTCGGAATTTTATGACTTACGCTTACCGAGAAATCGATATAACAGGACACATTTTTCCGACAAAATGCAAGACGGTAATTTGCCGTTGCCAACATTTAACATTGCCAAGGAAAAACGTGTTGTTGGCGCTTTATATCGGTTGTGGTATGAAATTTACTTTGGTATGAAATTATTTCATACCAGTATGAAATTTATTTCCTTGTCTCCTAACCCTAATTATTCATAGGAGACAGTATGAAATCTACTTCCTTGTCTCCTAACCCTAATTATTCATAGGAGACAAAGGAAATAAATTTCATACTGGTATGAAATAATTTCATACCAAAGTAAATTTCATACCACAACGTACATGTCTTGCAGACCGTTGTAAATGGTAAATTTTATATTGTTTGGCGTCAATTGGTGTGAGTGTACTAGTGTAAAGCCGTTTCGGTCTCCCTGAGGAGCAAAGGAGTCAAGTTCAAAGGGCTACTGGGCAGATAATTTTTGTCGTGTATTTTGTTGTAAGACTATCATGTTTAATATCTTTTGCATGCAACCATATTTGTGAAAGGTGACAGACGTATTTTCTTGGTATTATTTAGCTCAAAATTTTTAAGCTACAACGGAATCTTCGCAGTTCCGGACATTTATATCGGCTTTTCGAATCTTTCGTTATTTGCACTTTTAACAAAATACTTCCCTCTGCAAAACCAGAAGACAAAGTTGGCAGAGAAATACCTGGTGATTAGGTGACCTATTCGACTGGAAGGGATTCGGCAACACTATTTGTCTAGTTTCCCTGAAATGTTACGTGACGTGAATTACATAAAAAAGATTCCAAGATTTCTCGGAAAGCCCTGGCTTTTTGCTTCAGCTCTTCGAAAAGAGGGTGGCGGACTTTTCCGAGAAATCGAAAGGCCAAGAAGCAAGCAGATATCGAGGAGGTAAAGTGGATGTTTTAACGGGCTGCAGCTTGAAGTATTAATTAAGTTCCTTCTACCTATACCTGGAGGACCTGGAGCTTAGAGAAGTGAAGCAAATCTTATCGGAACTGAATGTCCTTCTTAGGTTGCTTTTATGTTTTTCTTGAGGGGCATTCCAAGGGGTAGAACTGACAATTGACATGGCTCCGAATACAGGTGACAAACGTCTCCTAAAACAGAGACAACCGACAGAAAAGTGCGACCGTTTGCGACATACAGGGACAGTCACTAGCCAGGTGTTACGTTGCCTTCCGGGGACAAAGTACATTTCCAAAGGAAAAGCTATAGATCAGATATCACATCAGCTGGGCCGGGTTGTTCAAAAGCCGATTAACCCTAATCCGAGATTAAAAATAAACCAAGGAGTTTATTTCTCTATCCACGAATGTTGTTCAACGCTGATATTCTGCAAAATTTTAGATTAGAGGACGTCAATTCTGAAAAGCAAAAAGCAGCAAAAGAAACTTTTATCCAAAAGTTAAAAACTGCAACCAAAGGTTACGGTAATCCTGGATTAAGTTAATCGGCTTTCGAACAACCAGTTCCAGGTGATTCCTGTATTTCGCGGAATTCAAAGCTAAGTCCGAGTAACTTCTTTTCGTTTCTGGAGACGGAAGGACGGGTTTTCCGCACGGAGAATTGTTACAAATGGGTAATTAGAGGGTGAATGCGTGTTGTGAAAGGCCCTGACTGACACTATCGATCAACTGAATTTCTGTTGCAACTCGAGACAGTGCCTAAGACTGAAACGTAGAACCCGCTTGCAAACTTTTTGATTTCTTTATAAGCATAACATTTTTCACGTGAGCCTCTCTTGAGAAGGGCACTTAAGGCAGTGGTGCCTGATTATGGATGCATTTGAATATCCTGAGTTTGGAAACAAGATGACTCATTGCGGGTAGTTGAATATGAAAAATAAGGCTTGTGCAGCAGTTTGATCGTATATTCTTGGCGGATCATTTTGTTGTCATACAGTAATTCGATCGAGGGCTGTGTTTATGCTGCATCCTTTGAACTAAAATTGCCATAAAAGGTATGTTTTCCTTGCTTATGTCGTGCATGGGCATGTCTTTCTAGCCTTTTTGAAGTCTACACCGGAATCTCGGCAAGATAGGAGCGAGTTCATTGATGCCGGAAGCTAGTTGTAAGCGGCATAATTTGAAATTATTCGGTGCAGTTTCTTGTGCTCTTTCAACTTTGAAACGAAAGCAGCGATCTCAACAGGAATCATCTACATTTCCTTCATTTGCCAGGCCTATCAGCTCCAGGACCAGTCTGCTGTGTTCCTGAGAACACTTTCCCTTTCATTTGCTTTCTATATGAAATCGGACATGTGTTAAAGTACACGCTGGCTTCAGATTGAGCACTGAAAAAGTTTGATCCCTAATATAAGCTGTCGATAAAGAAATGTAATTCTCATTCAAATGTATTATAGCACGCTCTTTTTAAGTTTGAAGTTAATTTGCAATTTTTCCCCCCAGCAGATGAAGGATTTGTGAGAGCGACAAGGAACATGCATCACTGAAAATGAGTGAGTAGCTATTTGCACTTTATGATTGATTTGTTATTACATCCCTTGTGTTAGTAACTTTAGATTGTCTGCATGTCACCATCTGTGTATAGAAACACCTCTTGGGAAGACTGACGCCACAACACATATTCTCAGGCCCAATTCTTTTTGACATCATTCTTTATACGTATCTCATAAGACATTTACAAATAACTTCTTTTTTATTACACTTTACCGCATTTCTCGTGACTCGTGTTACCTTTATTTGAGCTGTAATATAGCTTCATTCTTTCTTGCCTGTATCTTTCCATTTTAAACTCATTTTATTTGTTTACTCCTTTATTTCTTCAATGTTTTACTCTACCTTCAATCAAACACATCAAGACTTACTGTTTGTACAGTACGCTTTCTGTCTTTCCTTTTCTAATCCAATGCATAGTTTTGTTTTATTGCATAATTTTCATCTTACTTTGCTAATGCATCTGCGTAGTCTGGCATGATTTGACATTCCTCGTTACTCTGTTTTCAAAATACTTCCCTCTGCAAAACCAGAAGACAAAGTTTCCAGAGAAATACCTGGTAATTAGGTAACCTATTCGACTGGAAGGAATTCGGCAAAAACCGTGATTTGTCTAGTTTCCGAGTTTGCATGACGCGAATTCCAAAATTTCTCGGAAAGCCATGGAATTTGCTTCTGCACGGGTGGCGGACTTTTGTGAGAAATCGAAAAGGCCAAGAACCAAACGGATATCAGGAAGGTAAAGTGGAAGATTTAGCGGGCAGCAGCACGAAGTATAGCTCCTTCTACCTGGCACTTAGAGAGGTGAAGCAACTGGTCTTACTTGGAAGTGAATGTGCTTAGGTTGCCGGCTTAAATTATGTTTCTATTAGGGGCCCTTCCAGTGGGTAGTTAAGCGACAAGCGCGGACATAGCGCCGATTGCAGTCTACAAACGTCTCCGAAAACAGAGACAACCGACATTCTCTGCTAGTAGAGGCCTGTTTTCCTTGTATTGAGTGTGCGGGAGAAAAGAGACCTGTGCCATGTGTCGAAACGGTCTTTGATTAAGCCGCCGTCCGAGTTCGTGGACGGAGGTTTTAAATCACATGCTGTATTGTTTGTCATTTGATCACGTGCTAAAAACCTCACCTGATGGTTCGGTCGCTAAGAAACTGCGACGCATGCGCAACACAGACGGTTGCGACCCGTGGGAGATGTCTCTTTTCTCCCGCACGCAGATTACAAGAAAAAGAGGCCTCTGCTAGCAGGGAACCGACAGAAATTGGCAGAAAAAAGCGCCACCGTTTGCGACAGGGACAGTACAATTTCCATTCCTCTTTGTTTTCGACAGTGATATTAGTCCCAAACGAAGTAATGGAGAAACGCCAGTCCGCGCCTTGAAAGGCCTCAATATTCATAACTAAGATCTTTCCTTGGTATTTCGCCATAAAAATGCGTAACCAATTTCTTTACAAATGCACAACAGAAATATTTTGTGTTAACGCGAATCTTGAAAAATGGATCAATGTGGGACCTCGACATTTGAAAGAATCGCGCTAATACATGCAAGCCAGGTGTCATGTTGCTTTCCGGGTATAATGTACATTTCCCAAGGAAAAGCTTTAGATCAGATATCACATTGTGTGAGACCTGTATTTCTCGGAATTCAAGGCTAAATTTTACCGATGGGTTTAAGGACGGGTTTTCTGCAGCGAGAACTGTTACAAATGGGTAATGAATTTTTAGACGTAAAACCTTAGAGGGCTGAATGCGTGTTGTGAAGAGCCCTGAGACACTATCGATTAACTGAATTTCTGTTGTAACTCGAGACAGTGCCTAAGAAAGGTACCACCCGCTTCCAAACTCTTTGATTTCTTTATAAGCATAGCAGTTTTCTTCTCGAGAAGGGCACTTAAGGCAGTGGTACCTGATTATGAATGCATTTGAATATCCTGAATTTAGAAACAAGATGACTCATTGCGGGTAGTAGTTGAATATGAAAAATAATGCTTGTGCAGTAGTTGGATCGTATATTCTTGGGGGATCATTTTGTTGTCAGACAGTATTTCCATCATTTTGGATCATTTTCTCTTGATTTCGATCTAGATGTTTATTAGAACAGCTTAGCGAATTATCCTCGAAGCTAGTCTTATTATAAGCAAAGTTTAGTGAATACTTATGGTGCATCCTTTGAACTAAAATTGCCATAAAAGGTATGTTTTCCTTGCTTATGTCGTGCATGGGCATGTCTTTCTAGCCTTTTTAATTGTACACCGAAATCTAGGCAAGATGGGAGCGAGTTCATTAATGAAGCTTTTTGTAAGCTGCATTTGAAATTATTCGGTGCAGTTTCTTGTGCTCTTTCAACTTTGAAACGAAAGCAGCGATCTCAACAGGAATCATCTACATTTCCTTCATTTGCCAGGCCTATCAGCTCCAGGACCAGTCTGCTGTGTTCCTGAGAACACTTTTCCTTTCATTTGCTTTCTATATGAAATCAAAGTGATATGTTATAAAACTGCACGCTGACTTCAGATTGAGCACTGAATAAGTTAGATCCCTGATATAAGTTGTTGATAAAGAAATGTAGTTCCCATTCAAATGTATTATAGGACGCTCTTTTTTAATTATAAGTTTGAGGCTAATTTGCAATCTTTGCCCCAAACAGATGAAGGATTTGTGAGAGCAACAAGGAACATGCATCACTGAAAATGAGTGAGTAGCTATTTCGCATTTGGTGACTTTTTATTACACCCCCTGTGTTAGTAATTTAGATTGTCTGTTTGACACCATCTGTGTATAGAAACACCTCTTGGGAGGACTCACGCCACAACACATATTCTCAGACCCAGTTCTTTTTGACATTATTCTTTATACGCATCTCATGAGACATTTATAAATAACGTCTTTTTTTTATTACACTTTACCGCATTTATCGTGACTGGTGTTGCCTTTATTTGAGCTGTAATATAGCTTCATTCTTTCTTGCCTGTATCTTTCCATTTTAAACTCATTTTATTTGTTTACTCCTTTATTTTTTCAATGTTTTACTCTATCTTCAATCAAACACATCAAGACTAACTGTTTTGTTCAGTACGCTTTCTGTCTTTCCTTTTCTAATCCAATGCATAGTTTTGTTTTATTGCATAATTTTACTTACTTTGCTGATACATCTGTATAGTCTGGGATTATTTGACATTCCTCGTTATTATGTTTTCATCTATATTTTTAAATTTTACATGTCTGCAAGACCTTAAAATTTTTCTTTCATATTAATTCTCTGATATTTCACGTGTTTAATGCACTAATCTAAATCTTCCGATTCCCATTACTTTGTTATACTCTTTGATTTTACGATTCCCCTGTGTTATTACGACCCAACAGACCAACTTGTGAGTAATAATTGCATTTATCTGTTTTCTACTGAACTTTATTCCCCTTTCTTCTAATTGTCCTCTTCTAATCTTTTTTATTTTGTCTTCTTTCCTGAACTATTCTCTTCTATTCGAAATGTAAGCTATGCTATGCTGTTTTATTCTATTCTATACTTTTCTGTGCTATATACTATGCTATACCGTTGTGTTGTGTTTTATTCTGTCCCGCTTTGCTTTTTTGGTCCTATTCTGGTCTATGCTGTGCTGTTTTTCACTTCATTCCTGAACTATTCTATTGTAGTCTATTCTTGCTATCTTATGCTGCTCTGCTCCGCCCTTGTCAAATATACTATGCAATGCTATTTTTATGCTCTTTTTCTATTCTATGCTATGCTGCTTGTATCCTATACTTCTGGTCTATACTATTCTATTCTGTGGTGTTAATTGTGTTCTTTTCTGTTGCTCTTTTGTCATTGTCATCTTTTATATGCTGTTTTTTCTTTTCTTTAGGGAACTATTCTACTCTATTTGATGCTCTTCTATTCACTTTTATTTTTTTGCTATTCTTTGTTATTTTATTCTATTCTACCTAATACTATATTAGTCTATGCTGTTCTATTCTATGGTTTTCTATGCTGCTATACTATATGTTATTCTGCTGTGTTGTGTTCTATTTTGTTCTGCATTGCTTTTTGTCCTGTCCTGTCTGTGCTATTTTTTCTCACTTCACTTCTAGTCTCTTTTATTCTATTCTTTTCTGTGCTATTCTATGCCATCCTAGATTTCCTATTCTGTATTATTCTATGCTATTCTATGCTATGCTATTCCATTCTATACTCATCTATGCTATACTATTGTGTTCTACATATGCTATTCTATTCTACCTTATTCTATACTATGCTAAGCTTTCCTAGCTATGCGTTATTATTTAATGCTATTTCATTTTTGCTATTCTGTGTCATTCCATTCTATACTACCTAGTCTAGTCGTCTATGCTATTTTATTCTACTGAATGCTATGCTAGTCTACTATAAAGATTTCTATGCTATACTATGCTATTCTTTTGAGTTGAGTTCTGGTTCTGCATTGCTTTTTGTCCTGTCCTAGTCTTTTCTGTGCTGTCTTTTGCTAAGTTATGCTATGCTATGCTATGCTATGCTAGCTGTCTATATATTTCATTGGAATTCTATGCTATGGTATTATTCATATCTGTATGCTAGTTCTATGCTATTCTGTACCGCTATTCTATGTTTTGTATACTTTCCTGTGCTATAATATTATATTGTTTTCTGTTGTGTTGTGTTGTGTTGCTGTTTTGTCTCGACCTAATCTAGCTTCTCTGTTTGTCTGCTTCTTTACTGCTTGTACAGGAATGGTTTCTACTGAAAACTTAAGAATCTAATTAAGAACCTACTTTAGCCTAAATTTTCAATAACTACCCCCAAATATAAGAACCTGTTTTGCCAAACTTGGAAAAATGTTGGTTCTTACACGTGGGTTTTTACTGTATCTCTATGCTATCGTTTTGCTCTTATTCCCCGAACTTTTCCGTTTTATTCTATTTTATTTTATTTCATGCTACTCTGTTCTTTACTATTCTATAGTTTCTATTCCTTTTTTTTTTATTTAAACAAAAATTTTCTGGTAAAGTTGGCCCTAAGAGTTACAGTGCTCATCGAGAGGGCTCACTTCGAAAATGAAAATTATTAACAAATGAAATTAAATTAGGTTGGGTCAGAAACGGCGAGAGAAAAACAAATTAGTACCAAAAGCACCAACACACACAAACGGTGAAAAAGATGAAAAGAGGAGCCGACAGGTGGAAACGCACACTATTAAGCGTTATTCTGAAATCTCGTACATTCACTTATAAAGGACTGTACTATACAATTCTATTCTGTTGTGTTGTGTTTTATTATATTCTGGGTTTCTGTTTAGTCCCGTCTTTCATTTATATTCTATTCTAGATTCTATTCTATTCTATTCTATGCTATGCTACAATATCGCTATTCTTTCTAGTATGCTATTATTGCTTTCCCAGTACGCTAGGCAGTATGCTATACTGCTTTTCTATGCTATGCAGTGCTATGCTTTTCTAAGCTATGCTATGCTCTCCTGATCCTGATCCACTCTATTGTTTTGTGTTTTGTTCTCTTCTGTTCCGTGTCGTTGTTTTGCCCTGTCCTTGTCCTTTTCTTTCTTTCTGAACAATTCTATTCTGTGCTATGCTATGCTATGCTGTGCTGTGCTATGCTATGCTGTGCTGTGCTATAGTAATTCACTGCTATGCTTATGCAGTTCTATGCTATTCTACTCTTTTTTGTTCTGATTTGTTCTGTGCTATGTCTGTGCAGTAGAAAAATAAGTATGCTACTGGTTTTATCCTAGTGGACAGTGACGAGGAAGGGTTTGATTTGATTCAGCCATCGCTCATCCAGCAGTTGAGAAGCATCTTAGATCAGTACCCAGATGATGGACAGATACTCAAGGTACTGATGACGAGTTTTAAAATTTTCTTACCTTAGTTGAACAAACAATGACACAATTCCGAGCTAAGTACACACGAAACTAACGTGAAAGCGTTCGCAGAACACATAGCCAGAAATCCAAGACAGTCAGCGGATTGAACGGCGAGCGCGTATATTTTGATATTCAACATGGCGGGCAGACAAATGAAGGCTATTATTGTTGTTTATGCAAATATCATTGGCCTCCCCGTGGGGTCGACCCCCGGGCTTACCAGGGGGATTGTAAAATAAGTCACTCAAACTTGAGGAATTTCCCCGGGGGGTCGGGGAATCTCTCAAGACAAAGCCCCCTGGGTGAGGTGTCTCGCAGCTGAAAATCCCCGTGACATCCTTTTCAAACTTGTGAATTCCCCCACCCCCTAATCTTGATCGTAAAACAAAGTCAAGATTTTCCCCTACCCTCGGGCAAAGAATCCCATCCATTTCCTTATATTCCCCCACATATCTCCCTGGTAGGCCCGGGGGTCGACCCCACGGGGAAGCCGATGACATGTGCATTACATGCACTTAGCTCCGTGAATTTTAAGGATAATTGATCGAAATGTATCCACAAAATCAATTTACCAAGTTTGAAATGATTTAATTGGTGTCGCATCAGACTTGGGATATGTGAATATTTTTCTGTACTTCCTTCGATAATTACTTCGAGGTTCTCGCTGTTTTTCGAAATTCAGCCTGTTCATCATATATCAAGCACCTAACTGGTTATGGGAAATACAACTGGCCACTGAAAACAAGTTAAAACAATATGGCGACCGTAGTGGAAGGAAAACCAGGGGCACCCAACGACAAGTTTCGGTAGATATCTGTTCGGTGGAGGGTAATTCGCCTTGGGCTTTGGCGTCGATTAAAGATGTGCACTTGGTTTTCATAACAAAAACGAGGCCTAAAAGATTCGCAATTGCGAAATCATAGCCCCTGAGGTTTTCGGAAGGTCGTAACTGCTGTTTTTGGCAGTCAAAAACGTCAACTAGCATTTTCGGAAAGAAATAGTTCCCTAGAAAGTTCGTGGAAAGTTAATTTCAGCTAGCATTTTCTCAAAGGAAGATTTTGTCCCCTAACATTTTCGGGCAATTAAAATTCCAGCTAGGGAATCCGAACAGATGAACTTCTTCTAGCTTATGAAAACATTACTTTAAACAGACTTCAAACACCACTAGGTACTTAAAAATGACTTTCTACAGCTTTTGGTTGATTTGGCTCGTTGGGTGCCCCTGGAAAACAAACTTCTCGAAGGTGCAGTTTTCCTTTGTAATGGCTTCGTCTCGGCTCATCTCGCATTTCTGGAAAATGCCACTATTTGCATAGAAGAGACACCATGTTAAGGATTTTTTTAAAGCCTAAATATCATTTTTGCAAGCTGTATCTTCTATCTTTCGAATACGATTATGGGGAATTTATTTGGCGCAGTTTGTTCCTCGTAGCAGACTAAGAAAACCATGAAGGTAAGATCTATTTAAAGGAACATTGAGAGGAAAGTGTTGCTAGTTTATGAGATTATTTCGATCCAAAAAGGCACCGCCGTTTAAAACTATTTTTTTCTCATATTTTACTCAATTGAAACATGGTTCGAACTAGAATTTATCTTTTGCAATCATGTGGAATACTGAGTTTTGTGCGGCTACGCCACAAAATGCAAAACAATATTATTTTCCCCCCATTTCTTTTATATTTCGCCACCATGTTAAATCCGTATGTGCGTGCTCTGCGCATGCTTGCGGCCATTTTAGAAGCCATGTTGTATGGGATTTCTGGATTTCTGTCCTGTTTAGTATTTAATAAGTTTCTATTGGTTATAGTTAGCTTCAGTTAACTTGTTATGAGTCTGGATGCGATTTGTTGTTGTCACTGCTCTCTTTGTTTTCTGGTATGGCTTGATCATCTAATTACAAATTGAAGCTTCATTGCTAAAACAGCAACAGCGCAACAGCGCAACAGTTCCGGCTAGATTGACTTATTTGGGCATCTTCCTACTTTGAAAATGTTACGCTCTTACGCGGCCCCTTCTATGATAACAGTGGTGCAAATTGTAGCCTAACCTAAACCAGAATATCAAACCGATAAGTAGCGATTAAGCTAATTATCCACGAGCTTGTCATTCTTGAATTGTTTCCTATTACCGACGCCGATATGACCCTGTTCATTGTTGTTTCAATGGCTGTCTTGGGCACGGACCTTACCTTTATTTAAAAGGATCTATGCTTTTGGAATCAACTACGTCTGTAAAGTTGTTTCTCTTTGCTGTATTTAGGAGCTGATCCAAAACGCAGAAGACGCTGAAGCAAGTCAAGTGAAATTCCTACACGACAAGCATAGCTATGGAACCGAGAAACTTCACAACGAAGGACTTGCTCAGTTTCAGGTGAATTCTTTCGGACCATGTAAAAATAAAGTAAACAAACAAACAAATAGAACGATTTGGATCAAAATAGCTTTGAACAGTAAAAATGTCCGCTAACATAATTGGCAGAAGTATAAAAGACAGCTAGCGCTTTATAGCGTTCCGATGACTGGGTTGGCTGAGTGCTCCTCACATTCCACAACACTTGGAAAACGTTTTATGTGTCTCAAGACACTTAATGATTTTAAAGTTGCAGTAGCACTGCTTCGTTAAAATACCTCTATAACTGATATCTATGATATCTTGGAGAGAAGCTTCAGGCAACTTGCATCTTGCTCTCCAAAACGTAAAATTCAAATAAGCTACAACTCTGTTTGCTCTTTTGGAACAAGAGTTAGACTCTTCTTGCTTTTGTTGATAATGTTATGCCTCTACCCACGTGTAGTCTCTCAAGGCCCCTGTGTGTTTCTCGTATTTGCATTTTACTCTTAGGGCCCAGCACTTTACGCCTACAACAACGCGACGTTTACCAAAGACGACTGGAAAGGCATCCGAATGCTGTGTGACAGTATCAAAGTTAAAGATCCTATGAAAGTGGGGCGGTTTGGCTTAGGTTTCAAGTCTGTCTTTCACGTAACAGGTAAGATGCCTTCTGATGTTTGCGATCAATCATCAGTCACCCAGCTTGTTTTGAAGTAGGTAGGGAAATGAAATGGTCAGTTAAGCTTAAAACAACAGAGTACTTGCGACTAAATGTGAATATATGAAAATCCTGCATTGATGTACGGGTGAGCCACTGAAGATATAAGAGATCATCGCAGTTGTGAACGTTTTTAAGCAGTTTTGTCGGTTATGCTTGGAAAACCTATCCACTGAGACTTTATTTCGCAAGATAGAAGAAAATTGCCTGAGTAACCAGTAATGCTAGATATTCTTCACTGGGACTATTTCTTCTTTGCTCACCAGTTGCGAACTCTGCTTATTCAGCCTATTTCAACTTTGTTGATAGGAAAGCAAACAACACCAAACGTGGTGACTTTTCATTACTGAATTTTTTTGGCAACAATTTGGCATTTTGTTCTCTCTGCACACCAAAAGGACAAAACAGTTTAGGTTAAAGAGATACTCTTAAAATGGCCTTTTATTGTTGTGGTGGAATGTTTACGCTTAAAATACAGAGACCTTGTCTCAACTGGCGTTATGATATAGAGTACTTCATCATGACCCTACTAATCGTTTACGCTGGCCATAACAACAGTAAGAATTTGTATTTCAGCCAGTCGCATTCTTCTGATCTCTTGTTTCTACCTCAGATCTACCGAGCATACTAAGTGGCTCACAGATCGGTATAATTGATCCGCACGAGGAGTTCTTTGCCGACCGCAAGAATCGACGAACAGGATACAGTTGGCGACTGAAAGGCGACTGTGACGTCATAAATACTATACCAGACCAATTCAGCCCTTACAAAGGAGTATTTCATTGCTCCGAGGACGTTTTCTCCAGGGGCTACTACGATGGCACACTGTTCCGCTTCCCACTGCGCAACAAGCCCTCTGAGTTATCGCAGACAGTGTATTCTGCGGAGAAGGTGCAGACGTTGTTTGAGGGTTTCATCTCAGATGCCCACTTGGTTCTTCTTTTCCTAAAACATCTAGAATCCATTGAACTGTACGTACGTGATAAGTCAGACGCTGAACCCCAAAAAACCTTCCAAGTTCGAATTGCAGAAGAAAGTCTTCAGTTGGCACGGGAAAAGAGACAGGACTTTGGCTGCAAGATCAGGGACGGAAAGCTTATGGCTGATCCCGTTACAGTGACTTATCCAATAACCATTGAGAAGGTGTATTTCTGCCGAGGGTTTGAGGCCAGCACGCAACGGCATTCTTTTCTTGTCACAAACTACTTCTGTGGCGAGGAAGTATCATCGGAGTTTAAAGCTCTGGCTTCAGATGAAAGTCTAAGCTATCTACCCTTAGTTGGTGTTGCCATGGCAATTTCACAACACTCTGCGGAACGCATGGGTCACGTGTTTTGTTGCCTACCATTACCAGTTCAGAAAACCAGCTTGACAGGTTTGCCAGTGCACGTAAATGGTTTCTTTGCTTTGAGCCAAAACAGACGGTACATCAAGTCTCCAAATGCAGAGCAGGATGATCAACAGCTGACTGACAAGGCCCTGTTATGGAACAGATGTCTGCTAACCGAAGCTGTTCCCAAGGCTTACGTTACAATGATAGTGGATGCCATTAACGAAAGGAACTTCAACGTGGAAGCAGATGATATTTACAAGTAAGATTAGAACACATCAAATAAATTGTTCGTGTTATTTCGCAGACATATTGATTGTTCACATATTAGGTTAAATGGCCTTCGGTGAGCACCCCTTCAAAGCTGGATGGTTAACAAAGCCAGCTGTTTTGGCTAGCAAAGAGCTAATTAGATTTTATTCTTTTCCCAAGATAAGCATGTTTGAATTAGGTGGGCTTTTTACCAAGGTGTGTCTGTTATCTATAATGTGCCATTCAAGGTCTGTTCGATAGAAAGAATGCGAATAGTACTGCATCTTCTCTATGAACTGTACTAGATATCCTTCGAAACCTCATGTCATATGATAGCTTGGTACCTCACCTCAAACTAGCAATAACCGGAGAAAATTTCGGGCTCAACTATACATACTAAACATGCGGAACGGTCATCTAAGAACCATTTATTTCATAATATTTTCATGTGCTATTGTAACTGGTTATTTATCGTGACGACAAATAGTTTACCGCTTTTGTCTGTTTACATCGTTTTGTTTTGTTTCTTATTAGGGCATGGCCTAATGTCGATATTATCGATCAGAAATGGAAGAAAATTCAGGATCCCTTGTTTGAGGGACTTTGCAGTGAGAAGATCATATACACCCGAGCAGGAGGAGGGAGGTGGCTCAGTGTGGAAGAGGCTGTCTTTGATAAACTCGATGACAAGGAGTTGAAGGAGTTGCTTTCACGAGTTTTGCTCCACGCCAATGAAAATGCTGCCTCCATGCCTTACCATGTGTTAAAGGCCGTTGGTTTGTACGCAGAGGTCAGAAAAGAAATTACCCCCTCATTGGTTCGACATGTTCTGAAAGAAAAACCCTCTTGCTACAGGAACCTCAGCCGAATGGAGAAGTTGAAACTCTTGAGGTTTGTCCTGAGCTGTGAAGGCAACAGATTCACAGAATTGATTGGACTGGAGTTATTACCCATCTCCGGTGGATCCTTCACGTCCTTCTCAAACTCCGATGAGGCTATTTACATCTCGTCGTCAGAGCATCCGCTGGAACTTCTTCCTGGACTACACCATCGGTTTTTAGATCAGGAAATTGACGTAAACCTTTTCAGAAGTTTAGAAGCAGTTGCCAAGGAAGGTATGGAAGTTAGGTTTGACAGATTCTTATTCAAATAAAACTGGTTTGATCCAATATGCAACTCACTGTTTACAAGTCAAGAAGCGGTTGCATTTACCGTTCAATAGGACCGCTTAGACATGAAGTCATGCTTACCGACTGAAAATTAACACTCGCGTAAATAAACATGTTTCTCTTTCTGTGGTGAAAAATTCGTGTTGCCATTAGGATCTATTTGTGTGTGACAGTTGGTTTCTAACGCTGGAATTGTATTTCAAGTAGCTTCCAAGCATTGAAAGGTTGATGCGTTTATGTTTGAATGCATTTTTTTATTAGGGTAAAACACTTCATGTGTTGTATTAGCTTTTGTTCGGAATGCTACTATAGTTCACTAAGCAGACGCTCCTACTCTACAGTATATAAGGGATAACTTACTTGATGCGAGCTGATGTACTGTCAAAAGTTTTGTTTCATAAATTGACACATTCCTGCCAACCAGTAAATATTCGCGTTAGTGAATCAAGTTTGTTCCTTTACTGTTATACAACAGAAAGCACTCAGTTAAGGCATCTTTGCCAAGATGACGTCGCTACCCTTCTTCCTACATCATTACCTCCCGAGTGGTCAGAAGGAGAGACAGTTCACTGGCACCCTGGTGTAGCTAACTATAGCCACCCTGCAAGCGACTGGCTTACGCTGATGTGGGGCTATCTTAGCAAGGAGTTTCCCTCAAAAGAAGGGCTGAGCAGGTTCCGAGGTCTCCCATTGATTCCCCTTGATATGTCACAAGTTCCAATTTCATTATCACGACTTGAACTACCATCTAAGACAGTTGTAAGAAGTCTCCATGGTGATTGTCTCGAAGAAACCGTCAGCAACGCTTTGGAGCAGCTTGGAGTGGTCATTCTTCGAGAGTGGCCTGTTTTCCTAAGCCAGCATCCGGCAATTACCAACCATTTTGTTCATGCACCTTCACCGCAAAGTATCATAAAGGCTATGACGG
This sequence comes from Pachyseris speciosa, assembly GCA_016490735.1. Classification (NCBI taxonomy): domain Eukaryota; kingdom Metazoa; phylum Cnidaria; class Anthozoa; order Scleractinia; family Pachyseridae; genus Pachyseris; species Pachyseris speciosa. The sequence goes on from JAEMWC010000902.1 coordinate 101,945, forward strand.
TTTGTCTTTCCAAAAAGAAAATTGACATGTCTTCAGTAACGAGCGAGGGCAAGCGATCTGTACGAAATTTTGTTTGCAAGGTGTCATCCGTGGAACCACATGAAAAGGCACTTTTATCTCGCCTACCATTGTTTGAAACTCAGAACAAATCATTTGTTTCCAAGGAAAGTGGTCTTCGCGCTGCGCCAGAAAGTCCGTTGCCAGTGGTGTCCCGTAGAGATTTCATAGACATCACACAAGAGGATTCCAAGAAGTTGGCACGTTTGCTGGGGATTGGAATCCCAACAATGATTGCTTTTCTATTTCAAGATATCTTTCCAGATGTCAGAGGTGGCAATTATTCTGGTGAAGAGGTGGATATTCTTATGTCGTTTGTGATGGAGCGATATCATTTGTATGCGGCGACAGATTCCCGAATTGAAGAGGAGATGAAATCTTTGCCATTTGTACCAACACTCGCTGGGCGTGTCAGACCTACGGAGGTCTTTGATCCCAGAAATGAACTGCTACGATGCATTTTTGCGGATGAAGATGTCTTTCCCATTGGAACGCGGTATGCTGATCCTGCTGTTCTCGTAGTCCTAGGGAAACTTGGTTTGAAAAGCGAGGACGGCATCACGGCGCAAGACCTTTACCAAAGTGCGAACAAGATCATTGGCATGTCTGATATACCGACAGCGGAGAAAAAGTCGGAAGCGATCAAGACGTATTTATTCAGACATCCGATGAAACTTCAAGACAACATTTTCGGGACAACATTGGGATCACTCCTGGAAGAACTCCCTTGGGTCTCTGTACTGAGACAAAAGCCCCATGGTTTTCCAAGAAGCCTGAAATTCTGGGAAGAAACTCAGGTAGGGACCCATTTCTGCAAGCCCAGAGAACTCGAGAACAAAGATAACGTCAACCTCATAGGATCAGTAAAGCCGATTGTTAAAGTAGATTCGTCCAGTCAATTAGCGAAATGTTTAGGATGGGACAAGATGCCAAATGTTTCAGATGTAGTGGAGCAGTTGAAGGCGGTGATTGGTTGTTATATCCTAGAGGAAAAGCCCCTCTATATCTCAATTGTGAAGGATATCTACTCCTATTTAAGTGCTGCAAACACCTCAGCTGTCAAGAACGCCTTGCTGGGAGTCGAGGATTTGCGCTGGATTTGGAATGGAGATGGGTTTTCCTCGCCGAACGCTGTGCTTGCACAAAAGCCTTCTGTCGACCTCTCGCCATACATTACAAGTCTTCCCGCAGAAGTCATGCCTTTTTCACACTTCTTCTCGACTTTTGGCATGCAGAAACACTGCGACGCCCTTTTTCTGCTTCAAGTTCTTCGCATGATGAAACAAAAGTATGATTCCAAATGTAGCTTTGCTGCTTTGGAAGTAAAGAGGGATTTGCAGTTATCTGTGGACATCCTGAATGAGATCAAACCAAACAAAGATGAAGAATTGCCTGCTGAGCTTCAAGAAAAAGTACTCATTCCAATTTATGTGGAAGGAGATTCATGCGTCAAGCTTGCACCAATTAAAGATTGCATTTACTGTGAACATGAATGGATGGAAACCGAAGATCATGATGAAGATATGAACGTTTTGTATATTCATCCAAACATTCCTAAGAGCACAGCTCAGCTTTTGCGGGTTCCTCCAAGCAAGATTAGGATGCTAGAACCTGATGAAATGAACATAGCAGATGAATTTGGTCAAGAAGAGAAATTAACTCGCAGACTAAATCGGCTTCTGGAGGACTACACGGACGGATTCGCAGTTCCAAAAGAGCTGATTCAAAACGCAGACGATGCTGGTGCCACAGAAGTCCAATTTCTATACGATGAAAGAGCCAATGATGACGCCACGATCCGTCTGTTCGACCAAGGAATGAGGGAATGTCAAGGTCCTGCTCTGTGGGTTTACAACGACGCTGAGTTTCAGGATGAAGATTTTGCAAACATAAAACAATTGAATGGTGGTACAAAAGAGCTCCACACTGAGAAAATTGGAAAGTTTCGACTTGGCTTTAATGCCGTGTACAACTTGACGGATGTGCCTATGTTCCTAAGTAGACACTATTTTGTGATTTTTGATCCCAACAACTTCTATTTGGAGAAAGCATTCGGAAACAAAACACCTGGAGTTAGACTCGATATCAACAAGAAGAGAAAGAAACTGACAAAGTACAGTGACCAATTCAAACCGTTCAATGGCATCTTTGGTTGTGATCTTCACCTAGACAAGGAAGACAACTCATTTCAAGGAACACTGTTTCGCTTTCCTCTCAGAACCAAAGAGCAAGCCGTGAAAAGTGAAATTAAGCAGGTTCACTATGATGACAAACAAGTTCGAGACCTGCTGGAGATTTTCGTTAGCGGGGCTAGAACACTGCTTCTTTTTACTCAAAACGTCCGTCGGGTTAGCATTTTTCATTTGTCAAATTCAAGTGAGCCAACACAGCCTACGCTGATTTTCGAGATGAACAAGTCGTTATCGCAAGCTGGGATTATTCGAGAGCTGGCTATCCCAGTCACCCTGCCAACAAACGTAAAGAGTCTGAGCCAAGACGACCAGTACTTCTTAAAACAGTGCAACTTCCTACGAGCTTCATCGGAGGTAGCAAAGTATGGTGGTAGGGAGAATCTATCTGGGCCAGACTTGCTATGCTCAGCGCTTACCATCGATATGAAGAGCACCGTTACGGAATATGGAAGTTCATTCTTAAGAGATAAAGATCATTTACGAAGTGCATCAGAAACATGGCTAATCGCTTCGTCCATTGGCAGAGGGAAAGCGGTGCAGTTTTCAGCAGCTGATAAGACTCTACTTCCATCAGCTGGGGTTGCTGTCCAGTTGATGCCGAACAGGTATGGACAGTTTTCTCCAGCACCTGTTTTTGATCAAGCCACAGAGCAAGAATCACGACACAGTGGAACGGTGTTTTGCTATCTTCCACTTCCAATCCACAGTGGTCTACCTGTGCATATTAATGGTGCATTTGCAGTAGCCTCCAACAGACGTCATTTGAAGGAGAGAACAGAGGACGACAAGGCATGTATTGGAGTGGAATGGAATGATGTACTTTTGAGAGATTCTGTTTGTGCAGCGTATCTCGATCTTCTGGAAGATCTCAAGTCAGCTGCTGGAATGTACTCGTTTCATCTTCTGTGGCCCAGGGCGTGTTGCATCGAACCAAACTGCGAGGCTCTCGCTCGTTCATTCTACCAGCAGGTTACAAATGGGAGTTATTCCATATTTTCAGATGGCAACAGATGGGTAGACATAAGCCAAGTTGTCTTTCTAGAGCCAAACTTTCGCCAGGAGGAACAAATTGGTGACATCTCGTTTACAGTTTTCAAGATGCTGATACAAGGAAATGTAGCCGTTATCGATCTGCCAACCGATGCTCTCCAATCATTTGTCAAGTATGGTCTCGCCGAGAAAATACAATCAAAGATCTATGGCAAAGACAGGTTCTTCCGCGATTTATTCTTTCCAAACATCGCCTCAGTACCACCTGAACAGAGGGACAGGCTGATCTTGTACGCCCTTGATGAAGGAGATGAAAAATTTGACGAACTCTTGAAGACTTATCCCTGCATTCCAGCCTCACCATGTGGTCAGAAATACAAATGCCCGCATCAACTTGTCAACCCTGAAAAAGATGCCGCTTCTCTCTTTCGAGCGGAAGATGAACAGTTTCCTTTTGGCACGGAGACTACATTCCTGAATCCGCTGCGACTTGCCAAACTTGAGCAACTTGGGATGATAGCAAATGATCTTCCATGGAATGTATTTGCAGAGAGAGCGGAGAGTGTTAAACTTTTAAATCAAGAAAACAGTGAAGCAGCACTAAAGCGCACTACATCGCTACTACATTTTTTGGCGAAGAAGCTGAAAAATGAAGTAAAGAGCTCACTTCCGGAAGGAGTCCAAGACAGGATTTTGCAAGCTAAATTCCTCCCAGTTGCTTCAAAGCCAAAAACGTTTCCACTCTCCTGGAGAGGAGACGATCTTCGACGTGAGAATGAGAAAATACTAATGTCACCAAAAGAAGCCTTTCCAATGACCGCGAAATATTTAGTTTGCTGTTCTGAAGGAATTGTGGATATTTACATGCCATTTGTTGTAAAGAGGTTCTTACGTTTGGACGAGGAGCGGGTTACTACGAGACATGTTTTTACTCAACTTAACCATGCCTCATCCACGGATACTCAAAGCCTGGAGAGCGCGGAACTCGAGGAGGTGAAAAACGTTTGCTTGGCAGTTTACAGGTATCTCCAGGCAATCCTTAATGAGAGAAAAATTGAAGAAAAGCAAGTAAGGGAAATGGTCGAGGGGAAGACAGTCATTCTAATGGGAAGAGAATTTGTTGACGGAAATCACGTTGCTTTCAACTTGAAAGTTGATTGTTCTCCTTACCTCTATGAGCTGTCTAGTGATCTTGCAGGACCATTTCACAGTTTAATGAAGAGCCTCGGTGTACGAGAAGCTTTTGAAGACAAAGATTTCGTCACTTCTTTGGAGAAAATAAAGTGCAAATTTGGAGACAAAGCGCTCGATGACAAGACCCTTCACGTTGCAGTTGATCTGGCTAGTCAACTAGCCAGATGTCTTGAAGGATATCGTGAGGATGACAACAGTGTTCAAGAAAAGAAGGAACCAATCTACCTCCCAGATTCGCAACGCGTCATGCGAACCGCAGCTGACCTTTGCCTGAAAGATTGCTACTGGTTACCGGACAAATTCGATGTTTACTATGCAAATGAAATGATTCCTCCAAATACAAGCATCAAATTGGGTGTAAAAACACGTCGGGAAGAAACCCTGCAGCGTTTCGCAGTTGGAATTTCGTTTGGACAAAAAGAGAAGCTCACAAATCGTTTGCAACGACTTCTCTCAGCCTACCCATTTGCGAAGGAAGTCTTAAAAGAACTTCTCCAGAATGCTGATGATGCAGAAGCAACAGAGATATGCTTTATCAAAGACCCACGTCAACACTGTGATGACCGAGTATTCGAGGAGTCTTGGAAACCACTCCAAGGCCCGGCTTTGTGCGTTTACAACAACAAGCCATTTACTAATTCTGACATTCAAGGAATACAGAATCTCGGAGAGGGCAACAAAGGGGATGACCCAAACAAGACTGGTCAGTATGGGGTGGGCTTCAATGCTGTTTACCATTTGACGGATGTACCATCCTTTACCTCCAGTGGGGAAGAGATTGGTGACGTGTTGTGTGTGTTTGATCCACACTGCCAATATGTACCAGGGGCAACTCCGGAAGCACCAGGAAGGATGTTCAAGGAAATCACGAAGTTAAGAACAATGTTTCCCGATGTATTCTCGTGCTATATTGAGGAACATTTTCCCATCCGAAACTCGACCATGTTTCGATTCCCACTTAGAACACAAGAGATGGCCAACAGTTCTAAAATATCCAAGTCCGCAGTAACACTGCAAGCATTAGAGACGATGATGAAAGAGTTGCAAGGTGAGCTTTTTGAGGCTCTGCTCTTTGTCAACAACATGAGGAAGATCACGTTGTGCGACATCGACGAAAGTGGAAAAGTCGTGAACACTTATTCCGTTGAAGCACAAATATCAGAAGAAGATTCAGCCAAAAGGCAACAGTTTGCTGATTACGTTAAGCAGACCGGGAAGTCAGGGCAACAAACCAATGGTGTCCCACCCATTAACGCCGAAGTCAGAAAGTGTTCTTATGTTCTTAAGTTAAAAGACAGCACTGGCTACGAGGAGAAATGGCTAATTGTTCAACAGATTGGGTTTGAGAATCAAGTGGAAACGAGGATTGTCGATGCTTACCAAAGACGAGATTTAGGGATGCTTCCTCGGGGTGGTGTCGCTTGCCACTTACAAAACAAACAAGGGAAGAAGGATCCATTGGAGCGAAAAAAGAAAGCTTACTGCTTCCTGCCACTTCCCATAGAAACCGACCTTCCAGTCCACGTCAATGGCCACTTTGCACTGGAGCACGAGGCGAGACGAAATTTGTGGCCAAGCACAAATGATGACTACCGAAGTGATTGGAACAACGCTTTGGTCAAAGATGTGATAACATCGTGTTATCTAACACTTCTTTCCGAGGTGAGGAATTTTCATGACTTGCCGGTCACTCAGAACGCAGAACAAGGCACCCTTAGCTGCAGCAGAGTGGATTTGATAAGAAATATTGACGACTATGAGGAGCGCTTCCCATCTGTGGTTTCTACCAATCCATATTGGACGACTCTTGTAACTTCTGTGTATCTAGAAATGGACAGCAGAAAATTGCGACTTCTACCAGTGGTGCGTGATGAGTTCTCAGAAAATATAAGATGCAACATCCAGCTGACCTGGCTTCCTCCAACAGGAGAAGGGGAAGATAAGGCATTCTTTAACAACCTTGGAGAGGATGATTGTTTCAAGATCAATCTTAAAGAGCTTCTTGATGACAAAGAAACAAAGAAAGGAAAAGAAAGAAATTCGTTCGAGCATATTTTGCTCAAAACTGGCTTTAACCTTGTTGCATTTTCCTTGTCGGTTTACACGGCAATGAAGGACTCCAAAGTAAATCCTTGCTGTGTATCCCCTTCAGCTGTGATGGAATTCTACAAATCTTTCAGCAGCGAGGCACCTCTTTGCAAAATTGGACGAATCTCTGTTGACGTCAAGGAAACGCCATTCGAGAGTTTGCAAGCAGTTGAAATTGTTCTAAGGTACTGCAAAGGCGACAAAGATTTTATAGCTAACCTGCCTGGACTTCCATTGCTCCTGACAGAAGATAATTATTTACGCACATTTAGCGCGCAAGAACCCAAATTTCTCTCTCGTCATCATAACATCCTACCAGAATGCAAAGAAATGTTTGTGCACAGTCACATAAGATCACAGATCTTTGGTGATCCTCAGAGTACAAAGGCTTCCGTGTTCAAGTATTTTGACGTAAGAAGTTTCGCAACTAACTTGCATCGTACGCTATCAGTCGACTATGTCAGCAGTGAAGGATACGTGAAGTGGTGTCCAATGCAGGATAGTGTTCCAAATCATGGTTGGATCTACAAAGTTTGGAAATTCCTTTGTGAAGAAACAAGTAGTGTGATCAGAGCAGCAGAAGACGAGAAGATGAAACGCATCCAAGCGATGGAAACAAGTGAATATAACAGGATTACAATTATTCGAGAAGAGAGAATAACTGAAGACGAGAAGAAAAGGATTATCCGAGCGACACTAGAACCCCTGAGAAACACGAGCCTCCTTCCTTGTACTGAAACTGTCGGTTTGCCCACGTCTGGCTATGGGAACCCCTCTGGTGTAGCACCAAAGCACTACCTTGTGCCATTCTCACTGGCAGAGACTGTCATTGATTTTACAATTCATGATGCTACGAGCAAGTCCCTTGTCGAGGCGTTAAGAGTACTTGCTTTGCCTGAGTTTTACAATAATATGTTGGTGGGAACAGGTTCTTCTGTTACCATGATCACGGATCCCAGGAGCCTTGCACGCAAGCTTGTTGCATCACTTAGGAACCCAGCGTCGCTTTTGACTTCTCTAAAGCAGAAAATGGAGGAAAAACCAAAATCGCTGGAAGGAAAGTTACAGTCCTCTGGTTACAACAGAATTTTGCAGTACTTTAGTGACAACGTCAAAAATCTACAGCCCAATGACAAGAACACTCTACGGCGACTTCCATTCTTTGAAGCAACACATGGTGGAATCATGAGTTTAACCGGTCACAAAGTCTGTGTAGTTCCTATCGAAATACCACGAGGCGGTATGGATGTCTTGGAAACGCAAGTTGACACAGTCTTTTTAAAATATCGACATGGATTAATTCCTTTATTTAAATTCCTCGACTTTGACGCCCTGTCGGTGGTTGATGTTTACTGCAAATTCATTTTGAAGTACTTCTTCGTATTTTCCAATGAAGCAAGGTTGGGTCATCTGAATCACATTCGGATTTACATATTGCCTAGTTCATCTGTAAACGAAAATGACAAGCAAAGATTGCGGAATTGCTTGGCAAACACGGCAATCCTTCTCAGTAAGGACGGCACTCTGAAGAAAGCATCGTGCTACTATGACCCTCATAATACAGTTTTCCAAACCATGCTCCCAGAAGAAATGTTTCCCCCAGTACCGTTCGAAAAAGAGGAGTGGCTGGTGTTTCTGAAAACCATCGGATTGGTCCATGAAGTTTCCTGTGATCTTTTCAAGAAGTTTGCTTCAGAAGTGGCACGTGAAGGGGCAAGACAGCGCACTGAGACGACGGACAAAAAGTCTAGAGTCCTAGTTGCTCACCTATTCGGCCGGGAAAATGTTATTAACGAAGACCTTCTTGAAGACATTTGTGAGATGAAATTTGTGGCCCCAGATCCCGTCAGGCCTGAACTTCGAGCCATCCATCGACAGTTTGGTGAAGGAGATAACGCCCTGTTACCATATATTTCATTCAAAGGTTCTGTAATGGGAAAATACGCTGAAACCGTTTGGACAACAGCGGATATTCTTCCAGACTGGGCAACTCCAGACAAATATAGGTATCAGCTGACGGCTCCTCACTGGAGAAGTACCGCTGATGACTCCAACGCCATTCTTGCACAACTTCAAGCTCTCACAGAGCCAACCGTGGACCTGGTAATTTTCCATTGCCAAAATGTATGCTTTCAAATGGGAAAGCAAAGTGAAAGTGATCTGCATCTAGACCAAGTTTCTTTGAGGAAGACAGTTATGACGAATATCTACAGATTTCTGAAAGAAAAAGCCCTTTCAAGGACGGTCGCAAAAGACAGACTGAAGGACACTCGTTGCATTTTGGTTGACCAAGGAAGGCGTTTGGTAAAGGCAGAACAAGTGGTCATTGAGATGTACAAAGAACTTGAGATCAAGCCCTTTCTTTACGGGATACCGTCAGAACTTGGGGAGTTTACAGAATTGTTTGAATACCTGGGCTGTTCACCTTCAGTAAAATCATTTCACTACGCTATGGTCCTTGACCTCTTACAAAAGCAATGTAAAACCAACACGTTGGATCCAAACGAGACATCTTGTTCGTCAAGAGCGGTTAAGGGGTTTTTTGAAGCCTTACAAGACAATCCGGATGACCTACATGGCTTGTCTTCCCTGTACCTACCGTCCGTACGTCTCTTTAGTGACACCTCGAAGAAAGAAACGTTGCCTGTTGTGTTAAAGAAAGCGAAAAGCCTCCTGTTCGATGATGTTCCACATTATCACGATCGCCTTAGAAACTTCCACGAACTATTTTTGGTCGATCTCAAGAAAGCCGATGTGCGTTGCAACTCATCTGCAAATTACAAGGATCTCATCTTGAAGATTCCCAAAGCACTACAACCTAGTATGTTATCTTCCGTTGTTGAGGAGAAATTCGCGGATTCTAGAGACGACATCCAGAGCTTTGACGTTGGTGCTGCAAGTTCACTGGAGAAACAACTTCATTCTGATCAGTTTTTTCGTGGAGTTATCAGGCTCATTCGTCACACCAGTCATGAACGCCAGGAGAAGATAGACGAACACGCAGTGGCTTTCGTGAGAAGCCGTTTGCAATCTATCCAGTTATACGGAATGCTAAAGATTATTACACATCTGGTTTATGAAGAGAAGGTTATTTCTGGAAGTGAAAGTAAAGTGCCCTACTTTGTGGAGAAGATTTGCCACTCCGAACTCGAGGTTTGGAACGTATATGTTAGTGCTACAGAAGGTGTAGAGGAGACTATGTCTACAGTTGCTCTGACGCTATCTCAAGTAATTACAGAAGCCTGTCGAGGACTGCTGGGAGAAACAGCCATGTATATCCCTGAGATGCTTCGAAGCCTCCCGCGTAACATAAGCTCTTTACTGGATAGAATGAAGATACGCCAAGATGACTCCTGGGACGATGATACTAAAGACATCTTGCCATTGCCTGGCAGCTTCATTCCCATTGAAGAACACCACCTTCTCAATCCGGATTTTAACTCCTTTGAACCAGGAGAGTACGTTGGTTATGAACTGGAAGATCCAAGTCTGGAATTGGAGGAAGGCGATGCAACCTTCATCTACGCTGTGGTTATCGAAGAAGTTCAAAATGGCAATTGTAGCCTCTTCTTAAAGTCATACAAGATCAACATTGGGCATGAAAGAGAACCGAAAATTGTCCAAGCGACTGACTTGTACAAGTTTTACCGGCTTCAGGAGATACTACCAATGGCAATTGTCCCATCAGATCAACAAGGGTACTCGCAATCAGCGACAGAAAAACAAGCGGTGTTTGACAAGATTTCAAGAACGCTTGAAGAAGCTTGGAGACAACCAGAAGACAGAAAAAGAAAAGTTATCAAACGGCTAATCTTACAGTGGCATCCAGACAGGAATCCAGGAAACGAGATGTTCTGTACTGAAGTGTTCCAACACATAATGAACGAAATTGAAAGGCTGGAAAAAGAAGGCCCAAGTAGTGAGACACGAAGCTCGGGGAGTTGGTTTGACCGTGGTTCTTATAGTGACTTCTTTGGCTTCTACGGGCCACGTGCAAGAAGGCACTCATCACAGCGCCAACAATACAGAGATAGATACAATCAACATTATGGATCATGGTATCATGGAACACGAACATGGGACGTTCCGCCAAGCTTCTGCACAAGGAATCCGCAACCAAGAGAGGCAAGGCGGTGGCTCAGACAGGCGGATGCCGACCTAAGAGCAGTGATGAACGACATTAATACCGTTAACCCGTCTTTCGAATGGGCGTGTTTTAAGTGCCATCAGGTACGCATGCAAAACTTTTATTATGAACGTAATCAATATGAGAGACAGAGACGTTGCGTCCATGAGATATTTTTACCTCAGAATTACAATCATTGCAGCAAGAAATAATTAGTCCCTCAGTCGATATCATGACTACACAGTATGACGAAGGTTATGGCTAATCTTTTAGAAGAACCCTTTTAAATCAAACGAATCACGAAGAACTGGTACCTCACGAAAAGGTCAAAAACAGTTTTAGCTTCCTCAGGTTCTTGCATGGAACATTTACTGCAAGCGTTGATCGTCTTTTGTATCCGATTCGAAGCCTTTTTTGCAGCACAGTTGGTGAAAAAATGGCCGTGTTTATTGCATTGAGCAAACCACTACTACCGCTTATCGCTTTCTTGCTAGTGCAGAACGTGTTACAGCAAGGAAGTCAGTTGGCAGGCTCCGTATATCACGGACTGTGTAAGGTGGGAAAAACTGGTTGTGACATAAGTGGCATTTGTTAGGAAATGTAAGTCACAATATCAGTGCACGTGTGCCATAAATTCCGATGTTGTTTAATTCTTCTTCAGGCTGCAGAGAAAGGTTTAAAGGCTGCTCAGTATGCAGTACATGCTTCCAAAACCAACGTTCATAACTTACCCCAGAACTCACTGATGCTGGACGACTCAAACCTGACAACTTTATCCGAACAACTTGAGTGTGAAGTCGGAGACTCGACCCGCATGCGGTATCCGGACCAACTGAATTTTCCACAAATTCCAAACGATGTTTACTCTGAGGAAAGGGCCCGCCAGGCGCTACAATTAGCCACAAAGATTTTAAGCATTATAAGATGCAGAGTTCCTTGAGGTATGGCACACAGAGAGGAAAACAATGTCTGCTATGATCATCATTATTCCCTTCTCCACTTTATATCATAAGACTATTGGCAATATGCAATAGTTAGGGATGCGCCAATTTAATCACATTAGTAGTGTATTGGGCACCGTTTAAGCCACTCTTTTGCGGTAGTTTCTCGTTAATTTGCGGTGGAATACATTAACGTTGATGACGTCATGAGTAGACAACCCCACGCGTGTTCCATTACCTTAATCCCACGCGTGTACTTTTAAACAAAGAAAACAAAAGACTTGATGATATACGGTGGTTGTCACATGTTGTCGCAAATCAGACAACCAATCAGAGAACAGCAGTTGTCAAGTAATGATAAAGTAATTAAACTCATTTGAAGTAGTAGTGAAGTAGAGACCACGGTTTCCTTACTTTTGCTGTGGTTTCTCATTAAACTGCTGTGGAATACATTAATGTCGATGACGTAGTAATAGTGGATGTATTCCTTTACATAACAGAGACAGTGGATGAATTCCTCAGGATAATAACAGTGGATGTTTTCCTTTACATAACAGAGAGCGGATGAATTCCTTCGCATACTGCGTATGTAAAATTAAATCTTTTCGTTAGGTAGACATTCGCAAAACCTCTCGCTGACGATTTATTCCAAACTCTATTATGCTTTCATAATAAAAGCGGATAGTTTGTGAAAGCGCTATCTCTCTTGCAATTCGTTTGCTAGGAAAAACGTATCTCCGAGTCTTTCAGTTTATTCGAAACGTTTATCGATTATTACTGTTAAAATGGCTTGCTTAACCGTTAACGATTTCCAAGTTGCTTTGAATGTTTGTGTATCTCTCTCTTGCTTTCCGCTCCATTAGTCACTGGCTAATTATGCGAAACGGATCTCAACTCTTCTCTCAACCCTATATTTGCATCAGTACAAACTCAAGAGAAGAAGCCCATGGGACACCCTTGAAATCACTGGCATTGAAATAACAACAACAATGGACGTTCGGAGCGCTTAATTTTTAACACGCGACTAATGAATGTTTTCGAACAACACGTTTCTTGAGACATTATTCCTTTTATTAGCGAATACAAAAATGATTCAAATACACAGAGATTTGAAACGAATGAAAATGCATTTATTGACAACGAAAGCTGCAACAACTACGAAATGTTTAGCACAAAGTATCAGGAAATTAGGATGCAATCAATCGTCTTCGTTACATTGAGAATACCAAACAATAAGACTGAAGTCCCCTTAACAAAGAAAAAGACTCCAATAGAACAACACGCTAGGTATTGGTTTGAAATACATTTGTATTGAGAGCAAAAACATAGTATAACAGTCAAAGTAGGTCTAGTCTTTATCTTGTGGAATGGGTTGCTTCACAAACCATCACTTAAGCAAGAATTTCCGCTTATCGATGGCTAGTTCTATCGATTCTAGCCAATCGAATCCATCCGTATCTTTGAGATCTTTTTGGGTTCCATTACTTTTTGGAAGGTGTAATCTTTCTTCATTTCTCGCATCCACTGCAAATACTCGAACAGCACTTTTCTCAGTTCTTTTCTGTAGAGAGGAAGGAGAGCGTTCTGCGCTTTAAGGTGAACCACATTTTCCGAATCTCCGTTTCTTTCGTACTCGTCGATCAAAGTATTGAGCTGGACCTCGTGGCGTTCCTGAGCTTCATCTAATATGCGCGACCAAGGGTTTAAGTGCTCTGTCACTTCTTGGGAAGAATCCATTTCACTGCTAGATTGAGAGTCTTCAATGTCTTCGAAATTTCCGTTACCCCGTTGAAGAAGGTAGTCATTATAACCGTCGCTCCAAGACATTTTTTCGGTTTGAACAGCACGAGCTTTGACAGAAAACTGAACGGCAAGTGGAGCGCCGCCTTTAAAACGAGCAGTGAAAATATGAAGTTTATGGGATGCGGTTTAGTGTGACAAGCTACTGGTACTGCAGGCGGGGTTACTAAGCTCTCTGCTCTGTGTTCGGCCCTTCATCGTCTCCATACAAAGTGAGCCACTCAGGAACTGAATCTGATGTTATTTTAAAATGTTCGATTCTCTTGGCTGCTTTTCCAACGCCTCTTGCTAGAGATTTCAGTGATATCTTTACTCCTCTTGGTGTTGATAACTGATGGACGATCGTATCCTTTTCCTCATCCTGCACTGATAGAGGTGTTTCACTTCTTGAACGTCTTAATCCCTGGCTCCTCTTTGCTGGATAGATCATCACTCTAACCTTAGGTTATAATTTCGCTTCTTGTAACCACTTCCTTCGATTGATATAATCTAATCCAAGTACATCTGTGAGATGATTAGACAATTTAACGAGATATTTTGCTCCACAATTCGGAATTGGACAACCACGGCACACGCGTTTCGCCATGTTAACAGTTCGAGATCTCAGCTGAAATAAAACCATTTCAGCAAATTTTAACCTTTTGTTCGAAGGACAAGAAGGACACAACACAGGACGAAAAGGACATTATAGGGGCAAAAGGGACAAAACAAGGTCATTCAGGACTAAAGAAGACAATCAGGACATTTGTGGTCTTTTTTCTTTTCAGCAGGTTCTCTCGCGCGCGGAATCTCGCGAGGGGCTACCGCGCGTCGAGTCACATTTCAATCCATGAAGCCAGGTTTCAATCCTAGCAAAGGAATTGCAAGAAAGATAGCGCTTTCACAAACTATCCGCTATTATTATGAAAGCATAATAGAGTTTGGAATAAATCGTCAGCGAGAGGTTTTGCGAATGTCTACCTAACGAAAAGTTTTAATTTTACATACGCTTTTTATGAAAAGGAATACATCCACTATCAGTATGCGAAGGAATTCATCCGCTCTCTGTTATGTAAAGGAAAACATCCACTGTTATTATCCTGAGGAATTCATCCACTGTCTCTGTTATGTAAAGGAATACATCCACTATTACTACGTCATCGACATTAATGTATTCCACAGCAGTTTAATGAGAAACGACAGCAAAAAAAAAAAGGAAACCGTGGTCTTTACTACACTACTACTTCAAATGAGTTTAATTACTTTATCATTACTTGACAACTGCTGTTCTCTGATTGGTTGTCTGATTTGTGACAACATGTGACAACCACCGTATATCATCAAGTCTTTTGTTTTCTTTGTTTGAAAGTACACGCGTGGGATTAAGGTAATGGAACACGCGTGAGGTTGTCTATTCATGACGTCCCCGCAAATTAATGAGAAACCACCGCAAAAAAGTGGCTTAAACGGTGCCTAATACACTACTCACATTTCTAAACAAATGCAAAAGGCTGCTCCGGTAGCGAGCACAGCTGCTAAGCATAGACCACTGTTTCTATTCAGGGATCCATAAAGGTGGAGTGGATAGTCCATTCATCTTTCCTAGGGTAGAGGCGAAAGTGTGAGCTGGGTGTATATTGCTAGTTAGTTATAGGTGCATTTTGCTACCAGAGGGCCATTTCGGAGCTTTTGGCCATATAACGTACGTTAAGGAGAGCTGCGAATCATCAGGTGGCAAAAACGTTAGCCTGCCCATTTTGTATGAATGAGTTTTGGACTAACAATACGGAGGCTGATACGTTTAAATTCTTAGGGAAGAATTCAACCCATAGTTAAATTCTCTTTACTTTCTTGTTTAGGTAACTTTCTACAATATTACGCCAGTCTGCAGGTACTGCATCATTGAGGGACCCACATTTTTTCAACCAAAGTTAACATGAGTGGTGCCTTCGACGTTAGACCCATGGGCAGAGCTTGTACCTATTCAAGATGTTCTTTATTTACTAGAATAATGGGGTAGAATTTTAAGAGCTAATTTAGTTGATATCGTTAGAGTAAGACAGAGAAGTTGAACCTGTGAAGTCGCTTGTTTTGTACATGCTTCATCAACTGGTATGAAAATCAGCTGTTATGTGGCCAAACTTTCATAGGTCTGGAATTATCTAGTAGTTTTGCTGATGTTCTCAGATTGAGTTTACAATATGTAGGAGTAAACAGGAAAATTATCAATGAAATCTATATACATTACTTCGCAGTCGCGGGAAAATCCCTCTATGCAGCTATAACAAAATAAGAAACGAATGTGATTTTTACTTTTAAGCACAAAAAGACGTATAGTTGTGGACACATGCAGTGTTAATACCTACACAATGGTAATAATGATTCAGTAAAGAAGTGCTCATTTGTGGACAGGAACTATCAAACTCAGATCTGATTTCCTTAGAGATTACATTTACTCACATTTAACTTAGTATTACTGAAAGGGATTGAAATTTTTGTTTATTGATGGTAAGAGAAATAGCTAAGTTTTGAGGAAACATTTTAGCGGAGGACGCTTAAATTTTCTGTGTTAAGTAGTGGCGTTTTCAATCGGTAAACAAAGGCCAAAAGTACTTGGCCTATCAACTCAAGTTGGTTGTTACCGGCATTGTATACCATGACTATAGATTTTACCATTGGGTTACGGTCTTCCAGTATGTCATAAGCCGTATAGCTAGTTATTACGAGAAAGTGTCTCCTTACGTCCCGTGCATTTAACCACCCTTAATAAGCTTGATGTCTATAGGTTTTAGGAGAAGTATTTGCTTTAGTTCAGTAGGTTTTTAAAAAGCGTTTTACACATTTTGACTTGTCTACTCTTATTGGAATAAGCAACGTGCTGCCGTCTGTTTCGCGGACTAAGCGGCTCGTTTTCTAGATTAAACAGCCTTTAGAAAAGCTTTATGGTTAGTTTGCATTAAGAACCTTCGGTCGTTTATTCGAGAAAATACGTTGTGCTTATATGGGGGAAGCCTCTATTAAAGTTTTTATTCTATTAACGACTGTAGCATGCATCCTTTATGTAGATACTAGTAAAAGCTACATTTTCCAGTTAATTTTTCATAGTTGTTCTGTTTAAACGGAATTTTTCCGCGTCCGAGAATTTAAGGTTTTTAGTCATTGTTCAAATGACGTTTTGAAATCATGCAAAGTGTCTTTGAGTCTTTATAAAGTGACAGCGCTAAACATAGAAAAGAATAGTGTGCATTTTACAACTAAGAAAATTAATGTTAAAAAATATTGCAATTCATTATGTCATTTGTCTTAAGGTCTCTAAGATCAACCTGTTCCGTAATTCCTGTAGGAGTGCGACGGGCGTGGTCTACCGAGACTCTCTTTTGCCGTATTGTCCTTAGGCAGAGAGCGCGAATATCGTGGAGTCGTGGGAATATAGGCCACGAAGATGATATTTTTCTGTCTCCATTGATAGTTTTAATTTGGTGTCCACCGATTAGGATACAGTGGCTTCTTCTCTAGGGGCTGCTATCATAACGTCATGATGTTGATCAAAACGTGTGACACTGCTCACACATGGTCTTTGTTCCACCTCAATCTTCCAAGCTGCGCGAACCCAATTATTCCGCGATGGAATGGGTAAAGGAATGGGGTGGGTTCGAAAACAGTAGAATGACCTCTTCTTTTCAAATTCTCTGTCTTTGGATCCATTTACGCCCGAATACCCCAAGAACTATGAGTCCGCATTGTATCTATTCATCTTCCTGCCAAATTCAGTCTGTGATTAGTCACGTTAGTTATTTTGATCAAATGGGGAATGGGAGACATTTTTCTATCTATGATATATATTCACCGTGCACTGGGTTTGAGCGCGTACCAAAGAAAATGTTGAAAGCGCATATCCCGGATGCTGTTTATCCTGGGTTGTTTACGCAATGTTGAAGTTTTTTTGACAAACACACTCCTTCGACACCTCGTGTGTTTACGTTACATTCTAATCCGATTAAAACAGGTATTCAGATATTCTTTTGCGAACATCTCCCATGGGCGGATACCAACTAACCACGGTCTTCGCGAATTATTCGCTGAAACTCTACACTTGTAACCTTCTGACAGCGGAACCCTTCCCTACGCCGACACCTCGTCCCAAGGGTGTCCACTTACGGGAGATATGACGTTTGGGGTTTTGAGGTCATGAAAAACCTCAGCACCCTGACGGATCCACCAGCTGTTTTTCCTTCCATTATTTGAGTTTTAGGACTTTTAAGGTGACTCGAATGGATTTTTCGGTACTGACACCTTCCAACTTTAAATATACATCACAACGCGCTAAAACACAACACAGAAGATCGATATCCACACTGTTGCTAGAGATAGACCAAAGTTTCGGGTGAGGTGTATTTTATCGAGATCAGAGTTACCATAGCAACGCAATGACGTCATTATTGTTGTTACTCACAGTCGATTTTATTGAAATCTAGAGGTTTTCTTTCTAAACTGTCCTCTGTACTTGTAGTTTAGATAGTTTTCCTGATGTGTAGCGAGTTTAAACAAGTTCTATGGGAGCGATTTCGAGAAATTTTCAGCTGAAGTTTTCGACTGTTAACATTAAAAAAATCTAATCGAGTCGTTGTAGCGTATGTTCGCCGGGCTTAAAGGAAGAGCCTTTATGTTATTTTTATACATATGAACTACATTTCCTGAAAAGTGGGACAGAATGGCTTTATTTGATTTCGTATTAATGAACATGAATAAGGTGGCTATTTTGCTCTTTTGTCAAAACTTGGCTACGTTTTTACACTGAGGCGAAATATTAAAAAAAAAAAAAGTAGTCAATGAATTTCTTTTCAACTCGGTGATCCTATAGTTAAATTACTTCTTTCAAAGACCCCTTAATCTCAAGGTAATTAAAATCACGTAAGGTGGTCAAACATTGATATCAAATCGCTCAAATTTTCCTTTCATATTTTCGGCGCCTGCTCATTATTTTTGTTGCTGGCTTGTTTGTCTCATTATGCATGTCCATTGTTAAGAATATTCATACTAGCATGAATTCCAACGCACCATACTTTTCCGAAAACACCCCATTGCCTTTGGCGGGATGAAGTCGATTATTGGCTCTACCTCGCTGTAAAAACCTGTGAAACTCAGGAATGACCTAAAACAAAGAAAACAAAACATCCAAAACAATAGCGTACAGCACAACAATACCTCGTAAGACAAAGAAAATGTCGCCAGGCTTTTACACCGAGTTAAACCCTGATTATTCTAATCTGTAGATCAGTGTTATCTATAAATAACAGTAGCACAGTAGCCGTCACTCACACTCGCGTTGGGAAGTACTGTAACTCTCTGAACCGAGTTGGACCGAGGTCTTGGCATAGCTGGTTCAGAGCGTTCAGGTATGACACTGAACTTCGTTCTCCGAAGGCTATGGCGCGTTTCCGGAAATGTATGGTGCGTTGGAATTAATGCTAGTATGAAAATTCTTAACAATGGACATGCATAATGAGACAAACAAGCGACGAACAAAAATAATTAGCAGGCGCCGAATTTTGTGGAAGCATGATTTGAGCGATTTGATGTGAATGTTTGACCACCAAACGTTATTTCAATTACCTTAAGATTGAGAGGTCTTTGAAAACAATAAATTTAACTATAGGATCACCGAGTTTAAAAGAAATTCATCGACTGCTTTTTTTTAATATTCGCCTCAGTGTAAAAACATAACCAAGTTTTGACAAAAAAGCAAACTAGCCACCTTATTCAAGTTCATATTTTTCGAAATCAAATTAAGCGATTTTGTTCCAATTTTCAGGAAATGTAGTTCATATATATAGAAATAACATGCGCTCCAAATGTGCTTCCCGTAAGCCCGGCGAAATCATGTAGAGTCACTCGATTAGATTTGTTTGATGTTAACAGTCTAAAACTTCAACTGAAATTTTCTCGAAATCGCTCTCATAGAATTTGCTTAAACTCGCTACACATCAGGGAAACTATCTAAACTACAAGTACAGTACGCAGTTTAGAAAGAAAACTGTCAAGAAAATCGACTTTGAGTGAAAACAATAATGACGTCATTGCGTTGCTATGGTAACTCCGATCTCGATAAAATACACCTCATCCGCAACGTCGGTCTATCCCTAGCAAGAGTGTGGATATCAATCTCCTGTATTCTGTTTTAGTGCGCCATGATTTATATTTAAAGTTGGAAGGTGTCATCACTGAAAAATCCAATCGAGCCACCTTTAGGCGCATTAATGTAAATACATTGTTTTATCAAGGCTCAAAACAACTCTTTATCTACCAGGGCGTAATTACTAACACTAGAAAATAACAATATGTGAACATTTCGTCTCAACTTTAATAAGCTAACGGCTAACAATCCTATGCAATCTCACACTACAGACAAACTGAACAAGAATATTTCCTACACAGTCCGTCTTGTGTTTTGACTCGTGGTTCTCTAAGTTAAATAAAGATGTTTACAGTACTCATTACGCCGTTGGGACTTACATGGTGAGGTCCCACCCCACATGTGATAGGAGATTGCCTGAGGGATGCAAAAAATTTCTTTGTTTTCAGTATTGAAAAACATATGTCGAAAAAGGTACCTAATTAACTCCTTGCATTTGTTAAAGAAAAAAAACAAAAAAACAAAACACACACACACACACACACACACACACACTACCCCAGGAAGCTACAGCAGACATTCGTGGCAGAAATTGTTTGGACACTAACAGAAAACTTTACAATGAAGAAATTCAATGCTTCCCTTCCCCCTCCCCCAATGCAATGTTTATCCACTCAAGCACTCACCACGTGCAATCGTTTCAACTGCTCTGAACATTACCCTCTGAGGAGGGGGAAGTACAAGTATTAAGATTAAGGTAAAAAGAACATTATTATAGGCAAACATTTGCTATCATTCTGCAAAGTGTATTTTGTGCGCGCTTTTGTACGCGAGATTTAGCAGGGCCCCAAGATATTTTGGCGAGGATTGGAGAAAGGTAAAAGAGATTGGTTGTCAGTTTTTGCATCTTACAATTACAAAAATGGGTCAACTTATATTGGATAAAAAACAATACAAATGACTCCCCATGCCAAGTGAGTTAGTCAAGGTATCCACAAAATATAAAACTGCTGGACTAAACCCCAACGAAGGGTTCCTATTGAAGATAAATAATAAACTTAAATTTCTGCCATTAAATCGTAACTGAAGTTAAATCACAAAGGCCGCTTAAAAAGCTTAAAAATGCATCATTGCCACTGCCCATGAAAACGCCGATAGTCACCGCGGCCACAGGTTGTATACCTGCAAGAAAAAATGAAAAAATTACATCAGTTAACGGTTCACTGTAGTTAACTTTTTGGTAATTTGCAGCTTCTCCGGTTTTGTAACCAACATAACGCTATCTAGATTCGTTCTAGATGTTCCTTTATATCTCGTGAGTGAACAGTCATCAGAAAATGTGATTTCCCCCCTCTGTCAAAAGCCTATTTTTGTCTTAAGTTGCTTCTCACCTTATACCGTCAAAAACGATCAGGTATCATACCTATTGTTAGTGAATTTATGTCACTTTTCTTGGTATGGTAAACTGAAATTGTTTTCAAGTTTACCTAGACTGCACTTACCATACTTCTTTCTGATTTCATCACGATTTTCTCGTCTCTCTGCTTCCCTGAATAAAACAAATTACATCACACTTATCTTAATGTTATTTCTATTTTCGTTTTCATTGAAAATATAATATAATGCTCAAAGTGTTTTTAAATCCACTTGATACGAAAAGATGACCTATAAAAAAAGACGAAAAGCTGAAAAAAGCAGAAAAAAAAACACCATAAAAAGGGCCAGGAATTTGTATTGGTCGCAGTTTCTTGTGTCATCTGCTTTTAAGCTCATAACTGCGATCGCGATGGTCTCAATAACCCATGCACGAAATGGAAAAGGTAAGTTAATTTGTATCTACAGGTCCCGCGCAGCAACTTTGAAATAAATAAAATAAAATAAATAACCTTTATTTAAAGAAGGTAACACCTATTACCATGACAGTATTCTCCCTAGTCGCCCTCTGTAAATCAACTCAACTCAAGTCAAATCAAATCAAATCAAATGTTGGTTTTTGGCGAGAGGGGAAAACCGGAGTACCCGGAGAAAAACCTCTCGGAGCAGAGTAGAGAACCAACAAACTCAGCCCACTTATGACGCCGAGTCCGAGAATCGGTGTCGCTGCCATTTCATAAATGTCGCTACTTTCTATTGCCATTCACTTATGAGTTTATTTATTTAAAGTCCGGTGACGTTGTTGCTGTATGACGTAGCTGGCTATGAATTATAATTGTAATCATGGTAAAACGCACATGGGAACTCGTTTGAAAACGTTTAGTAATCCTGTAAACGTTTAACCGACGTAAATCCCACTTGGTTTCACCCCAGGCAAGGTTTCGAACGAGGCAACGCTCTTTTCTCAGTTTTTTAATCTCAAGCTTGTTTATCACCCCAGCCGTCCGATGAGTTGTTGGTCCACACAGTAGAAAATGTACTAACGGGTTTATACAGGAGTGGAGCGTTTGTCAGCTAACCCATTTAATAATATAATTTTAGAAAAATACTTTTTCCGAATACCGTTCCGTCTGTTATCAGACGTTATAAAAACTCAACCTTGGATAAAGGACTCAAGTAGATGTCTTTTGGCTCATATTTGACGAGACTTTTACCCATTCAAAGCTCCCAGGCCAGGTAATGCAACATTATCAACCCTACAAAACCGTATCTGTATTCTTCCCTTTCACTTTTCGAGACAATGCCAAGGCATGTGGGTTTATGGAAGCCTGCCAGCTTACCAAAACGGTGTCGAGGATTTCCTTTAAAAATGTAGAGTACATGTGGTCCTGGAACGATACATTTACAAACACCCATGTTATAGCACTATACGAAATTTTCAATTACTCAATTGACCCCACTGTGAAGCAATTTTACGCTAAACAACTGTTGGAAAATTGTTAGAAAACCCGCAAGCAAAGGCTATCACGGCATTGTTCATTTTCGCACTCGTTCCACATACTTAGGTCTAAGATTGTGCGGACTCGCCCGACAGACGACGTCAAAAAATTGACCGTTTGCGATCGTCAGACCTCAGCATATGCAACTTTCTGGAATCAATAAGGCAAATACCCGACATCTAGCCTGCAGGGGATACAACCATAACTAGAATATTGCTTACCCACGCATTGTTCTACCATCCACTTCTGCCCTTCACACGATTTATGGAGAGTCTTTTTGGCTCACAATAGGAACACTACAATCACAATAACTAATGTTAATCAAGTGTGCTTCAAAGGACTACAATCATGGACAAAATTACTTGAGAAATTGGACCGCCCCTATTTCATGGAGCAGTATCCATGTAAGAGAAATGTTTAGGAAGCGCAAGCAACACTGAATCGGGAGAAGTGGGGCTTTGTAACTGAGTTTATCATTGTTTGATAGTAAATGCGAGTTTTTTAATTTCTTATTTTACTTCGTAAATTGCCAATTAATCAAGTGAGAAATAAAGAACGTGTCGTTGTTGTTATAAGATTAGCCATGTGGAGCCGTCTAGGTTGCTACTTTGGCCTTCTTAAGAGCGACTCTCTGTAACGACCGAGTGAGATTGGAAAAATGTGGCACAAGGTTGAAAAATTGGACCCTTTAATATTTTTCCCACAGATAACCTATGGTATGCTACGAATCGTGATATAAGTTTTAGGTTCTAGAGTTTTTACATTTTTGAGAAAATTTCGAAAAACCGTCGACAACCCGTGAAGCCGAAAAATCACATAAATGGGGTCAAATTTCCTGATCGGAGAATCGAACTCGCGTGAAGGCGCATAACAAATTATGGTTTTCCTTAGGCTATAATTTCATTTAGGAGGTACTGCTAAGTGGCTTTGATGATACTTTAGGCTGACAATTATAATTCCCAATTCCTGGAGAGCAAGCAAAGAGAAGCTAAATTTCCAAACTTTGAAATCAAAAATTCTATACCGTTTTCAAACATCTCAAAGCATGCTCGGTATTACTTAGAATTCTTTCAAAATTCAATTCTAGCAAGTAAAAGAGAAGCATTTGAACGTGGTATAATTGTTTGCTTTGGAAAAATTACTTCTGCAACGAACGACCCCATGCAAGTTGACCCAATTTGACCTTCATAAGTGATTTTGATTAACCGGGAAATGTAAACAACTCAACTCGCTTTTGCTCGCTTTCTAGCCATTAAAACTACGCAGCAAACCTACCTAAGGTAACACTTCGGTGATAGCTTACCCTCAAATGGGTGTTTGAGGGCAAAATATTTCGATGAACGTCGTTAACATTTCCTAACTGTCTTGCTGTCGCCCTCAGGCACCGGCGTTTTTATACGGCAACGGCATTTTTCCCCACCTTGTACAATATTTTCGCAGTAAATGAATCCATGTCTAGCATATCAAGAATCCTTGGGTATCTATAGAGGTTTGTATTAAACATTTGTGATGAAAAGAGGCAACAACTGAAGGAACTAATATTTAACTAAATACTAGACTCAAAGATGTGATCAATGTCACGCAATCTTTACATGTAAGTAATACAAGCATCAGGAATTTCAGGCTTCCGGTTGGATTGCAATGCATTTTGGGGCGATTGGACCAGAAAAGTGAGCACCAACTTCAGAAGGTCCGCCATATTGGTTTTCTGTCACGGCGCGGTCATATTGTTCCTGGCTCGTTTTGCAAGCATATATCTACCCTCTAATCGATCAACTGGGGAAATTAACTCCAGCATAATGCTCTAAAGAGGTAAAACTATTTAAAGTGCCTATGAAGTTAAAATTTTTTTGGCATAAATTTACAGGTCTAAGTGTCCTCTCTTAGGAATGGCAGATTGAATTTTACGTAGAGAAAATAAAATCGGAATTTTTACTGTCCAAATTGCCTCAAAAAGCCAAAATGGTGTCTTGGGAGACTGGTGACAAGTTTTGCGTTGATGACGTAGTTGGTGGTTCTGAAGAGTTGTTTACATTTCATCTCTCTTGCGATTCAGTGAGCTCCGCAAGTTCGGTCGAGATTTTGCTGAGATTATAGTTGCTAGTTGTTCGTTGGAAAGTGGCAACCATGTCTGAGAGTGACGATATTTTGTATTCTGTGGACTCGAATACGTCTAATAAATCCAGCGGAGAAGAATCAGAAAGCGAAACACCGGATGGAATGGAAGTGGTTGGACATATCCAAAACGTACGCCGAAGAGCCACTTGCCCATACAAGCGATGAAGAAGAAGATACCGAAGAGGACAGTGAGGATGGTCTATGTCCAGCAATGCTGCAAAGCAGATTCGAAGAACGGCTTAACTGCAGAATACCCTGCCACTCAAACAATTTTCCACGCAGCCGGCTACGCTTTACTCAGAAAGTAAAATCTAAGTAGCTGGCTCCGCGGCTACGAGGTACGCAGAAAAATTGAAACATCAAAATGAATTCACAATAATTGATAGACGTGATTCGACATGAAAACGCACGCGCTACATATGTAATATTATGAATGATATATGAAATGAATCATATATGAACTGCGGAAATGAAATCAAATGAAGAATGATCCTCGCAGTTGTGAACGCAATTTATGCAATTGCGAAAAGAAGCCTGAAAAAAATTCAGGACTTCAACGGGGTTTGAACCCGTGACCCCGCGATTACCGGTGCTATGCTCTAACCAACTGAGCTATGAAGCCACTGACGTTGCTCCCAACGTCAGTGGCTTCATAGCTCAGTTGGTTAGAGCATGATGGGTAATCGCGAGGTCACGGGTTCAAACCCCGTTGAAGTCCTGAATTTTTTTTCAGGCTTCTTTTCGCAATTGCATAAATTGCGTTCATAACTGCGAGCATCATTCTTCACTTGATATGTAATATTCTTCGTTCTTTAAGCCATTAAACTGAAACAAGTGCCGAAATGAGTAAATTCACTCGAAAGTAATTTCAAAATGAATTCACAATAATTGACAGGGCGATTAGACATGAAAACACACGCGCTACATATATCATATTCCTCGTTCTTTAAGCCAATAAACCAAATTCACAATAATTGATAGTGTGAGTCGACATGTAAGCACGCGCTACATATAATATTTTTCGTTCTTCAAGCCAATGAACCGAATTCACAATAGCGTGATTCG
>JAEMWC010000902.1:135000-147500 GCA_016490735.1 Pachyseris speciosa
CGGTTAATCAAAATTACTTATGAAGGTCAAATTGGGTCAACTTGCATGGGATCGTTCGTTGCAGAAGTAATTTTTCCAAAGCAAACAATTATACCACATTCAAATACTTCTCTTTTACTTGCTAGAATTGAATTTTGAAAGAATTCTAAGTAATACCGAGCATGCTTTGAGATGTTTGAAAACGGTATAGAATTTTTGATTTCAAAGTTTGGAAATTTAGCTTCTCTTCGCTTGCTCTCCAGGAATTGGGAATTATAATTGTCAGCCTAAAGTATCATCAAAGCAGCATAGCAGTACCTCCTAAATGAAATTAAAGCCTAAGGAAAATCATAATTTGTTATGCGCCTTCACGCGAGTTCGATTCTCCGATCAGGAAATTTGACCTCATTTATGTGATTTTTCGGCTTCACGGGTTGTCGACGGTTTTTCAAAATTTTCTCAAAAATGTAAAAACTCTAGAACCTAAAACTTATATCACGATTCTTAGTATACCATAGGTTATCTATGGACGAAATATCAAGGGGTCCATTTTTCAACCTTGTGCCGCCCCTCACGCGGTGTTTACCGAGAGTAAAAGGTCAGCAATGGTTGAAATGCTCCTAGGGCTAATAGATTTCAAGTACTGATTGTAGTGGGCGATGTTCATTTGACATAGTAAGATTCAGAACGCGCTAAATATAGGGGTAGAATCAACCCGAGGGCTATCAACGCTAGTTCGGTACTTATGGAATACTCACCCCAGATACCTCGATGCAATCTTTACAAGACATCCCAGTGTACTGCGAACAGTTTGCTAAGGTGCAAAGGAGGAAGCAAAATATCACAAATAAAGAAAGGAAGGAAGGTGGATTCGTTTGTACCATACAACCCGATAGTCATTGTATCTGCCCCATCCTCGGATTGGTTGGAAGGAGGTGTTGGTTATCAGTCATATAGACAACGTACATTATAGGGTCCCTCAAACTTCGTATGCTACTATGTATTTGCCTTGCTGGTCATCCTAATTCGATTCACTCTTATTTGAAATAATAGGGTGAAAAGAGTTTATCCTAGATGGGGACTTGCGAGAACGTTTTAAAGTTTGACATTCCTCGACCACAAACCGGCCACTCTCGGCGTAAGCCTTGAATCAGCGGAACAACAATACGGGGACGTTATAACTTGATTCTATAGGTTTTTCTCTCCACCGTGGCTCTAGCCGGACTGAACAATATCGTTGTCATACGAAGGGCTTGAATATTTTACGACTGTTATGGATTCGTCACATCGGGTTCCACAGTACTTGTTCACCGAGCGATTTGACGTGGGCGGCGCTAAATCACTGAAAAAGCAACTATATTGAGAGCAATTCTGTCATGGGATTATCAGGCTCATATGCCACGCTAGCCATAGAAACTAGAAAGCAGTTGATGTGCCATTTGTATCCGATTCGAAGCCAACTAGACGGAAAAAAGTATCTGGGGCATAATTGTAAGCTCGAGACATTATCCAGTTAACGTCAATCACAGGGAACCCAGACAATCTGTTTGTGTAACCCTTTGTTACTTTATAGTAAATGTATGTTTCTTTCTTGCACCGTACGCTGCCACTCGACTATGTCAGCAGGGAAGGATACGTGAAGTGGCGTCCATTGCAGGATAGATTTCCAAATCATGGTTGATGATGCTCCACATTATCATGATCGTATTGGAAACTTTCACGAGCTATTCGTGGTGGATCTCAAGAGGGCCAAAGTGCGGATGCGTTGCAAGTCATCTGCAAAATACAAGGATCTTGTCATGAAGATTCCCAAATTACTGCAGCCTAGGATGTTGTCCTCCGTTGTTGAAGAAAAATTCGCGGAACCTAGACTGTGTCAAACGGACACTCTCAGTGCAAGGAAGGAGACCCATATTTTTCAGGAATCTAATGTTGTTTGGATAATCCTGGTCTACTCGTCTTCAGTTGTTGTCGCCTCTCGATTAATTCTGATCCTGTCATGTTCACTAATTTCCATCTCTTGAATACGTTTTATCTTCTCGTCCTCTCTTGCTCTGATCACACTGCTTTTTTCCTCACAAAGGAATCTCCAAACTTTGTAGATTCAATCAGAAAGCAGTTGACGAAAGTGTGGTGTCATCTGTTGAGACCAAATTACATGCAAATAATACAGATTCATGGAATGAGGAAAATTGTAGCTAATCTGGTTTACGAGGGAAATGTTATTCTGAGGACTGAAAGAGAGGTACCCTACTTTTTGCAGAAGGTTCCCCATTCCGAGTTCGAGATTTGGAATGTGTACGATAATGCCGTAAACGCCGTGCAGGAAATCCCATCTGCAGTAGCTATGATATTATCAAACGTGCTCAAAGAAGCTTCTGGAGGACAACTTCAAGACACCGTCAGCAATGTATATCCCTGAAATGTTGCGCTGCCATCCTGGTAGTATTAACGCTTTACTGGAAAGTATGGAGATACACCCAGATGACTCCTATGATGCGGAAGGAAGAGACGTCTTCCCATTACCAGGCAGCTTTATTCCAATTTCATAACACCATCTTCTCAATCCGACCTTTGAATGATTTATGCCCGGAGAGTACGTTGGAAATGAGTTGGAAGAACAAAGCATGGAATTGGAGGAAGATGATTCAACATTCATCTGTGATAATCGAGGAAGTATCAATTTGCAATGGAAGTCTGGTTGCAAAAGTTTACTAGATTAACATTGGGGACGACAAAGAGCCAAATGATGATATGTCCTAGCTACTGATTGGTATAAACTTTACTGTCCTCAGTTGTTCTTTCAGATCGTCAGAGAGACACCTATGCATCAAATGGCAAACAATCCTTGTTTGATGTGATCTCACGAACACTTGAGGAGGCTTGGAAGCTGTCAGAAGACATGAGAAGAAAGGCTATCAAACGGCTTATTTTCCGGTGGCACCCCGAAAAAAAACCAGGAAACGAAGAGTTCTGTAAGGACGTTTCTCAGCAAATCAAGAATTACATTGAACGCCTGGGAAGAGGCGGACCCGCCAGAAGTGAAAGACGAAGCTCTCAATCATACAGCGTTTTTTTTAAATTTGTGGAGCACGTGCGAGACGGTACACATCACAGCGCCAAGGGTATCGAGATACTTACAGTTTACGCTATGACTCATGGGACGATGGAAATTGGGCATGGGAAGTTCCTCCAAGCTTCAGTAAGAGAAACCCTCAACCTCTACAGGCAAGACGCTGGTTCAAACAGCCTGAGGCCGACCTGGCAGCTGTACTTAACAACATAAACATTGCAAAGCCTTCTTAAGAATGGGCCTATTTTAAATGCCATCAGGTAAGCATGTGAACATTTTGCTCCTTTCCCTAATGTCCTAAGTAGTTGTCCTGATCTTTGATAAAGACCAGCGTTCATCCTAAAGCATTTGAATCGACTAAATGCGACAAACCACAGGTAGCCCAAGCTCGACATATGAGAATCTGTACAGTACAGATACTCATATATCGAGCTTGGCCTCCCTGTGGACAAACCTGAAAAAATGAGGTCGGAATGTTTCTTTTGCCAGTGTCAAAGGCAAAAAATTTAATGTCCCCATGATACGTAAGGAGGAAATGAGTGCTTGTACTTTTCAGTAGGGTATTGATGGAATGCAAGATCTCTTATGGAACCTATAGTTGCCAATGGTTTAAAATATAATACGCGCGGATATTAAATTGCGAGTTGCATAGTATTTCCTTGGCGAGGAAAAATACGAGCAATGAGAAAAATGTCCACACGTATTATATGTTAAACCATCGGAAAAGAAATTTATTGTTTCGCTGCTATTTTTTGCTAATCTTACTGTATTTTTATTTATCCTTTCAATATTAACGACTGTTAAATCCATCCGCATATGGCGTTATTAGTGTGCAGTAGACAAGACAGAAGGAAACAGGTTATTAAGGTTATTATTATTATAAAGGTTATTACTATTATTTAATGACAAGTTATTGACACGCTAAAACTAGGTTTTGGAATGATTAAAAAGAATTGGCTTCAGATTTGGTTTGTTTAATCTGGCCATTGATTGGCCTTTCTCGCTGTATTTGCTCTGTTGTAAACCAGTCAATCTATGTTTATTAGGCTCACATGTTATGCGTATTCTCTTTACCTCAATTGGTGAAACGACATGACATTGGGATAATAAATTGAAGTAAAAACGGTGCTTTCATTGTGTTCCCTTTGTACAATCGCAGTTGCAGTATAGTTCGACATTTCCTCAATTTGTGCTGCTTGTCCTCCCATTGACTTATTCAGGCTTACTTGCTAATACATAAATAGATCAAGTTGCTCGCGCACGTGCTATGATCCAACATGTCTTTACATGTCTTTACTGCAATGTAGGAGATGTTCGCCTACACGCATCCAAGTTATCCACGGGTTTATTACGGAATACCAAATGATCCATTTCGTAACAGACTTAATTATAGTCAGTTGGTAGAGAAATGGCAAGGTATTGCAAGGCTCAAAGACTCGAACCTTGTTCATGATATGTATTTAAATCTTTCCTACACAGTTTCCGATTTATGATATTTGCATGCATTCACAGTTCGTAAGAATAAACCTATTTTTGAAAAAGAGCACATGAAAGATAGTAATCGTTCGTTAGATAATTTATAAATTAATTCTTTGTACATGCCTCTCATATCGTATTATGGTGTTCGACACTGTAATTTTTTTTTTGCAAGACTGTAGAGAAAGCTTTGAAAGCTGCTCAATATACTGTCGATGCTTCTAAAACTAGAGTTCGTAATCTAGTCCTTAACTTCATGATATTGGACGACCCTCAGCTGATCAGTTTATCGGAAAAACTTGAGCTTCTCGTAGGAGATTCAACTCGAATGCGCTACCCGGACCAAGTGCGCATTCCTAATAAGATGCCAAACGACGTTTACACTGAGAAAATGACACGTCTGGCACAACAACTAGTGACAGAGATTTTGGACAACATTACGAGCAGAATTATTTAAGGTTTGTCATCAAACAAAGAAAAAAAAACTGTCAGTGCGTGGGTTCATTGATGATCTGTCAGTATAAATGAATTTATATCTGACTGAGAGGATTTTCCAATAAAACATCGCGCCTTTCGCCTTTAACACTACTCTCCTTGGAGAAAGGGGAATGAAACTTGCCGGGTGGGTAACTGTGAGTTGAAATGGTGTTGGTGTTCTCAGTAGAGAGGTAAAGAGGCTTTTTCAGTGTTGAATTCTCATTACGATAGCGTGGGACATAAGTCAACCCCTATTAGCTGACGCTTCATAGCTGGACAGATGACAGATTGAAACGAAGATGAAAAAATTAGTGAACTAAAATAATAATTAAAACAACAATAAAATAAAAACATACAACAAATATCAAGTAAAGAGAAAAGTAACACAATATGCACAGCCTGATATTGTTTGGGTGAAGATTTTCACGAATGAAACCCTATGCCTACCATTTTGTTTTTGCCTATTTCAATTTTTTTTTTCGGGATCCCTTTACATCTAACCTGGCTCAGATAAATGTAGTGGAAGAAGGGGGCGGGGGTGCTGTCTTTGTTTTGTTGCTGTTGTTGTTGTTAGTTTTACATCTTTTAAGATGTAAAGGTGTTAATTTTTTTCTCTCATAAATACAGTTTATTTCAAGAACACGGACGCCACAAAATAACACTGTTTACAATACTAACGATTTACATAACATACCTACCTAACACTACACATAGTTATTACAATACATTACACAGCCTTAACCTACTAACAGAATCAATACAATTCTTGTTGCCATACAATATTAATTAATAAATAAAAATTTACGCTATACCACTAGGGGTAATCAAATCTGCAAGGCATTGGATGCATTAATAGGGACGTATTATCAGTTATCTAAGTTGGAGTTTCTCATGATCAATGTTTTTGATGATTCGTGTTTAAAGTCCAATGTTGTTCAAGGTTAGCCCACACATCTGTATTATTCGTAGGCCAAGGTTGGACCTCACATGTGATTAATGTGTTCTTGATTACTTTGTCCTTTAGTTTGATTGTACTGTCGTAGTGATTTCTAGCAGTGGGTATGTTTGGGAAATCTTGCTGACCTTGGGTGTGACTTCCTTGAATTGTAGTTAAGCCCTCTTATGTTGGCCATTCTTCTAGCAATTGTTTGTGTGGTCGCGATGGTATGTTTTGGTATTCCTGAACAAGCAGTGTCTAGCTCTTCCACTTCCCACGCTCAACAAACCCAAATATGTCTACTGTTTAGCTATTAAGTAGCTGATAGTTGCGCCTAACTTTAGAGTAAATGAGCGTGTCAAACAGCGAGAGTGTAAAGCCAACAGCCAAAGATTAAAAGCCTACTTAGCAGACTCTTGGTACCTCTCTACCTGCAAGCGAGTGTACGACCCTCTACGCGTCTTCGCACTCCTACAATAGAAAGCGAGCGAAAGCTGAAATGATTTGAAATTTTCCATTTCAAGAGGTTTATCCTACGTTCTGCATATCCAAATAAAATATCTGGCAATAAGAACCCGACGAGAGGTCTTCTTGTTGAAAAGAGAAGGTTTTAATCCCAATATTATGTCTGGTGTAAGTCCATTTTCTACAAATTCATGATTGATTGCCATCCACTGTTTAAATCCTTGCCAAAATTGCGACGTGACTCTGCATTACCAGAAAAGATGAATTTAATTTTCCTCTTCAGATTTGCAGAAGGTACACAAATCAGTTCCTTTTATTCCTATTTTCTTAAGAAAAGAGTTTGTAACAAGCCGTCGATGCAAAAGTTTAAACTTAAAAAATCTGGCAAAGTCCCAGGGCCAGTGTTGCCATGCGCATTTGAATATTGCATAGAAAATGCGCAATAGAAATATGATTATTATTATTATTATTGTTATTATTATTATTATTATTATTATTAAAATTATTATTTCACTATAAAAAAATAGCGATAAGATATTGCTAAAAAACATGATAAAAAGATAAAAAAGGTAAAAAGGTAATTCGACGACGTTTCGACGTTAACTTAACGCCATTATCAAGTCAAAAAATGATAAAATTTTTGGGCGTATTAATACTAAAAGAACAATAGTTGATTAAGAAGTGTAACAGAAACTATCATAAACTAGACAAAAAGTTTAGCACTTATGGAGTCCGTTTGTACGTTGAGATTAGGTTTAAGTTTCTTAATGAAAAGCATCTCAAACACTAAACAATCAAACTTGCTTTGACATTTCTTAACGATCTTAAAAAGGTTTTCATTCAAAAGATTCTTGCCACCGTGCGCTTCAGCGGGATGTTTGCCAATTACCGAATATTTGTGTTCAGCAACGCGTTGGAAAAGGTGTCGGGTTGTGTAACCGACATAATCTGCATCGCACAGATCACATGAAAAATGATAAACAACGCATTGCTGGTTAACAACAGACGGCTTGGCTTCCTTAGGCCCAAGGTCTTGCTCCAACTTTCTACTGACAAAAACTGGCTGCACAGTGGGGCCAATCTTATGACTAAGATCGCGCAAATGCCTCCAAACAGCATTGGCAGAAACCTGATCTTTGAAAGGAAGACTGATTCTAACTATGGCGGTATCTCTCTCGCTCATGTTCGCTGAAGGACCAGAAGGATCTCGAAGAGAAAAATTGAAAATGACGGATTCAATAAGGCCCCTAGGGTAATCGAGATGACTGAAAATGGACCGTAATTTGTCACATTCTGCGTTAGTAATGGTAATAGTAATTGTCACATTCTGCATTAGTAATGGTATGAGTGTATGGTATTAGTAATGGACTGAGTGGAGTACAATTCAGGGAGTAATAAGGCGAGTGATTTCAAATTTGCCTAGCGCGTAGCGCGAGGCTGATTTGAAATTACGAGCACGATTACCCCTGAATTGTACGACAAGAAGTCCGATTACCAATTAATTGTGTCAATAACAAAATGCGAGAAACTCTAGAGGTCAACTTTCTAAACTGTAAAAATATTGTACAAAATAACCAACGGAAAGTATTGCTAGTTTACAAAGCGCGAAGATTGACAACTGACATGACATGGCAGCTACTGCTCAACATACCCAAATAAAGTAATTGCCCGATTTGGCCTGCCCCATTACAGATGTTTGTAATCGGACAGCTCAAATCGGACAGTTTGGACCTGAAGCAGCCAATAGACCCATTCGGATTACTCAATGTTGTACCCAATTCAAACCCTTTGGGACTGAAACGTTTTGTTCCAGGTATTTCCATATCATTTAAATATGAATGCTACATTATAATGCAAATACAATACACAAAGAATCTGAAGCCCATGGCCAAGAACAACATTGAGTTAGCCGAATGGGCCTATTAAGACACAAATAAAGGCTGTTAAGAGCCAATCACATTCGAATACTTTGTTATTGGCACAATTAGCTTGGTTACTTTAGTGCATTTAAATGGTGATAAGTAAACCGCCTTCCAAGCAATCAGGTTGGTCCTTTGGAGTTCTACAATCAGTAATCCATTTTTCCTGACGCTGAGTGGGCCATACCTGCTTGATGGAAACCAGTTCTTTGTAGACTACTTTATCGGCCTTTTTAGCTTTATTGAATCTTTTAAGGAAGCTTTCAGAGACGCCGGTGCATTGCTTGTCTTTACATCTTTTTCTTAACATATTTAGAGAAGATTGTAGGCTGAGTAGAGTAAGAAAGTTAGCTTTAACATCGCAGCGGTCTTTCAGTTCATGTAAGGAAAGAAAAGCATTTCGATCTTTTAGTAAATCCGCGACACTTCGAATACCTTTAGGTAATAATAATAATTTAAATAACAATATATAATTATAATAAGAACCTTCCCAGAATCCTTTGCAGCTGGAAAATCGTCAATCCCAAATAACTTGGTCAGTTTGAGGGCAGCAAGACCCCCACGTTGTCTAGAAATAAGTCTTACCATAAACTAATTATTGTACAAGACTAAGGGCGATGACGTCATTGGTCACGTGACTTTGCTCACAAGTGCGTTTTTGCTCACTGTGACGAAATTATTTTGTTATTGAAAAAGCAGTCAACTTGGTTTGAAGCACAATGGTGTGAGCCATTTCGGACTGCCCGGGTACCGAACAAAATATAAATATTAAGGGAGGTATATAAAATTTTCAAAAAGTGGGAGTCTGGGTACAAGTGCTATCTCGCGTTGCATTAAACACGAGGAAACAAAAATTTGGATATTGGTAGATATTTTTATGAAATATACATTTTGTCATTTTTAATGCTGTGACGTCATCGGTCACGTGACCAGAACGGACCGAAGTTTAATATTCGCTCTAAAAGTTTACTAGAACCTTTATCCAAGAATATTTTTAAGCGAAGTTGTAGTTTAATAAATAGTGTTTTAAAAAATGGCCATGATTACTTTTTCCTAAAAAAGTGCGACAGTAGAAAATCTAACTGAAAAGTTTGTCAGCCTCCTGCTCAACGACCATTTGAGGTAGGAATAAAAGAAAATTTTGCCTAAGGCTTGAGAGTATGCTCTTTATGATGGCGTTGTCAGTTTCTTGAAATTTCAATTGCTTTTGGCGAGGATCGATGTTTAAGATTTTTTTCAGAGGAGAGGGCCTGGAGGAAAGAACGAAAACGAGGCTATACTTTCGCGCGCTTTTTGTTCACTGCGACGCCGCGCCACAATAGGTTAGCTAGAAAAAAAAAATTCCAAGGACTGAACAACGGACTGGACTTGCATTTTCTTTAAACGGAACTTTTGACGACTTTTTTAATTATTTTTTTTTTTATGGCTGCTGTGTCTGCTCAGGGACAATGTATACTTGAGAAGGTAAGTTGATACAGATAGTTGTTGCTGTTTGTTAAAAAACAAAACAAAAAAAAAAAGCGCGTTTGTGGTACACTTAAATGCACTTCCCACCTAAAAAGTGTTGTTTAATTCTTGAAATTATACAACTTAAACTAGAAGTTGCAGCAATGCGAATGAAATCAAATTAATGCTAACATTAAATGAAACAATTTAAGTTGCTTAAGGTAACCGATGCAAGCTCAGTAATTTTACTAAATACGATATTTGAAGGTTAAAAACGTATCTTAAACAGTGACGGAATAAATGATTACTTTATTTTCAACCGGAACGTAAAACGTTACCTTCATTCGCACAGACATCAAAACTTTATTTTATACTGTCCATGAACTAAATTCCCTATTACAATTATAACAAAGTGTACAATAAAGCCATTATTCAAAGTATTGGCCTAAGAAAAATAGTTGCGCATAAACAAATACTGGAACAGTTCGTGCTTTCAAATGGATTACCCTAACGAATTACACGATTCCGACACATAAGTTTAATTTGAGTGGCGAAACATTTTGTTGTATCTGAAAAATTACTGTACTACAAAAAACGTTTTCACAGAGGTTGTAATGCATGGGGGTTCACATAATTTAATTCAATTTTATAAAGCTGTTTGTGCGAGTTCGTGTACGTGCGCGCTAAACGCGGAAAGTACCTAAGCTTAATAACTCTGAAGACGTCAAGTACTTAAGTTTATGTCAAAACCGACCAAGAACCAGTCGGAAAAAAAAAACAACAAAGAAAGATTAGCAAATAATTGTTTTAATAGATTTGGCAGTTTTACAAAGTGTTACGCTTCTGTTTTGTGGCACCTATTTACAATGGTAGTCTGAGGAAAAACCTTTTTACAACAATGTTTAAATTATAAGCTTAAGCTTACGGTAAATTTCATTTGAATCTATTTTTTAAATTGAGGGGAAATTAAAATGTAATTTGCTATAAGAATGGGTCCAACACAGAAATCCTGAAAACCTTCTTCACAAACAAACTGACGATAAACTTGAAAACCAAATTTGAGAGTAGGCTTAACTTCTTGCCGAGCCATACAAAAGTTGGGCACATAAACAAAGACAACGCTTATCTGGCTTATCGGTTGACCGTAAGTCTTTTGAAGAAAACGACTAAATAAAAGATCAACGGTAAATACCTTCTCCAATCGTCGAAAAGGCTACATCGGGCCACTGCGTAAATCGCACATCCTTCGTCTTTAGTCATGCTCAAAGCACAGCGGGAAAATTTATGTGTTGTCGAATGCAGTCGCGGTGCGAATACAATCCCTTTCACAACGCTTTAGATACATCCAAAAAAGCCGTCCATCAAGCCTTGATATAATTCTTCCCAGAGTGGCCAGTTAAAAATATTTTCACAGTCTAACACATCTTCAGGTGACCTAGTCGAAGTGGCGGATAGAGAGTGGAGTCGAACGAGGTATCGCACAGCGTTGACGTGGACGTCGTTAATCCACTGACTTGATCTAAAGTTTTATGCTTCGGACTAGAAATTTTCCATTACTTAGTTGAATTTGACGGCAAATCTCCCATTTTGGCGACCTTTTCAGCTTTTCACCACAGCTCTTTCACCACACAAATCTTTTCACAGTCTAACACATCTTCAGGTGACCTAGTCGAAGTGGCGGAACGAGACAGTCGAACGAGGTATCGCACAGCGTTCATGTGCTCGTTAATCCACTGACTTGGTCTAAGGTTTTATGAGACAGGATGAACAAATTTCAAAATAATTTCACCGTTTTGAATGTAGTTAAGCTTCGGACTAGAAATTTCCCATTACTTTGTTAAACTTGACCGCAAATACCACTTTCACCACAGCTTCAGCGCTGTCGCAAGCAAACCGTCGCTTCGTTTCAGAAGGTCGATTCACTTTCTGTGATTGGTTAAACAAAATGACGTGTGAATCGCGAGGTGTGGAGAATCTACGATTCGATGACAAACATAGCGGGCAATGTCTTCCTTCGTAATTTTAACCAAAGAAAAAATTGCAAAACATTTAATTTTTGGTTTATCGTGAACTAAAAAAACTGTCAGAACAAGAGCGCATAGGCGTGTTTTCAGAGCATCTCTCTCTCTCTCCCTCTCTCTCTCTCTCTCTCTCTCTCTCTCTCTCTCTCTCTCTCTCTCTCTCTCTCTCTCTCTCTCTCTCTCTCTCTCTCTCTCTCTCTCTAACTAACACTTGTGATTTCTGGTATGAATGAATTAATATGCAAAAACTAAAAAAGGTAAAAATAATAAAGAAAAATTGTCAACTATTTTCCCAAAGAAGTACAAATACACTTGCCTCGATCCAAGCCCACTCATAATAAATATCCACAAAAATATGAATACAATCTTCCGTCTGTACAACATTTAACCCCAAATTTCAATACAACCATTTTTTTTACATTTATTAGTAAGCTCTGGCTTGCTGGCTCAGCAACAAATAACTTTCAAAACCATGAGAAGTTAAGTGAGAGAAACAATGTCTACAAGGTCTAAATAATAAGTCAGTAGTGCATGAATGGGTGGGGCAGGGGTTCTGAACCTTCAAGTGATTGTACTTTTTTCTTCTGGTTCTACCCCTTACGTAGTAGTATCTACTTACGTCTTAACTTTGTTGCAGAGTCTAACAAAATTGCAAATTCATCTCAACTTATCATTGTTCTTACCACCTTGGGAATGCCACCTTGGGA
>JAEMWC010000902.1:155000-175000 GCA_016490735.1 Pachyseris speciosa
CACTTAACGGAAAAAAGCCGATCAAATGCATGTGCATGTCTCAAAATCTGACAGAAAGTTATCAAAAAGCTGTGAATAAAATGTCAAAAACCAGCGCGCTTCACGCTTCATCTGAAAAAGAGATCTTCGTACGAAGGCTGTAAACAACGAAATTTCTTCTAACTTGAGTAATTCTCTAGACTTTTTATTTGTTTGTTTTTTGTTTGGATGTAAAAAAAAACTGGTTGGCTTTCATAATTTTATCGTGGACGGGTCTGCGAGGGATAAGCCAGTGTGGTTTTGCAAGCACTGTCTTCGATATAACTGGATGATGTTTTGCCGCTGAGAGTCTTTCATTGAAGAAGCTTCCTCGGTGAACATGGGAAGTAACAGTAAAACTATCAAGGCACTTTGGGGTTTTATGTCTGCTTAGTCAAGCAACGATTGTGTGTAAAATGGTGCTATTTTTCTTCTCACATTTCACCGAGATTCCAGTAACATTTGTGTAAAATATCCTTCGTTATTTAACGCGAGCTAGCGGACCTATGAGGAGACACAAACTCCTAGGATTAAACGCCACCAATCATTCATTGTTTTCATGGGTCATCGTTTTCTAGGTAGTCGGCTCTCTGTGCCGTAGATTTTTGGGTCGTCGTTTTCTAGACATCCATAACACAAGCAATGTTGAATGTACTTGATGAAAAAATGCTATGTATTAGAGATGGCAGTGGAACTATCTGTACATGATCAACATGATGCCATAGTGAAAATAAAATATGGAAAGGAATTCAGATCTCGTTATGCTAATATTGTCATAATATTACAACCGTGTAGGTGAATAACCGAAGTGGGAAATTGCAATTTTCGATTGCCTCTTGCAAGGCCTCCAGTTGTATATATGAATTGATACCGCGTCTAAATTAAGTTTATGTGTGTATATGAATGTAACTTATCACCGTTTTGGAAAACCGTCCCAAATCCGCGTACGCACATGGTAATCATAATGTTTACTGCGACATCAGAGCTATAAATCACTATTGAGAGAGCGAAAACTGCCGCACAGTTAGCGACAGGTTATTATATCTTTCACTTAGCACGCGCGTTGTGATTGGTCAATTTTGCGGGCCGTATTCTACAGTACGGCCCGCTTGACTTCAACCAGTTTTCTTTCCTGCGTGCCGGATTAACCTCAGAGATATAATAAATATCTTACTAACCTTGTTTTCTCGGTCCGTACTGTAAGTTACAGATCCTCGTTTTTCCCATTGATTTATGGCTCGAAGCAACAGTATGGACCTCGAACTCGGTTAGTAAGAGGTATGAATTTGTATGCATGGCCTACACACTGTAAAAACGGTATTCTCCAGAACGGAGTGAAGAGAATACTCTAGCCACAGGGGCTCATAGTTCTAAAGAGTTTCGTACACAACCCTTCTTGATGTATCGGTGCCAAAGGACTATACCAGTCTTTGACACCAACGGCTCATGATTATCAACAGTTGCAGCTTGGGATTTCCCTTTGTCACTAAACTGGAAACCTTAGAAGTTAATGGTGACGTGTCCTGCGTTTAAGCTGGGCAAAAGCGGGATACATTTACAAGCTGCTCGCACTGAGATAACGATTTCAACAAACGAGTAGTGTACGTAAATAACCGACGGTTGTGGTTATTGTCGCTAAACATTTTTTCTTCTCTGTTTGTGAGAAACTGTGAATATTCTTCATTAACTTGCTATCTTTGTGTTTGTACTTTAACGCTTTTTTCGCCATACGGTATTAATCACAGCGGCATGTAATTCGTTGCTCCCATTAATAACCCTATAACAAAAAAGTGTTATGATTAAGGGTGGTCAGCCCATCGCCCCAGCCTCCATGTGATAGGACAGACTACACCATCAGTACTATGCTCCGTTCTATTCTCGATAAGTGATCGAGTGGGTTGATTTACTTCTACGTCAAGTTGTACGTGCAGAGTTGAAGGAGACAACTGAAGGTCAATAGGCTAACGTCATTTGCCCAAAGACGCGGTCAAATGAACTGAGGCATATGTTAGACGCACAGCCATTAGGATCTTTGCAATTATTTTAAGACTCTCGTTCATGTTGCAGTCTGGGTTTAGAACTCACGATCTTCCGCTCAGCAGTCTGGTGCTTTTACCCGGCCATCTGAGCTAGCAGGACGGCGGTCCAGGACTTCATAAATTTTAAACTAAGAATTTCATTAATATGGCAATCGATAGGGCCTGACGAGAAAACGACTGTCGCATATAATACCTGATGTAAAGGAACCAGATGAACCCTTCTCACAGCAACAACAGCAGCGGAAACAATAAGAGCAGACGGTTCTGATACAGCGTAGACACCCACGACAACAGCGACAGCAGCAATCACAGTCGAAGCAACAGCTACTAGCCACTATTAAGACAACGATAACTATAGTTAGTTATTTTTGTAATGTGATCACTCCTCTGCATATTCTGATTATAGCTGAGAAATTTGCTTAGGTCTGACGTGACGTAAGTTGCCGGACGCTAACTATAGTTAACTGGAGTATGCATGACAACAACCCAGTACAGGTGTGCTTTACATTTCAAGTGCTCATGTAAGAGAGAACGGAAAGTACCCAAGAGTTCTGTAATACACAAAACCTTTCTTGATGTATTGGAAGGTTAGGCGCCTTCACATGCCAAAGGACTATATCAGTCTGTTGCACCAGCGACTCTTGATTTATTGATTAACTACAGGTGCAACTTACTCACTTTTCCATACTTATCTGATTTATTCTTGTATGTTTACTTAATAATTTCGAGAGCTAGTGTCTTTATTTCACCTATCTTATGTTGTAATGAATTAAATTCATTATAATAATTCAAAATAATAAATTTTATTATTTTGTTTTAGTTTTATTATTTATAGTCTCGTAGGAGGGCATCCTCGATAAAGATTTGTATTATTTATCTTCTTAACCTTTGTAACTATAATGGACAATGGACGTTAATGGTGATAAATTAAGTAGTACAGGACGTTTCCTGCATTTATGCTAGATGAATACGACACCAAAGTAACGTGAAGGAGCAGGGTTGGCGCAGTGGTGAGAGCACTCGCCTTCCACCAATGTGTCCCGTGTTCGATTCCCGGACTCGGTGTCATATGTGGGCTGAGTTTGTTGGTTCTCTACTCTGCTCCGAGAGGTTTTTCGCCGGGTGCTCCGGTTTTCCCCCCTCCTCAAAAACCAACATTTGATTTAATTTGATTTGATTTGAGATTTGTAATTAGTAGGCGAAGAGCCACCTTGTGGAAGTAGCTCACACTGAGTTAGCGACTTTAGTGAGCCGCCAGGGTATACGTAACTAACGGACGGTTGTGGGTTATATTATAGTCCCTAGCATTTTCTCCCATTCTGTTTGTGAGAAAATGCGAATACAATTTGCTAACATTTCATCTTTGGTTTTGACCCTGACTCTCATAAACGTACAATCTCGAAAATTAATTATAACAAAAGTGTTAGTAATTCGTATGGTCAGCCTCCTCCCAGCCCTGTGTGACAAAACTGTTAGTGGGTCCTTTTACGTCTACCTCAAGTCCTCAAGACGGGGTTATGTAAGACCTTGCATGATAAGACGGGTTTATATAAGACCCTGGTTTAGGTTTGGAACTCACGACCTTCCTCTTATCAGACCGGTGCTCTTACCAACTGAACTAAAAGCTGGATAAGAACTTCGTCAGTCCGGCAATGGATTGAGCCTGAAGAGAAAACTATTGTCACGTATAATACCTGATTCAAAGGAACCCTTCTCACAGCAACAACAGCAAAAGAAACAATAAAAACAGATGGTTCCAACACAGCGCAG
The DNA here is from genome assembly GCA_016490735.1 of Pachyseris speciosa. NCBI lineage: Eukaryota > Metazoa > Cnidaria > Anthozoa > Scleractinia > Pachyseridae > Pachyseris > Pachyseris speciosa. Next base: position 158,828 of record JAEMWC010000902.1, read on the forward strand.
ACACCCACGACAACAGCTACAGCAGCAATCACAACCACAGCAACAGTAGATGGTGCATCCAGGATTACAATTACCACAAAGATGGTCACTGGTATAGCTATGAGGAGAAACTTGCCATTGACTACAGACAGAAATCAAACAAAATTAGTCTTTCTGTCTTCACCATTGGTCTCTCTGTTCCGTCTCTGTTGCTCTGGCTAGCTGTCTATCAGTGTCTGTGAGTCTGTCTCTTTGCTTCTATCTGTATGACTGCTTCGTTTGCTCTCTGTTCCTGTTTCTGTCTCTCTGAAACACAACGTTGCGTGACAATCGAAATAACCGTGCTGCGTACAAGACTACAATGGTCCTAAGCGCCCTCCCTCGAATAAGATCCACCCATCGGCCAAACTAGCAAATAAGGACCCCCTTTCGAATAAGTGCCCTCCACCCCCTCCCATTCATTTTCTTAAATAGTAGGATACACTCACTTAATCTGACTCTGTGGAACGTAAGGAACCTCTAGGGACGTAACAAATCCCTAGCTGTGACCACCCCTAGTGTCTGTCCTAATTCGATATTCACATTAAAGGGCGTTCATTAGTTACTTCATTAATTGTTAAACTGCACAAGCAGTCTGGTAGAGTCCCTAAGCCAGTGTTGTAAATTATCCCTGAAAAGCCTAGATGGGGAGATGATAATGAAGTATGTATAAGGTATAATGTATAAAAGGAAACTCTGTTTCTATTGTCACTTCATTTATAACATTTTAAGCTTCAACTACCGGCTTGGCATCAGTACATGTAGGAGAATAGTTTATTTCCGTTAAGTCATTGCCAGTTATTTCTGTCTCCACGTGCTTGCAAAGTTTCTTTTATGCGCGTTATCCGGAATAAGTTACAGTTCGTTGTTGAAGCGCCCTCCTTTGAGTAAGAGTCCCCACCCTTTTGTCCGACATTTTGAATCAGCGTCCGGGCGTTTATTCGAGGAAATACCGTAAGCGCCGGTGGCGGGACAATAAAATATCTGCGAACAACTAGAAAACTATCCCTAAAATAAAGGTGAACTCCAAGTTAAGTATTGTTGAAGTACCATCAATGAAATGTTGACAAAGTATGAAGACCAAACAGCATCACTTACCCAAACACTGCTGATATTTCCATTCCTGCCCGGGACATTTCTTGTTAAGAGTATCGTTCACCAAGTCAAATGTCATGCAGGTTTTCGTGCTGGCACAGTAGGTGCACTAATAACAGAGGAATGAAACTACTGTAATGTTGTTTGAAATAGGAAGTGACTTACAAAACTATTATAGACGGCCAAAAAACAAACTGGGCAACCAAATACAATAGACACAACACACTCCATTGGTTTGTACACACGTCTATCAACACTTCATCGCTAGATTCAGTTTCAGTTATTATCACCTTTCAAATTCTGAATTGAAATTAACTGTCTTTAGTTTTCTACCAACGGAAACACTAAAACATTGTTGTGTGTGCTTTGAAAAAAGGGAAGAGTTTTAAACTAGCATCTGATAGATTGAGCAAATGCTAATCAAACATAATGTGTTTCGGCCTTTAAAAAGTCTATTTTATATGAGGAACTGAACCATGGAATTGCACCATTCAATGGACCATTTCTCTTAAAAACAACGGCGAAAGCTGTTTATCACGAAGACTGTGTATGATAAAATTGTGTCTTACCCCATCTTTAATACAGTCATCACATGTCTTGTTGGCTTCCTGGCTGCAATTATATTCTGAAGTAAAATAGAACCAAACGTACGGACTTTTTTTATAAATTAAACCGCATATTGCAAACGCGAGTACGTCAATATTTTTTATATGGTATATTTTTCAGACGCAGGTTTAATAGTCTGGTGCATGGTCTCTTTCTAATCATGCGGTATATCGAATTTTTTTCACGTTCATTGAAATAATATGAACTAGAGGAATCTTCTTCGGTTGTCCTGTTCAAAAGGTCAAGAGTTTTCTTGATTCTTCCACGAGCCTGTAGCTTGCATTTGGGTTTTATTAACACCACTCGTAGCCGTAGAAGAAGGAAAGGAAAAGAGAAAGGCTCGCGTGCCTGCTGAAATGTGGTAAGTGTCGGTAACCGTAACTTATCTAGCACTGTTATGGCAGCCTTCGTAAGAGAAGACCTCCCTCCTTTCTGCAACATGAATTACCAAACTTGTTTAAAGGCAGCCTACTCGTTTTGACGTTTTCCCTTTCGCTCGCAAACATCTTTCATCATGTTCTCGCGACGATTTTCGCCGTTCTCCAAAATCTCTTAATCTGAACGCGTGGACCAGGCCAGACATTTCCCAACGTTTCCCATATAGGGTGGTACGACAACTACAATTAAGTTCAACTGCAAGAAAATTCATTAGAAATATGCCGGATTGTTCTTAGATTATGCTGTGATGCGTGTTCCCCGCCAAACTTTAACACGCTTCAGATCACAAGAGTACTGAAACAAACTAAAAAGCGCTCTATGATTAATTAGTTTGCAACAATTAAACACCGCGTGACAGATTTTTTATCAAATTCGCTGCACTTCAGCAATTATAAAAATCGTTATTTTTCAATGATGCTAAACTGCGACTGTACGTTTTTGAAATCATTAACTATAGCGTCTAATTCAAGCAGAAGTGACTAAAAAGAGATTTCAATGAACATTGCGAATAGAAAAGAATGGTGTTACGAGTGCACGATTAAGCGGCTAGGCATAACTGATGTAGCAACGACGCTTTAATTGTATTAATTAAGAATGAGAGTCATTGAAACTGGACGCATATCATAACCTGTTCAATCCAGCACAGAAAATAAATTGTGCAGTTATTTCCCTTTGTGTGCAAGTAGTCCGCTGCCTATTTCGTGAAAACGGAACGAAATTATACAGATTAAGGAATGCAATTTTAAAGGAAGTTACAGGGCGTACTTAAGGCCATGTTACACGAGGCAATTTTTCTTGCAACTCGCAACGCAACAAACGTTGCGTTGCAAGTTGCGAGAAAAAATTCACGTGTAACACCCATTTTGCAACCGCAATTGTTGCGTTGCGAGTTGCGAGAAAAGTAGAACGACCCTCTACTTTTCGCAACGTTGCGAGACAAGTTGCTTGCGTGTGACATCTCCTCTGCAACTCGCAACAACAATTTTGCCAGAATGGGCCAATCAGAGCTCATCTTTCGCTCGCGGGAGATTTCAAGATGGCGTCCGCCATCTTGTTTGTTATTGTACGCGTTGCAAGTTGCGAAAAAAGTTGCCAACGTGTAACATACCCTCTGCAACTTGAAAGGTTTTTTATTCGTCATTGTTGCGTTGCGAGTTGCAAGAAAAATTGCCTCGTGTAACATGGTCTTTAGCTGCTATGGAAGACTATATTTGCAAAACTTAAACTAGTGAGATATATGAAGAAAGGGCAAATTGATTATATATTTTAGTGCTGTCTTGTAGTTTTCATACCGCACAGAAGACGATAACGTGACCCTGTCTTTATGCATGCAGAAAAACCATCAGAGTGAGTTCGCATCGCAAAGTGACCAAGGAACGGTAGACTAAACATCTACAGATTCAATATAAACACTCACCTGCTTGTACTTCGCGATGCCATAACTGAAAACACAGTGCTATTATTAAAGAGAAAACCATGGAATCACTTGAGAAAAACATAGCTTTGTGCTCAATACTAGACCAACGAGGTGTCAGACCAATGCAGTTTTCATCCTCGTTCATATGAAAGACCTTGGGAACGAGGTTGTGCAGTTTTGGCTTAAAGAATTAAATGACCGTTACTTGTCAACTTTTACTGATTAATGCCTGGCGACCACGTGATTCAGATAATTTGAATACTGGTGGATTTCAGAGAAATGCCAGCTTATCACATGATTTTGCATCATTCATGATTTCTAACCTCTACGTGCACAGAGCCAAAAAGTGAGCGGAGCTTTTCAAGAAAGACAAAACGGAAGCGGAAATGGACAATGTTAGGTAAATAAGAAGTTTCCGTGAGCAGTTAGCTGTATTTTTGGCTTACTGTTACCACTAGATAAAAGAAATCAGAAATGTCTACGCTAAGAACTGTTACCATTGATAGTTGGAGATGTGGTTCATTTTTGTTCTTAAGATTCAAAACCAGCAGCGCTGATATTTATACTTTTTATGTCGATCACAGAACGACACACTCATGGGGCTTCATAGGCATGATTCATGCTTTGCAATACAAACGCATTGAAAGCACAAGCTCGCATTACACAACCAAGCGATAATGGAGTCATTTGTTACATAATCATAACCAAGCAATATTTAGAAACGCCTCTTGGAATGATGTTGGTATGACACGGACCAGACTCCTGTTGTTTCAGTTCTTGTCCCAGTTTTGTTCATTTATGATGAAAAGTAAACGTTAGGAGATAAAAGTTCTAGAGAATCACGCGATCGGACATGGTTGAAGTGTCATTAACTTCTTACCTTCGGGATAAACAGCACATTTTCCGCGCCGGGAATTCAAATGCATAATGAACAAAAGTAAATATTAGAAGGCGAGAGAGGTGCTGTTAAATATGCCCCGATGCACCATCCAACTCAATTTCTATTGCCATTCGAGGCAGTTCTTATGAAACGTACCACCCGCTTGCAAACATCTAAACCATGATCTTTGATTTGTTTGGATTGAATTTGCATGTCAGCTTGATCATAAGATAGACCTTTCCACTGTCTATTCAGCTTTTGATTTTGATCTGGTGGCAAAAATCCAACGACTCTGCAAGAAAGACCACCTAACAGTTAGTAGAATCAGGCCAATTTTGAGAGTCACATCTTGCAAAATACCGAAAATATGGTTATAGGAAGTCGGGGAATTTTACAGACGCCTTTACGCTGGGGTGCACATCCCGACATCTCTTTCAACGCATCGCCGAACATAAACATTCTGCTACTGGTAAACACCTGAAAGAAGAACACAAGCTGCAAGCAACTAATCTACAAGACTAGTTTACCGTTCTAAAGAAATGCCGCACAAAGTTTGACTGCTTGAACTACGAGATGCTGTTTATCAGGAACATAAAACCAAAACTTAACACGCAGTCGGATTCAGTTGGCGCCAAACTTTTTACATAACAATTGAACACTTTAATTCCCTTTTCAATTCCCTAAATATTTTCACACTATTGTTACTACATACAATCAATTCTATCGTATATTTCAAACTTCATAATGATGACATGAAGTCATCGAAACGTCGTTCACTCTTAATATCGCTCATTTTTATTCTAAAACTCCTGTATTTCTCGGAAAAAAGCCTCACCGAGAAATCGATATAAAAGGACAAATTTTTCGGAGAAAATGCAAAACGGTAGTTTGTCGTTGCCAACATTTGACATTTCTAACCCTAACCCTAACCCTAACGCTGTAGTTACAGTTACGCTAGGCAATGTTTTCCCTTCTAATCATAAAAATTACAATTTCCTCGATTGTGATTGGTTTAAAAACTCCTATTTGCCACTAATTCACGTGCCAAGTTGTTATCGGACAGTTTGTTATCGGACAGTTCAATAAGCCAATCACATTCAAATTTTAGTTTAAATCAACCAATCACAAGCTTGGTTTCAATCACCAAACATTATGATTGTAGTCAATTAATTTCAGAGCGACATTAAACAATTTACGCTTCGATTCCTTTGTCAATTTTTAATGCAAAATTTCCCTCCCTGTTATAACTTGGCTCTTCTCCTTTTCTCGGAAATTGTAATTTTTATGATTAATTGGTAATAAGACTTCGTGTCGTCCAATTCGGTCTGTAATTATACTCGTGATAAACAAATCGGACTTCTGCTGGGGGTCGTCCGATTTTGTCGGACGACCGCTCAGTCCTATTACCATTACATATTGTCTCGCATTTTTGTCGGACGACCGACTCAGCCCTATTACCATTACATATTGTCTCGCAGTAGGGGCTTAAGGATACGAAGGCAATAATTCTGAAATATCAGACCCCTTGCAGACATGTAAATAGCAATTTTTGGATTGTTTGGCATAAATGTGTATGAGTTTTTGAGCATCTATGCCGTTCGGTTCATGATCACTGAGGAGAAAAGGTGTCAAGATCGAACGGCTAGGAAGATAATTTAACACGTGATCTGCTTTCAGGCCGAGAAGGAACAAAAGCTTCACAGAAACGTACTTAAATTGTCCTTTCCTGTGTTGTGAGACTATTTGAATGTCTTTTGCAATTATGTTTGTGAAAGGTGACAAACGTATTTTTTGGTATTCTTTAACTCAAAATTAAAGCTGCAACAGAATCTACATGTACACGTTCCGGAAATTTACATCGGCTCATGATCAGGCGAGCGTTTCTCAAAACTCCCGAAAACGTTTCGGGCCTGAAAAACTATATTTTACTTGCACTTGGTTCGTAATCAGAAATTCTTCTTCAATACTTTTAATAATCTTTTATGAAAGCTTGCTATAAAATTGATAAATACATTGGGCTAGTTTGCCCCCAAAGCTAGCAATCAATAGAAAACTGAGTTGAAAAATACTTTTCGGGCCCGAAATATTTTCCGGAGTTTTGAGAAACGAGCGCCAGGTCCGCGTTTCACAAAACTCCCGAAACGTTACGGGCCCGAAAAACTATTTACGTCCAATAGGTTCATGACTAGAAATTCCATTTCTAATATCTTTAATAATATTTTATGAAAACTCGCAATAAAATTGAGAAATACACTGGGCTAGGCTGGGCTGTGCTGCCAAAAATGCTAGTACCAATCGACAGAAGACCGACTCGAGAAACACTTCTCGGGCCCGAAAATTTTCCGGAGTTCTGAGAAACGCGCGCCAGAAACGTTCCTTATTAATACTGCCATCTTCAATACCAGAAGACAGGTTTCCTGAGAAGTGCCTGGTGATTAGGTGACCTATTCGACTGAAAGGGATTCGGTAATACTATTTGTCTAATTCCGAGAAATGTCGTGTGACATGAATTTGCAAAATCACAAGATTTCTCGGAAGGTCGTGGAATTTGCCTCAGCTCTTTGAAGAGTGGGGAATAGCAGCTCGAAGTAGAGAACCTTAAAGAAATCTTACCGAACTCGTGGATCGATTATGCTCTTAGCCGGCTATAGGTTGCTGCAGCTGTTTCTATTCAGAAGGACACTCAGAGCAGTGTTGGTCTGATTATCAATTTATTTGAATGTCCACTTTGGATAAAAAAACTCTTTGCGGGTAGTTGAATGTCAAACACAAGGTTTGTGCGGCAGTTCAATCGTATATTCTTTGGTGATCATTTTGTCATATTTCTAGACATTTATTAGGGCAGCTTGTAATGCCGGCATTGCTTTGTTCATTTACCCTTGAAGCCAGTTTTGTTAATCAAAGCTTAGTGAATACTTATGGTACCTTCTTTGAACGAAATTCCCATAAAAATCCTTTTGTCGTGCACAGACATGTTTTTCTAGCCTTAAAGAAGTCTACACCGAAATCTCGGCAAGATGGGAGCGAGCTATTAAACGAAGCTAATTGCAAGCCGCATTTTGAAATTATTCGTTTCTTGTGCAAAATTCCCATAAAAATCCTATTGTCGTGCACAGACATGTTTTTCTAGCCTTTTAGAAGTCTACACCGAAATCTCGGCAAGATGGGAGCGAGCTATTAAACGAAGCTAATTGCAAGCCGCATTTTGAAATTATTCGTTTCTTGTGCAAAATTCCCATAAAAATCCTATTGTCGTGCACAGACATGTTTTTCTAGCCTTTTAGAAGTCTACACCGAAATCTCGGCAAGATGGGAGCGAGCTATTAAACGAAGCTAATTGCAAGCCGCATTTTGAAATTATTCGTTTCTTGTACTGTGCTTTCAACTTTAAAACGAAAGCGGCGATCTCAGTAGGAATCATCTACATTTCCTTCAGTTGCCAGGCCTATCTGCTCGTGGTGTTAAAACAGAAAACGATCAGTGTCTAATGTGGCTCTTGAACATTTGAGCCATGAGGACGAGTTTGTTGTGTTCTTAAGACATTTATTTGCTTTCTGTATGAAATCAAAGTGATGTGTTAAAGTACACACTGGCTTCAGATCGAGCACTGAAATAAGTTTGATCCCTAATATAAGTTGTTGATAAAGAAATCAGTGATTCACATTTCAATGTATTATAGAACGCTTTTTCAAGTTAAGTTTGAGGTTAATATGCAATCTTTGCCCCAGCAGATGAAGGATTTGTGAGAGCGGCAAGGGACATGCATCACTGAAAATGAGTGAGTAGCTAATTTGCACTTTATGATTATTTATTACACCCCTTGTGTTAGCAATTTAGATTGTCTGCTTGTCACTCTCTGTGTATAGGAACACTTCTTAAGAGGACTCACATCACAGCACATATTCTGAGACCCAATTCTTTTTGGCATCATTCTTTATACATATCTTATAAGACATTTATAACGTCTTATTGTATTACCCTTTATCGCTTTTATCATGACTTCTGTTGCCTTTCTTTGAGCCATAATATCACTTCATTCATTCTTCCCTGTATCTTTCCATTTAGTTTTACTCCTTTATTTCGTCCGTTTTACTCTATGTTCAATCAAACACATCAAATCACTTAAACGTTACTGTTTTGTTCAGCACGCTTTCTGTCGTTCCTTTTCTAATCCAATGCATATTTATTTTATTGCAGTTACTTACTTACCTAATACATCTGTATTGTCATTTATTTGGCATTCTTCATCACTGTTCCTCGTTACTCTGTTTGCATGTATATTTTAAGCCCGGGGGGGAGGGTGAGGTGGGGGAGAGGGGGCTATTCCCTAATATGGGCTATATAGGTATGTGGGGCCCCAAAGAGTATTGTTTTTAGCCGTTTTGGTCTGAAATAGGGTATCGATTTTGACTAATTTGGTTTGAAATAGGGTATGTGGTTTGTGTACTGTAGTTTTGAATTGGGTAGGTATTTAGAAGAAGCTACTTCTTCATTATTATGCGAGAAGACCATCAACAAACGCCCTTCTCAAATTATGTTTACGCCAACTGTGTACGTGAAATAGGTCGGAAATAGAGCATCGAATTTTTGATCAGGAATAGGGTGCATGGGAAAAATCGCAGAGTTTTGTCTGAAATAGGGTAAGGGTTTCAGGAAGCGGGCCGCACACCCACCCAATTTTTCTGGGTGTACCCCACCTGGCATTTTAAAATTTTACCTGTCTCAAAGACCTTTAAATTTTTCTTTATACTAATTCGCTGGCATTTCAGTTTTTAAATCCACTAATCTTTCGATTCCCATTACTTTGTTATACTCTTTGATTTTACGATTCCTCTGTGTTATTACGACCCAACAGACCAACTTCTGAGTAATAATTGCATTATTTGTTTTTATTCCCCTTATTCTTTCCTGAATTATTCTATTCTATTCAAAATGTAAGCTATGCTATGCTGTTTTATTTCATTCTATACTTTTTCTATACTGGTCTATTCTGTGCTGTTTTTTTCTCTTCATTCCTGAACTAATCTATTCTATGCTATGCTTTCTTATGCTATACTATGCTATGCTATGCTAGCTATGTAATGCTATGTTATGCTCAGCTCTGCTATGCTATTTTATGCAGTGTTTCGCTATTCTATGCTATGCTTTTTGTATGTTAGCCATACTGTTCTATGCTATTTCTATTCTGTGGTGTTGCGTTCTCTTCAGTGTTGCTCTTTTGTCGTTGGCATCTCTTATATGCTGTTTTTTTCTACTCTATTCTACAAAATGAAATAAAATCACAAAATATGGAATATCTGTGTAAATATTAAGTCTACACGGTTGAAATTTTGCAGGGTCAATGCGCTGCCAGAACTACACATTATGATAGGGGTTATGATGTCACCATAGCAACATACTCGTTACCAGACCTCTACCTTCCCAAATCAAAAATGCCTTTTTTATTGCTCCAGAGTCTAACCGACTTTCTTATACTTGTGCTGTGTAATGTCAAGAGCAAATAGCACTTCTGGAGGAGGGAAACTCTGATTTTATCCTTTGGGAAGGTAGAGGTCTGGTAACGAGTATGTTGCTATGGTGACATCATAACCACCATCTCAGTGTAGTTCTGGCAGCACATCAACCCTGCAAACTTTCAACCCTGTAGACTTAGTATTGGTACAGATATTCCATACTTGGTTACTTTTCGTTTTGCGTCCACCTTGTGACGTCACAAGTCCTCTAATTTGCATAAATCAAAATCTTGAATAACTCGGCAACCAAGAGTGCTATCACAAGGAAAAAAAACGCCGTTCTTCGTGATTTTGAAAGCTTTTTCTAACAAGCTAAGCACTTTAAGAGGCAGTCCCGCTAAAAGCCGTGCTCTCGACTTGGCGACCAAAAAAAATTTCCTTTATTTTTTGACAATGAAAAGGGTTTGGTACACATGTTTAAAAAATGCTATAATTATTTTCCAATTCTATATTTTTGCGCCGCCACAGGCCCAAATAGAATTTTGACTCACCTGCCTGAACTGATAGAGATCGAAAGTGTAAATTTCAAAGATTTTATCAAGCGCGCTCTGACTGCAAAAATCTAGCTGACTGAATTCTATGTTGCTACAAGTTGAAAGGTGTATTCAGTTAGTTCACAGGTAAAATATATAAACTTACAAAAAAATCTTACGCATTCCAGCGTGATTAGAAAACACCTTTCCCTTGAGCCTTAATTTGCATATCGAAAACTGACCAAATGAAAGGAAAGAAATCTCAAAGTTTGGTCTAAATCGTGATAAAAAACCACATCAGAGCAAAGTCTATACTCCAATGAACTGGTATATCGCTTCAAACCAGCGGGTATCACCTTAGCTTCCACACACCACGGGCTCAAACTTGACAAAAATCCACGTGTTTACATAATTATCGTTGGTGTCAAAGTCATTTGCATAATTCTAAACATTGGCGAAAAGATATCTTTTTACCGTTCAGATTCTTTTAATGGCCTTCTAAACAATGGGTCTTAACTTCCTTTCATGATTGTATGCAACAGAAATCTTGTGTTGTGGTAAAACGTTGCATAAACGTGATTAGTCGTTATGGCTTGCGATACCCAGAAAGTAAACATTGGCGGTTGTAAGTAGTCTATTGAATAAATTTCGTTAATTCACGTTGTAAACCACGAGATGGAAAATATCAAATTCTAAAGTTAAAGTTTTGCAATTTGGTAATTGTAGATGTTATATGCATCTTGAGGGGAAACACAAACATAAAATACATTATGCTAATAAGTTTGAAACAACCCCATGCAAACATACGCTCACGGCCTGCCCACTGAGAAAATGCTCTGAATGCTTCCAGCAAACACAAGCGACCCGATTCAATGGCACTACTTTCTGCAGATTTCTTTCCATCATTGCTGGTTTTCATGCGGCTACGGTCTGCAACGTTTCCACGCTGCAAACTCAACATCGCGGACCGTTATATTTCGCCTGCTGTCTTGCGTTACATTGAACGTGACTATGCTAATTGGTTTGTTTGTCGTGTTATGGGATGGGGGTGGAGGGAACAAAATGTAGGGGGTGGGGGGGGGGGGGCGGACGGAACAAATAAATAAGAAAATGTCCTGTTTTTTTCAATACATGCTTAGATAAGTATCTAATCGGTGAATAGCAAGAAAAGGAATTCCTTCAATATTATTTCAGTCCATCACACTGTCTCCAATGATATGTCGAACATCGAACACAACCTTGATGTGGGGTAGGAGTGGCCTGACCGGCAAAACTGTGCAAAGGCCAAAGAAGTGAGAGCATGTGCGGCCTCAGCGTGCGGTGGCACGAATTTTGAAGGGAGCCCAAGTCCCCAAGTTTTTTTTCTTAAATTTTAGAGTTAATAACCATTAATCCTGGCGTATGTATCAGGAATGGGGCTTACTAATTTCAAGGAAAAGAGAAAAAACATAAAAGTGGAGAACGTGGATCGACAGACGAGGAAATGACAACTCCTAAACGCGCCAATATGGCGGCCACTGCGAACGAAGAAGGTGTGTCAAAAGAAATGGAGATCTCAGAAGAACCGAGCAACCTTGAGCTCAGGGAGATGCTTGTGGACATTCAGATTACGGTTAACAGCATCTTGCTCCAAAACAGGAAAATCAGCAACGATGTATTGGAACTGAAAGCCACGGTTCAAAAGCAGCAAGCGGAATTAGTTACCCTAAAAGAAGCGCTTGCAAAGACTTCGTATCGTCGCCAAATAATCAATCGGGCAAATGAAAAACGTAAAAACGGCGAGCTCCTCAGCATTTGGTCTCTGGACGGAACAATATTTGTGAAAACTCCGCCTGAAGGTAGGCCAGTCAAAATCTCTGAAATGGAAGACCTTGATTACCTTTGATTCGCCATGATCAATTGCAACAGAAATCTGCTGCATTCCTACTTGGGGACACGGAGGGCCAATACGGTTTGGAAGTAGAAAATTTAATTTGCGTAGACTCTGTGTTAGTGTTAGATTATTTATCTGTTCTGTGTTGTTTATTTTGCTGTTCGTGTGTGTGTGTGTGTGTGTGTGTGTGTGTGTGTGTGTGTGTGTGTGTGTGTGTGTGTTTCCTTCTAAATTAAGTTACTTTCTCCTTACTTTTAACTGATATGCAGGCTAATAATTCGCTCAAGCTTACAGTCTTTTCCCTCAACGTTCGTGGAATTAGAGATCAGACCAAAAGAAGAAGTATTTTTTCGTTTCTGAAGGACCAAAATGCTAATATTTATTTCTTGCAAGAGACATATTCCGAACCAGGTGACGAAAATATTTGGAAGAAAGAATGGGGTGGCGAGCTATTTTTCTCACATGGCACAAGACATAGCAAAGGTGTGTGTATTCTAATTAACCCCACCATGCAATTACAGGTTGAATGTCTATTCCAACAATTCAGGCAGGATAGTGTTAATTACAATCTCCCTGAACGGTCAAAAAGTCACACTTTGCAACATCTACGCACCTAACGATCAGGCTAATCAATTACAATTCTTACAAGAACTTAACAACTGTATTATTGACAAAACAGAACGTATTTCACTAATTGTAGGAGTTGATTGGAACTGCACGTTAACAAAAAAAGATAAAATGGGAGGTGCGCCTTGGAAACCCACTATCTATAGCAATTTAATCTCAACATCTATGGAAATGTTCGATTTAATAGACATCCAAAGAGTACGTCACCCAAAACTACGAAAATTCACATACGAGTCAAAATCTTTACGCTTAAAATCCAGAATAGACTTTTTCCTAATAGCTAAAGACCTCACAGTAAATATAAAAAAGTCCGAGATCTTACCAGCGATAGTACCCGATCACAACGCGATTTCCATTTCACTAACCTTGCCAAATAAATGCCCTAGGGGCCCTGGTTTTTGGAAATGCAACAACACCCTTTCAAAAGATCCTCAATACATTGACAAAATCCGCTGTACTTACACACTCAGAGTGCGCAAATATTACGGACATTTGACAGATAGGAGACTCTTCTGGGAGATGATAAAGATGGAAATTAGATCAGCTACGATTACTTATTCCAAAAACAAGTCCAAAAGCATTAGAAATCGGGAACAGGAACTCATACGGAAATTCGACCATCTCGATGGCACAATATGCAACAACTTCTTCTCCCCCATATTGATGGCGTGCTTCGGGAGTATGATGAACTTAAAACCGAACTTCAATCAATTTATGAGGAAAAAGGAAAGCAAGCTATATTTCGAGCAAAATGCCGCTGGGTGGAAAATGGAGAACGCCCGACAAAATATTTTTCAATCTAGAAAAACGTAATTATAAGAAAAAGACTATCAGCGAACTGCGACTACAAGATGACTCGACAACGAACAATGGAAATGTAATTCTAGACCAAATTGAAACTTACTTTAAAAAGCTCTGTACATCTGACTATACCTATTCTAACGAAGAATGGGACTCTTTTACCCTCAATCTAAAAATCCCTAAGCTTTGGACGAAGACCGGGACAACCTAGAAGGTCCACTTACATACGAAGAAAGTAAAAAAGTATTAGAAACTTTCCGGGCTGATAAAGCCCCAGGGGAAGATGGATTTACAGCCGAATTCTATAAGTATTTCTTTGAACTATTAGGTAATGATTTAATAGCAAGTTTCAATGAAGCTCAAGTAAAAGGAGAACTAAGCATCTCTCATCGAAGAGGGGTAATTACACTAACCCCAAAAGAGGATGGCTCACTATTAGATTTATCCAACTGGAGACCGATCACATTATTAAATGTCGATTATAAGATAGCCGCTAAAGCAATAGCTAAACGACTTGAACAAGTACTCCCAGATCTCATTCATCCAGACCAGACAGGTTTTGTAAAGGGAAGATATATAGGTTAAAACATTCGACTCATAGCAGATGTTATGGAAACAACGACAACTCACACCTCACGCATACTAACATCGTTAGACTTTCGGAAGGCCTTTGACTCTTTAGAGTGGCCGTTTATTATGAAGACGCTCGATTTTAGTTTGGAGGCGATATTAAACGTTGGGTGAATATTTTCTACTCGAACATAGAGAGCACGGTAATCAACAGTGGCTTTAGAACGAACTGGTTTAAACCGTCTAAAGGAGTCCGCCAGGGCTGCCCTCTCTCTCCTTATCTGTTTATTCTCTCGTCCGAAATACTCTCAAATAAAATTCGGCAAGACCCAACATAAAAGGTATCAAGATCTATGAAAATGAAATTAAGCTCTCACAGTTTGCAGATGATACCACTCTCTTTAACGCTGACTTAGCATCACTAGAAAGGGCACTAAAAATAGTCGATGATTATGGGAGAATAGCTGGCCTTTCCTTAAATGTTAAAAAAACGAAGGCTATTTGGCTAGGGAAATGGGCAAATAAAAATAAACCCTTAAACCTGAAATGGCTTCATAGCCCGGTGAAAATATTAGGGATTCACTTCTCATACGATGAAAAAAGAAATAATGAGCTCAACTTCATGCAAAAGGTCCAAAGACTACAAACAAAGCTCGATATGTGGAGTGCAAGAGACTTGACAATATTTGGAAGAGCTATGATATTAAAAACCCTGGGATCACAACTTGTCTATTCTGCTTCAAACCTAGTGGTTCCTCAGGGAATTGCGGACACAGTGAGAACTAAATCATTTAAATTTCTCTGGAGAAATAAAAAAGATAAAATAAAAAGATCTGGCCTTTATCAAGAACCAGATAGGGGCGGAATCCGTGTGACAGATCTCCACATAATGTTCAAGGCCCTGAAGCTAGCATGGATCCCTAAATGTTAGCCTCTGACAAAAAGAATTGGTGCACCATACCTAACCACTTTCTCAAGAAAATGGGAGGACTGAACTTTCTCTTAAGATGCAACTATGATGCGACTTTTTATAATGACCTACCGACCTTTTACAAAAGGATCCTTGACAGTTTTAACGAATTAAAAACTCTTTAATTATTACCAAAAACAAGATATAGTTTTGTTTAACAATAAAGAAATACTTGTGGGTGGCCAACCGATTTTTCTTAGTAAATGGTTTAAAAAGGGAATTGTTTCGATTAAAGATCTACTTACTGAAAGCGGCAACTTCTTTTCATTCCAGGAATTCTCTCTCAAATACTCATGCCAAACTAACTTTCTCCAATATTATCAAGTGATAAGCGCCATCCCGAAGCACCTTCTGTCCATTGCCAAACAGACCGACGGCTTCGACAAACTTTTTTTCACCAGCAATGATAACATCTTCCCTCTGAGCGAAACTGTACAAATTAATTTAGGTAAGGCCAAGTCAAGAGATTTTTATAAACTGCTTAATGCAAAAACTCACAACGAGGACCATACGGGCCCTCTACGTTGGAGCCAAAGTCTATCAATAAATAGCGATACTTGGGGCAAGATTTTCAAGTCTTTAAAAAACATCTGCAAGGACAGAATTATAGTAACAAACAAAGAACTGCTCAGATTTGGAATCAAGCCTGACGACAAATGTCTGTACTATGGAGATAAAGACTCCATCGAGCATACATTCATTGAATGCCCATTCACTAAGACCTTTGTGCAAAAGGTCATTCAATGGTTCAACCAAACAAACCTATGTCAGATCCTCCCCACCACAGAAGAAGTTTTGTTTGGTATCTTTTCTAGTACATGTGATGCACGAATAAAAAAGAAATTTAACTACACCACCTTAGCTATGCGCCATTACATATATGCAAGCAAAA
>JAEMWC010000902.1:180000-222500 GCA_016490735.1 Pachyseris speciosa
TACCTGAACAATTCTATTCTGTGCTGTGCTGTGCTATGCTGTGCTGCGGTATAGTAATTCACTGCTATGCTTATGCAGTTCTATGCTATTCTACTCTTTTTTGTTCTGATTTGTTGTGTCCTATGTCTGTACAGTAGAAAAATAAGTGTGCTACTGGTTTTATTCTAGTGGACAGTGATGATGAAGGGTTTGATTTGATTCAGCCATCGCTCATCCAGCAGTTGAGAAGCATCTTAGATCAGTACCCAGATGATGGACAGATCCTCAAGGTACTGATGATGAGAATTTTCTTACCTTAGTTAAACAAACAGTGACATGTGAATGCCGAGCTAAGTACACTCGAAACATGCTTAGTATAGGTTTCTATTGGTTATAGTTAGGATCAGTTAAGTTCTTATGAGTCGAGATATGGTTTGTTGTTGTCGTTGTTCTGTTTGTTTCGAAGGTATTGTTTAGTGAACATCTAATTATCATTCCCTGGCTAAAAAGGTAGCAAGTAGCTCGTAGTCAATCAGTCAGTCAGTCCCTAGACTTATTTAGGCAGCTCCCTATTTCGACAAAGTTACGATTGTACACCAGTTCTATGATGACAATGGTGCTAATTGCAACCTAACCTAAACCAAAATGTCAAACCTATAAACAGCGATTAAGCTTATTATCCACGAGCTTGTCATTTCAAGCAATTGAATTGTTTCTTATCAGCGACACCGACGACCCTGCTCATTGCTGTTTCCATGGCTGTTTTGGGCATGGACCTAACCTCAATTTAAAAGAATGTACGGTTTGGGAATCAATTCCGTCTGTAAGGTTTTTTCTTGGTTGTTGTATTTAGGAGCTGATCCAAAACGCAGAAGACGCTAAAGCAAGTCATGTGAAATTCCTACACGACAAGCATAGCTATGGAACCGAGAAACTGCACAACCAAGGTCTTGCTGAGTTTCAGGTGAATTGTTTGAACCATGTAAATCAATCAATCAAGCAATCGACTAATCAATCAATCAATCAATTTGGGACCACAATGGCTTTGAACTTAGTAAAAATGCCCTCTAAAATAATAGGCAGAAGTATTAAATACAGCGCTCCGGTGACAGCATTGGCTGAGTTTTCCATACATTCCACGACTTGGATAGCTACTTATGTGTCCCAAGACACCTAATCATTTCAAACTTTCAGTAGAACTGCTTCGTTATATCCTTATGACTGATATCAAGGAGAGAAACTTCAGACAACTTATATCTCGATCTCCAAAACGTAGACTCTGTTTTTCTGTTTGATCCGTTGGATATTGTGTATTCCTTTGTCGTAGCCTCTCAAGCTCTCTATACATTTCATGTATTTTAATTTTACTCTTAGGGACCAGCACTTTACGCCTACAACAATGCGACGTTTACCAAAGAAGACTGGAGAGGTATCCGAATGTTGTGTGACAGTATCAAAGTTAAAGATCCTAAGAAAGTGGGTCGGTTTGGCTTGGGTTTCAAGTCTGTTTTTCACGTCACAGGTAAGATGCCTTCTGATTTTTGCAAACAACCATCAGTCACCCAGCTTTTTTTGAAGTAGATACGGAAATAGAATGGATGGGTACTTCTTAAAGGCAGAGTACAGGCGAACAAATAAATCCGAATATATGAAAATCATACAATGAAGTGCGGGTGAGACCTGTGAAAGCTCTCAAGCCTTCTTTTTGTTACTTCTAAAGTAGCGTTCACAGTAGCGTAGATCTTTAACATCTTCAAAGTCCAAGCGACGTAATAACCTTTGGTTCCTTGACGAGCAACCCGTGCAGCGATCCAAAGAGCTTGGAACACGTCTAACCTATTTAGGTGGTATCAATTTTGCCGGTTATGTTTGAAAAACCTATTCACTATATTTCTCAAGATAAAAGAAACTCGGCTGAGTAACCATCAATGTTGTATGTACTACATGAAACTATACAGCCACTATATGCCAAGAACATATCTTCTTTGCACGTCAAGTGATAACCATACTTTATTCAGCTGAAAAGGGGCATAAACTGACCCTCATAACTTAAACCAGACGTAACTAATCGATGATCAATGGCACCAATGAGTAATCGACGGGTAAGCAATGAGTAGTCAACTGATTAGTCATTGATTATTGGCGATGATCAAAGGGTAATCGATTACTCATCGATGGCATCGATTACTCATCGATGGCATCGATTACCCATTGATACCATTAATTATTGATGCTATTGATTACTCATCGATTACCTCTTGATTACCGGTACCCTTATTATGCTGCACATCTAACACGATTTTCTGGCATTTTTCTTTATTACAACTGACTTTGCTGTTATAAATCTTTATGTGAATGGTTCGCGACCATAATAATAGGCAAAGACCGGCTCCTTGCAAAGACAAATTGTACATGTAAGGTTAAACGGGAAAAGTATCTGAATTCACAGAAATGGAATGGCTCGTCTCTAGTCTATTACAATCAACCATGAGAAAAACGAAATGGCATGTATCATATTGATTTGATGGACGGTAAAATTGCCTAAAAGGAAATTTTCAGAGGCCGTCGTTATAGGTCAACCCTTTAAGTTCCAAATTCCTTGAACGTTTTCGGCAATTTTCTCGACGCAAATAAATCAAAGGGATCTAGATGTCCTACATGAAGGTCTTCCGTAAAATGTTTACTGCTCTAGAATGCCGAAGAGGACTCAAGTTTTGTTGCTGTTTTTTCTCGCGACCGTAACAATTTGTAATCGGTAGGCACTCGGTTTATAAGTGTTTATAAGCGTGGCATCATTAAGCTGGAATGGAGTGTAGAGGCAAACTTCTGTACGAAACCAGAAGTGAGAGATAATTTCATAGCGGCTGGGACGCCAAAAGTGTTCGTGTCGAGTCATGGCGCCTCAGAAGTGAAGCCGTTCTGTGATGGATTCTTGGACCCAGCAAGGCAATTTTGGCGAGATTTGACTTGCAAAGAACACAATGAGTACTGTATTTTGCCAGTAGGTCCGGATGGCTCGAAGATGAAGATTGTGGGACTTCCATTTTGCTGTGGTATCCAAATTACCCAGAATGCAATTCGAGCGTCAAAGAGAAAAACAGAGGCTATCGAAAGTGGCTCGAATCAAATAGCTAATGGCGTGAGAGGTAAAATTGGCGATAAATGCTTAGTCATGAGATCAAGGTTTGCTCTCTTTAGGAAATTTTGTTTACCAAAGGTGTTTTTAAATTAAAGAATTGCAAGCAAAGATGTGTGTTTTTTAGCTTTGCTCCAGAGCGCATAAAACGCCATTTTTGGTTGTTTTTTTTTTTAATACAAATAATGATATGAACGGGAAACGAAGGTTATTGTCAGTGTATTGGCTCTTAAAGCCTAAAACAGTTACTGGTTGACACTATAAACAGACCATAATAATAAGGTCTCTGAATTTGAGAACGTGGTAGGCTTGTCTGTCGTACAAATTCGTACTCTTGTGTCTTGAAGGGTTAAATAAAGTTTGTGACATTGGAGAAGTTGTTTTTATTTTTAGATTTTCGATTTGGTATGGTTTGTGTAGCCACGAGATTATATCGATGACTAATCAATGTAATTAATGTAATCATTGATCATTGGCAATAATCAATGACTAATAAACTGATTACTCATCGATTACCTATTTATCACTCGTTGCTTTCATTGATGACATCGATTAGTTACGTCTGGTATTAAAGCAAACAACACCAAACTTTTCTAATAACAACCTGGTATTTTGTTCTCTCTTGTTAAAACCAGCCTTAGATATGAAGGGAAACCAATTACTTGTGTCAAGTACAACGCAGCTTAGCTAAAAAGCTACTCTGTTTTGGTGGAACGTTTGCGCTTAAAAGGTGCAGACCTGCTCTCTATGCAGACTGGCGTCACATGAAAGAGAGTACGTACTTTCTCACAAGAGTATTAACCGTTTACGCTGGTGATAACAACAGTGGGACTTTGTGTTGGCTAATCGCATTTGATTTACCTCTTTTTACCTCAGATCTACCGAGCATCTTGAGTGGCTCGCAGATCGGCATAATCGATCCGCACGAGGAGTTCTTTACCGACAAAAAGAACCGACGAACAGGATACAGTTGGCGACTGAAAGACGACTGTCACGTAATGAACACTATACCAGACCAATTCAGCCCTTACAAAAGAGTATTTCATTGCTTCGAGGACGTTTACTCCAGGGGCTATTACGGTGGCACACTGTTCCGCTTCCCACTGCGCAACAATCCCTCTGAGTTATCGCAGACACTGTACTCTGCGGAGAAGGTGCAGAGGTTGTTTGAGGGTTTCATCTCAGATGCCCACTTAGTTCTTCTTTTCCTACAACATCTCGAGTCCATTGAGCTGTACGTACGTGATGAGTCAGGCGCTGACCCCCAAAAAACCTTCCAAGTTCGAATTGCAGAAGAAAGTCTTCAGTTGGTACGGGAAAAGAGACAGGACTTTGGCTGCAAGGTCAGCGACGGAACACTTATGGCTGATCCCGTTACGGTGACCTACCCAATAACGATTGAGAAGGTGTATTTCGACCAAGGCGTTGAGGCCAGCTCTCAGCGGCATTCTTTTCTTGTCACAAACTACTTCTGTGGCAAGGAAGTATCATCGGAGTTTAAAGCTCTGGCTACAGACGAAAGTCTAAACTATCTACCCTTAGTTGGCGTTGCCATGGCAATTTCACAACGCTCTGCGAAACACATGGGTCACGTGTTTTGTTGCCTACCACTACCAGTTCAAAAAACCAGCTTGACAGGTTTGCCAGTGCATGTAAATGGTTTCTTTACTTTGAGCCAAAACAGACGGTACATCAAGTCTCCAAATGCAGAACAGGATGATAAACAGCTGACTGACAAGTCCCTGTTATGGAACAGATGTCTGCTAACCGAAGCTGTTCCCAAGGCTTACGTTACAATGATAGTGGATGCCATTAACGAAAGGGACTTCAACGTGGAAGTAGATGATATTTACAAGTACGATTAAAACACTTCAAATAAAACGTTCGTGTTATTTTGCAGACATACTGAATGTTCACATATTGCGTTAATTGGCCTTCGGTGAGCACCCCTTGAAAGCTGGATGGTTAACAAAGCCAGCTGTTATGGCCAGCAAAGAGCTAATGAGATTTTTGTTTCTTTTCCCAAGATAATCATGTTTGAATTGGGTGGGCTTTTTACCAAGGTGTGTCTGTTATCTATACTGTGCCATTCAACTTCTGTTCCGATAGAAAGAAAGCGAATAGCACTGAATCTTCTCTATTAACTGTACTAGATATCCTTCGATAGCTCACGTCAGATGATAGCCTGGTACCTCACTTCAAACTAGCAATAACCGGAGAACATTCGGGCTCAACTATACATACTAAACATGCTGAGCGGTCATGTAAGAGCCATTTGTTTCATAATTTTTTTCTTGCGCTATTGTACCTGATTATTTATCGTGACGATTAACAGTTTACCGCTTTTGTTTGTTTACATCGTTTTGTTTTGTTTCTTATTAGGGCATGGCCTAATGTCGATATTATTGATCAGAAATGGAAGAAAATTCAGGATCCCTTTTTTGAGACACTTTGCAGTGAGAAGATCATATACACCCGAGCAGGAGGAGGGAGGTGGCTCAAAGTGGAAGAGGCTGTCTTTGATAAACTCGATGACAAAGAGTTGAAACAGTTACTTCCGCAAGTTTTGCTCCAAGCCAATGAAAATGTTTCCTCCATGCCTGACCACGTGTTAAAGGCCGTTGGTTTGTACGCAGAGGTCAGGAAAGAAATTACCCCCTCATTGGTTCGACATGTTCTGAAAGAAAAACCTTCTTGCTACAGGAGCCTCAGCCGAATGGAGAAGTTGCAACTCTTGAGGTTTGTCATGAGCTGTGAAGGCAACGGATTCACAGAATTGATCGGACTGGAGTTATTACCCATCGCCGGTGGATCCTTCACGTCCTTCTCAAACTCCAATCAGGCTATTTACATCTCGTCGTCAGAGCATCCGCGGGAACTACTTCCAGAACTACGCCAGCGGTTTTTAGATCAGGAAATTGACGTAAAACTTTTCAGAAGTCTAGAAGCAGTTGCCAAGGAAGGTAATGAAGTTACGTTTGACTGATTCTTATTCCAATAACACTGGTTTGATCCAATTTTCAACTCACTGTTTACAAGTCAAGCAGCGTTTGCATTTACCGTTCGATAGGACCGCTTAGACATGAGACATGCTTTCCGACTGAAAATTAACACTCGCATAAATAAACATGTTTCTCTTTCTGTGGTGAAAACTTCGTGTTGCCATCAAAAATTAAAAGTGCAGTTTTAACATTCTTTAGGATCTAGTTGTGGTTGAAAGTTGGTTTCTAACTCTGGATTGTATTACAAGTAACTGCCAAGCACTGACTGGTTGATGCTTTTATATTTAAATACAACTTTTATTAGGGTATTGTATTAGTTTTTGTTCTGAATGCTACTATTGTTCACTAAGCAGACGCTCGCACTCTACACGATATAAGGGATGACTTACTTGATGCGAGCTGAAGTACTGTCAAACGTTTTGCTTAATAAATTGACACATTCCTGCCAAACAGTCAATATTCGCATTAGTGAATCAAGTTTGTTCCTTTAATGTTGTACAATAGGAAGCACTCAATTAAGGCATCTTTGCCAAGATGACGTTGCTACCCTTCTTCCTACATCACTACCTCCCGAATGGTCAGAAGGAGAGACAGTTCAATGGTACCCTGGTGTAGCTCACTATAACCACCCTGCAAGCGACTGGCTTAAGCTGATATGGGGCTATCTTAGCAAGGAATTTCCCTCCAAAGAAGGGCTGAGCAGGTTCCGAGGTCTCCCATTGATTCCACTTGATATGTCACAAGTTCCAATTCCATTAACACGACTAGAACTACCCTCTAAGACAGTTGTAAGAAGTCTCCATGGTGATTGTCTAGACGAAACCATCAGCAACGCTTTGGAGGAGCTTGGAGTGGTCATTATTCGAGAATGTCCTGTTTTCGTAAGCCAGCATCCGGCGATTGCCAACCATATTGTTCATGCCCTTCACCGCGAAGTGTCATAAAGGCTCTGACGGTTTGTCTTTCCGAAAAGAAAATTGGCATGTCTTCAGTAACGAGCGAGGGCAAGCGATCTGTACGAAATTTTGTTTGCAAGGTGTCATCCGTGGAACTGCATGAAAAGGCACTTCTATCTCGCCTACCATTGTTTGAAACTCAGAACAAATCATTTGTTTCCAAGGAAAGCGGTCTTCGCGCTGCGCCAGAAAGTCCCTTACCAGTGGCGTCTCGTAGTGATTTCATAGACATCACACAAGATGATTCCAAGAAGTTGGCATGTTTGCTGGGAATTGGAATCCCAACAATGACTGCTTTTCTGTTTCAAGAGGTCTTTCCAGATGTCAGAGGTGGGCATTACTCAGGTAAAGAGATGGATGTTCTTATGTCGTTTGTGATGGAGCGATATCAGGTGTATGCAGCGACAGATTCCCGAATTGAAGAGGAGATAAAATCTTTGCCATTTGTACCAACACTCGCTGGCCGTGTCAGACCTACGGAGGTCTTTGATCCCCGAAATAAACTGCTACGATGCATTTTTGCTGATGAAGATGTCTTTCCCATTGGAACGCAGTATACTGATCCTGCTGTTCTCGTAGTGCTAGGGAAACTTGGTTTGAAAAGCGAGGACAGTATCACGGCGCAAAACCTTTACCAAAGTGCGAAAAAGATCACTGGTATGTCTGATATACCGACAGCAGAGAAAAAGTCGGAAGCGATCAAGACGTATTTATTCAGATATCCGAGGAAACTTCAAGACAAGATGTTGGGGACAACATTAGGATCACTCCTGCAACAATTGCCTTGGGTTTCTGTACTGAGACAAAAGCCCCATGGTTTTCCAAGAAGCCTGAAATTCTGGGAAAAAACTCACGAAGGGACCCATTTCTGCAAGCCCAGAGAAGTCGAGAACAAAGATAACGTCAACCTCATCGGATCAGTCAAGCCTATTGTTAAAGTAGATTCGTCCAGTCAATTAGCGAAATGTTTAGGATGGGACGAGATGCCAAATGTTTCAGATGTAGTGGAGCAGCTGAAGGCGGTGATTGGTTGTTATATCCTAGAGGAAAAGCCCCTGTATATCTCAATTGTGAAGGACATTTACTCCTATTTAAGTGCTGCAAAGGCCTCAGCTGTCAAGAACGCCTTGCTGGGAGTCAAGAATTTGCGCTGGATCTGGAATGGAGACGGGTTTTCTTCGCCGGACGCGGTGCTTGCACAAAAGCCTCCTCTCGACCTCTCGCCATACATTACAAGTCTTCCCCCAGAGGTTATGCCTTTTTCACACTTCTTCTCGACTTTTGGCATGCAGGAACACTGCGACACCCTTTTTCTGCTTCGAGTTCTTCGCATGATAAAACAGAAGTATGATTCCGGATGTAGCTTTGCTGCTTTGGAAGTAAAGAGGGATTTGCAGTTATCTGTGGACATTCTGAATGAGATCAAACCAAACAGAGATGAAGAATTGCCTGCTGAGCTTCAAGAAAAAGTACTCATTCCAACTCATGTGGAAGGAGATTCATGTGTCAAGCTTGCACCAATTAAAGATTGCGTTTACTGTGAACATGAATGGATGGAAACCGAAGATCATGATGAAGATGTGAACGTGTTGTATGTTCATCCAAACATTTCTAAGAGCACAGCTCAGCTTTTGCGGGTTCCTCCAAGCAAGATTAGCATGCTAGAAGCTGATCAAATGAACATAGGAGATGAATTTGGTCAAGAAGAGAAATTAACTCGGAGACTAAATCGACTTCTGGAGGACTACACGGACGGATTCGCAGTTCCAAAAGAGCTAATTCAAAACGCAGACGATGCTGGTGCCACAGAAGTCCAATTTCTATACGATGAAAGAGCCAATGAGGACGCCATGATCCGTCTGTTCGACCAAGGAATGAGGGAATGTCAAGGTCCTGCTTTGTGGGTTTATAACGACGCTGAGTTTCAGGATGAAGATTTTGTAAACATAAAACAATTGAATGGGGGTACAAAAGAGCTCCATACTGAGAAAATTGGAAAGTTTGGACTTGGCTTTAATGCTGTGTACAACTTGACGGATGTGCCTATGTTCCTAAGTAGACACTATTTTGTGATTTTTGATCCCAACAACTTCTATTTGGAGAAAGCATTCGGATACAAAACACCTGGAGTTAGACTCGACATCAACAAGAAGAGAAAGAAATTGACAAAGTACAGTGACCAGTTTAGACCGTTCAATGGCATCTTTGGTTGTGATCTTCACCTAGACAAGGAAGACAACTCATTTCAAGGAACACTGTTTCGCTTCCCTTTCAGGACCAAAGAGCAAGCCATGAGAAGTGAAATTAAGCAAGTTCACTATAATGACAAACAAGTTCAAGACCTGCTGGAGATTTTCGTTAGCGGGGCTAGAACATTGCTTCTTTTTACTCAAAACGTCCGTCGGGTTAGCATTTTTCATCTGTCAAATTCAAGTGAGCCAACACAGCCTACGCTGATTTTCGAGGTGAACAAGTCATCATCACAAGCTGGGATTATTCGAGAGCTGCCTATCCCAGTCACCCTGTCAACAAAAGTAAAGAACCTGAGCCAAGACGACCAGTACTTCCTAAAACAGTGCAACTTCCTACGAGCTTCATCAGAGGTAGCAAAGTATGGTGGTAGGGAGAATCTATCTGGGGAAGATTTGCTACGCTCGGCACTTACCATCGATATGAAGAGCACCGTTACGGCATATGGAAATTCATTCTTTGGAGATAAAGATCATTTACGAAGTACATCAGAAACATGGCTCCTCGCTTCGTCCATTGGCAGAGGGAAAGCGGTGCAGTTTTCAGAAGCTGACAACAATCTACTTCCATCAGCTGGGGTTGCTGTCCAGTTGATGTCTAACGAGTATGGAAAGTTTGCTCCAGCACCTGTTTTTGATCAAGCCATGGAGCAAGAATCAAGGCATAGTGGAACGGTGTTTTGCTATCTTCCACTTCCAATCCACAGTGGTCTACCTGTGCATATTAATGGCGCATTTGCAGTAGCCTCCAACAGACGTCATTTGAAGGAGAGAACAGAGGACGACAAAGCAAGTATTGGAGTGGAATGGAATGATATACTTTTGAGCGATTCTGTTTGTGCAGCGTATCTAGATCTTCTGGAAGATCTCAAGTCAGCTGCTGGAATGTATTCGTTTCATCTACTGTGGCCCAGCGCGCGTTGCATCGAGCCAAATTGTGAAGCACTCGCTCGTTCATTCTACCAGCAGATTACAAATGGGAGTTATTCCCTCTTTTCAGATGGTAACAGATGGGTAGACATAAGCCAAGTTGTCTTTCTAGAGCCAAACTTTCGCCAGGAAGAACAAATTGGTGACATCTCGTTTACAGTTTTCAAGATGCTGATACAAGAAAATGTGGCCGTTATTGATCTGCCAAACGACACTTTCCAATCATTTGTGAAGTATGGCCTCTCCGAGAAAATACAGTCGAAGCTCTATGGCAAAGACAGGTTCTTCCGCGAGGTATTCTTCCCAAACATCGCTGCAATACCAACTGATCATGCTGATCAGAGGGACAGGTTGATCTTGTACGCCCTGGATGAAGGAGATGAAAACTTGGATGAGCTCCTGAAGACTTATCCCTGCATTCCAGTGTCACCACGTGGTCGGAAACTCAAATGTCCTCAACAACTTGTGAACCCACAAAAAGGTGCCGCCTCTCTCTTTCGTGCGGAGGATAAACAGTTTCCTTTTGGCTCGGAGATGACATTCTTGAATCCTCTTCGACTTGCAAAACTTGAGCAACTTGGGATGATAGCAAATGATCTTCCATGGAATGTATTTGCAGAGAGAGCAGAGAGTGTTAACGTTTTAAATCAAGAAAACAGTGAAACAGCCTTAAAGCGCACTACATCGTTACTACATCTTTTGGCGACAAAGCTGAGCAATGAAGAACAGAGCTCACTTCCGAAAGGTGTCAAAGACAGGATTTTGCAAGCTAAATTCCTCCCAGTTGCTTCAAAACCAAAGGAGTTTCCTCTCTTCTGGAAAGAGGACGATCTTCGACGTCAGAATGAGAAAGTATTTATGTCACCCAAAGAAGCCTTTCCAAACACCACAAAATATTTGGTGTGCTGCTCTGAAGCAGTTGTAGATATTTACATACCTTTGGTTGTGAGTAGTTTCTTACTTTTAGACGAAGAGAGGGTCACCACGAGACATGTCGTTACCCAACTTCACTTTGCCTCATGTACAAATACTGAAAGCCTGGATTACCAAGAATTCGAAGAAGTGCAAGCAGTATGCTTGGCAGCATACAGGTATCTCCAATCCGCCCTCAATGACCAAAAACTAGAAGATAAGCAAGTAATGGAGATTTTTCATGAAAAGAAAATTATTCTTCTGGGAAGAGAATTTGTCTATGCAAGTCAGGTTGCTTTTGAGTTGAAAAGTGACTGCTCTCCTTACCTCCATAAGCTGTCTGATGATCTTGCAAGACCGTTTCATAGTTTGATGAAGATCCTTGGGGTAAAGGAAGCCTTTGAAGGCAAAGATTTTGTCTTTTCTTTGGAGAGAATAAGGTGCAAATTTGGAGACACAGCACTTGATGAAAAGACCCTACAAGTTGCTCTTAATCTGGTTGGTCAATTGGCTAATTGTCTGAACGGATCTGAGGAGAATGAAAATGTTCAGGAATTAAGACAGGAAGTAATTTACCTTCCAGATTCCCAAGGGGTAATGCGCCTTGGAACTGAACTTTGCTTGAACGATTACGATTGGCTACAAGATGAAGGTGGTGTTTACTTTGTAAATGAGATGATTTCTCATCGAGCAAGTATCAAGCTAGGCGTAAAAACACGCCGGGAAGAGGCATTGGAACGCTTTGCTGTTGGAATTCAGTTTGGACAGGAAGAGAGGTTGACAAACCGCTTGCAACGAATTCTCTCAGTATACCCATCTGAGAAGGAAATCTTGAAAGAACTTATCCAGAATGCTGATGATGCCGAAGCAACAGAAATTTGCTTCATCAAAGACCCAAGACAACACGCTGATGACCATGTATTTGAAGATTCTTGGAAACCTCTTCAAGGCCCTGCTTTGTGCGTGTACAACAACACACCATTCTCGGAAGCTGACATTAAGGGAATACAGAACCTTGGTGAGGGCAGTAAAGGTGATGATCCAAACAAGACTGGTCAGTATGGGGTGGGCTTCAATGCTGTTTACAATTTGACGGATGTACCATCTTTTACCTCGCGTGGAGAAGAGATTGGTGACGTGTTGTGTGTGTTTGATCCACACTGCAAATATGTACCGGGGGCAACTCCGCACGCGCCAGGGCGGATGTTCAGGAAAACCACAGAATTGAGACAAATGTTCCCAGATGTATTCTCATGCTATCTTGAAGAACATTTTCCCTTACAAAACTCCACCATGTTTCGATTTCCTCTTAGAACTGAGGAAATGGCGAAGGAATCCAAATTATCCCAGTCTTCAGTCACACTGGAAGAACTTGATAGAATGGGAGAAGCACTAAAAGGGGAACTTTTTGAGGTTCTTCTCTTCGTCAACAGTGTTAGGAAAATCACGTTGTGTGAGATCGACGCAAAAGGAACAGTGGTGAACTCTTATTTCGTTGAAGCTCAAATATCAGACGACGATCTGGCCAAAAGGCAACAGTTCGCGGCCTACATTAGGAAGACTTGGAAGTCAAAGCAACAAAAATGTGGTGTCCTACCCATCAAGGCCGAAATTAAGAAGTGCTCCTATGTTATGAACATCAGCGACAGTAATGGCTACGAGGAGAAGTGGCTAATTGTCCAACAGATTGGGTTTGAGAACCAAGTGGAAACGAGCATCATCGATGCTTACCGAAGATATGATTTGGGTTTGCTCCCCCGTGGTGGCGTTGCTTGCCAACTGGAAAGCCAACACACAGGGGAACTTTCATCGCATCGAAGCAAGAAAGCTTACTGCTTCCTTCCGCTTCCCATAGAAACTGGCCTTCCAGTCCACATCAATGGCCACTTTGCATTAGAGCACGAGAGTAGACGACATTTGTGGAGAAGTGCAAATGAAGACTACCGGAATGACTGGAACAATGCTTTGATGAACGATGTCATAGCATCGTGTTATCTAAAACTCTTAGACGAAGTGAGGGATTTCCATAACTTGCCTGTCTTCCAGAATCTAGAACAAGCAACCCCATGACAACTTCACGTCGATTTAAGTGTGTACCCACGTTTCGTGGGTCGTTAAGTATTCATATATTCATGCTATTGTTTAGACTCATTGCCGATTCATCGGTGTTCACGTCGGATGTCACTCGGGAATGTAAGACAACTATAGAAATCGGTAGGCCCTTTGAGGAAATGTGTGACAATTTCCTTTTGTTTATCATCCCAGAACGAACAATAGCTGTAATTCTAATCATTTCCCCTCGCATTCTTTAACCACACAACACTAGAGAAAGAGTGCCGAATTTGGAAAGCTTATCAAATATAAAACTGGTTCGCGCTCACTCGTTGCGTCGCTTTTACAGTAAAAACGCTTGTTATCTTTAATCTACTAGTATATTAGACAAATAATTTTATTGTAAAACAAAAACTGGAACTGAGCTCTGAATTAATAAAGAAGGCTCAGATGTGTTTACCTCAAACTGAGTGTTTTAAAAACAGTGGACGCGAGAGCCCGTGCGCGCTCGTCCGTCTGCGTCAAGGTTCCCTTCGGACAGGTATATTCAAAACGACATTCCTCGATAGGATTCCTCCCCAAACGTTCCGATTTTATGTAAAACTGAAGCGTTATCTTTTTGTCTGTAAATGAAAACTAAAGAAAACCAAAGGCATCTACATGTAATGCATCTCAGTTCGATTCACAAAAAAGTTTTCAAAGCTGTCGGACTGTTTTCTTTGATAATCTCTTTAAACTTTATTTTATGCTTATGATCAAGCACGCGCTTATCGGAACGATCTCGAATATCAAACGTAAACACGGCTGTTAACTATCACGAACTCCGGATGCTCAGCGTTCGCAGTAATATTAAAAATTCAGGCTTCATTTGATTTGTTTCAAGAAGAGAGTGAAATTCATCAAACGACTTTTTTACTCTGTAGGGCATAACTTCAATAATTCAAAGCAGTCGGCTGCGAAACTGTCAGACGGCGCGACGCTGAGAAATCTCATTCAGACAACATTTTACAGCCGTCAAACCGACCTTCTCGTTAAAAAATACAAATAAAAAAGCAATGTTTTCGGGATGAACTTCAATTTCATGCAGAAATCTCTGCTATAATACCTTCAGGTTTCACACACCCGTCCGAAGAAGACGGCTTCGCATAAATTAACTTTGCAGATCGAATTGCCGATCAACAAACAAACATCGAACTTCGGCCTACCTTGAGCAAAAAACCTCGTTCAAGGTCTCTTTTTGAAGCTCTCAAAATGCTCTACTTTCTTAAAAAAATATCGAACTTGGAAACGTTTTGCGAAAAAAATTAAATGCATGCAAAGTCCTAAGTCATTCTACGTAGTTCACTCACACATCAAAAACAAAAGGATACGATAATAAACTTTGCCGCTCATGGTCGCTTAATTGCGCTATTGTTCCATTCCTTTGAAGTTACTTCAGGTCCTCATCCAAAAGATCTCACCTTTTTCCAAACGAAAGAAACCGAACTTATTCAACACGCTTTCGGTGGCTCCCGAAGTCAATGCCCAAAGGACTAAAAACGAGCATTCAAGCTACAAAATCCAGCGGTTTTTCCCATTTCTGAATGACACACTTAAATCGGCGTGAAGTTGTAATGCTTAGCTGCAGCACAGGTGATCTGATAAGAAATGTACGTGACTACGAGAAGCGTTTCCCTCCTGTGAACGTGACCGATCCTTACTGGAAGACTCTAGTGACATCTGTGTATCAAGAAATGGACCGGAAGAAATTGCGGCTTCTCCCGGTGGTGCGAGGTGAGGTTTCAGCTAAGTTGACATGGCTTCCTGTGACCGGGGAAGGGAGAGATCAGGCTTTTTTTAACGACCTTGGAATGGCTGACTGTTTTAGTGTCTATCCTCAAGAAGAGCTTCAGAAAAGAATTACCTTTGAGCAGACTTTGCTCAGAACAGGCTTTAACCTTGTCGCATTTACCTGGTCGGTGTACGAGGCACTGGACAAAGCTGATGTTAGAGCTTGCTGTGTTTCCCCTTCTGCTGTGATTCAATTCTACAAGTCTTTTACATGTGAAGAGTCGTTTTGCAAAATTGGGCCAATAGCTGTCGATGTCAAAGAAACACCTTTCAAGTCTAAGGACGTCGTGGAACTGGTTCTTAGGTACTGCAAGAACGACAAAGATTTTCTAGCTAATCTCCCAGGCCTTCCATTGCTTCTGACGCAAGACAACTATTTGCACACATTTAGCGCCAACGATCCCAAGTTCCTTTCTCTCCATCATAGCATCCTACCAGAATGTCAACAAATGTTTGTGCATAAACATATTCAAGCGCAAATCTTTAGTGATGCTGAAAGCGTAAAGGCTTCGGTGTTTAAGCATTTTGATATAAAGAGTTTTGCCGCTAACTTACATCAAACGATACCACTCGCGTATTACAGCAGTGAGGGATACGTGAAGTGGTGCCCCAAGCAGCCTGGAATTCCAAATCGGAAGTGGGTATATGGTGTTTGGAAGTTTCTTTCGGAAGAAATAAACAAAGTCCTCGAAGAAATAAAGGCCACAGAAGAAGCAAAAATCAATAGCATTTTAGCGAAAGAGGAATGTAAAGAGAAGTGGAGAAAACTTCAAGAAGCCAGGACAACTGAAGAGGAGAAGACGAGAATTATTCAGGCAATGCTTGAGCCACTCACTAATTGGAACCTCATACCTTGTACCGAGAGGCCCCATTCAATCCAGTCGGAACACTTTCTGGTTCCCTTAGGACTGTCAGAAACCGTCCTTGATTTCCATGGTACCACCGATCAGTCGCTTGTTGATGCATTGAAGAAGCTTAGTTTGGCTGAATTGAACTCTGTTGTTTTGTCCTCACCAGACCCCCTTTCATACGTACCTGCAGATTACCGGACCCGTGCACGCAGGCTTGTAGCATCACTTAAGACACCATCGTCTCTTTTAAAATGTTTGAAACAGAAAATGGTGAGAAATCCGCATTCACTGGAGGGAATGTTAACCCCAACCGATTGCGACAATATTTTGTACTATTTCAACAGTAACGTTAAACGTCTGAAGGAGAATGATGGGGAAATAATAAGAACTCTTCCTTTTTACGAAGCAACACATGGTGAACTTGTTGATGTAAAAAATCACAAAGTTTACGTGGTCCCCGATGACTTACCAAGGAAAGGTTTAAATGAAGTGGGAAATCGGGTAGGCGTTGTATTTCTGAATTCCCGATCATCGTTGTCTTCGTTATTTGAATTTCTGTCCGTGAAAATCCTCACAGCGGTTGATGTTTACTGCCAGTTTGTCTTGAAGCATTTCTCGCTACTCTCTGGGGAAGCACGACTGGATCATCTGGAATATATTCGAGACTTTGTTTTGCCTCGATTATCAAAGGAGATTGACGGGAAAAAGTTCTTAATTAACTGTCTGAAAAACACAGAAATTATTCCCGCCAAAGATGGAATGCTCAAGAAAGTATCCTGCTATTACGACCCTGAAAATGATATTTTCAAGTTAATGCTACCAGAAGACAAGTTTCCCCCAGACCCTTTCAACACTTCAGAGTGGCTAGACTTTTTGCTTACCATCGGAATGATCCATGATATTTCTCAGGATCTATTCAAGACCTTTGCTAGCAAGGTTGCTTGTGAGGGAATGACGTTGTCTACTAAAAGTACGGACGAAAAATCTAGAGCCTTAGTGGCTCACTTGTTCTGCGTAGACCAGGTTGTTGAATCGGGTCTTCTCAAGGCTGTCTCTGGCATCAAGTTTGTCGCCACAATTCCAGTTAAGCCAGAGCTTCATGCGATCCACAGACAGTTGGATCATGCGCCATACATCGCATTTAGAGGGTCCACTCTAGCCGAGCACACAAACGTTGTTTGGACCACAGCACCTGTTCTCCCTGATTGGGCAAATCCAAGGAACCATTTACACAGTTCACAAGATGGTTACTGCGAAGAAATCCTCGACCAGCTGCAAGTCATCACTGTCCCTACCGTAGAGATGGTAACCGTCCACTGCCAGAACCTATGCCTCCAACTGGTGAAAGACAATAACACCAATCTAAGCTTAGAGCAGCTTTCAACTAGGATGTTAGTTATGACGGAAATCTACACATTCCTGCAGAAAAATGCCATGTCAAGTACTACACAGGAGTTGTTATTGAGAGACACATCTTGCATTATGGTTGAACAAGGAAGACGTTTGGTAAAACCTGAGCAAGTGGTTATTGAATTAAGCAAGGGCAATGAGATAGCACCTTTCCTTTTCAGAATGCCAGCAGACCTAGGTCAGTTTAAGACACTTTTCCAGTATCTGGGCTGTTCCAATTCAGTACGCCTTTCACACTATGCCATGGTTCTTGAAACGCTGCAGAGAAAATGCAAGGCCGACAGACTCAATCCAAATGAGGTCGGTTGGGCTTTAAGAGCGGTGAGGGGTCTTTTTGAATTCTTGCAAGATAATGCCAAAGAAATTCAGTCTTCTTCTTCCTTGTACCTGCCAGCTATGTGCCCGTTTGGCAGTAGGTTTGAAGATAGTACAACACATGTCGTGTTGACAAGGGCGGCAGAGCTTCTCTTTGATGACGCTCCTCGTCACCATGATCGCATTCAAAATTTTGACCAGCTCTTTGTGGTGGACTTAAAAGAGGCCAAAGTGCGTTGCAATTCATCTACAAATTTCAAGGATCTAATTTTTCTTCTCCCGGAGGCTCTACGGCCTCAGATGTTGTCCTGTGTCGTAGAAGAGAAGTTTGCCGATGCCATGGGCAACACCGAGCAATTTGACGTGGGCGCCGCCAGATCACTGAAGAAGCAACTACATTCAGAGCAATTCTGTCGTGGGATTATTAGGCTCATTCGTCACGCTAGCCACGGAGACCAGGAAAGTGTTGACGAAAGTGTGGTGTCCTCTGTTGAGAACAAATTAAAAAACATACAGATTCATGGAATGAGGAAAATTATAACTCATCTGGTTTATAAGGGAAACGTTATTCCACAGAGTGAAAGAAAAGTACCTTACTTTTTGCAGAAGATGTCCCAGTCCGAGCACGAGATTTGGAACGTGTACGTGGATGCTGTAAGCGACGTCCAAGAAACACCATCTGTAGTAGCTCTGAAATTATCAAAAGTGATCAAAGACGCTTGTGGGGGACTGTTGCAAGACTCAGTCATGTATATCCCTGAAATGCTGCGCTGCCATCCTGGTAGTATTAGCGCTTTACTGGATAGTATGGAGATACGACCAGATGACTCCTATGATGCAGAAGGAACAGACGTCTTCCCATTACCAGGCAGCTTTATTCCAATTTCAGAACACCATCTTCTCAATCCGGCCTTTAACTCATTCATGCCCGGAGAGTACGTTGGATATGAGTTGGAAGAACAAAGCATGGAATCGGAGGAAGATGATTCAACATTCATCTATGCTGTGATAATCGAGGAAGTATCAATTGGCAATGGAAGTCTGCTTGCAAAAGTTTACAAGATTAACATTGGGGACGACAAAGAGCCAAAGGATGTCCCAGCTACTGATTTGTACAAATTTTACCGTCCTCAAGAGATAGCATCAACTGCAGTTGTTCTTTCAGATCGTGAGAGGGCCGCCAATGCATCAAATGGCAAACAATCCCTGTTTGATGAGATCACACGAACACTTGAGGAGGCTTGGACGCTGCCAGAAGACATGAAAAGAAAGGCTATCGAACGGCTAATTTTCCAGTGGCACCCAGAACAAAACCCAGGAAACGAAGAGTCCTGTAAGGAAGTTTTTGAGCAAATCCAGAATGACATTGGACGCCTGGAAAGAGACAGATCCACCAGAAGTGAAAGACGAAGCTCTGAATCATATAACGATTTGTTTGGATCTTGCGGAGCACGTGCGAGACGATACACATCACAGCGCCAAGAGTATCGAGATACTTACCGTCGACACTATGGTTCATTGGACGATGAACGTTGGAAATGGGGTGTTCCTCCAAGCTTGAGTAAGAGAAATTCTCAACAACAGGCAAGTCGCTGGTTCAGACAGGCTGAGGCCGACCTGGCAGCTGTGCTTAACGACATAGACACTGCAAAGCCATCTTACGAATGGGCCTGTTTTAAATGCCATCAGGTAAGTATGCGAACGTTGCCTCATTTCCCTAATTAGTGGTCCTGATCAGCGCTAAAGAGAAGCGTTCATGCTAAAACATTAAATCGGCTAAATACTAAAACTTTCTACAAATGCGTTGGACAAACCTAAAAATACTGTCTCTGTTATAAATGTTTCTTTCCCAGCACTCTGAAAGGTCGAAAATTCAATCGTGGTATGTGAGGATGAAATGATTGCTTGTATTTTTTGGTAAGGTATTGTTGGCATGTAAGATCGCCTGTAGACCCTTTTTGCCTTTGGCATTTTAATCCCCGGTTGAAGGTTGATAATGGACGCCTAGAAGTATATAAAATTATTCTATGATTTAGCATGATACGCGCGGATATACGAATAATGAGCATAATGCCCAAACGTAATACATGTTAAATCATCTGTATGTTCTTTTACCTGGACAATCGATGCAGGAAGTAGTGTACTTTCGCTATGTTATGAGGTGTTTTTAAAAATAGGTCTCAATGTTTTACATTGTGAGGCTTAGAAATGGCCAAGGCTGAAAGAATATTTTCGTGCATTTCGGTGATGACGTAAAGGCAGCTAATTTGAGTGTTTTCTGAGAGCAAGCTGAAAAACAAGCGCAAAGATGGCCACGAACTATAGAAGATAGGTTGGTTTGCTTTTTACGGAAGAGATGGACATCATTCTAAGTAGAGAAGTACAAAATTTAGTTAGGCAGGTTTATTTGCTTTCAGAAATGACGTCTCAACCGGTGTTAGGTCTACCATATAAGGGTTTGTTTACGTCCTTTGAAATTAACATCACCACACGTTGTTCGCCAAACACTTGCCGTTTAAGGGGCAAGCCATTTGGAAAGCTCTCCGTTGAAGCAAATCATCTACTAAAAAAAAGTCCCGATAGAAGTTCAGTTTCAACAAGGAGTTAAAATGTCCTTCCTTTTTAAAGACATTTTGGTATTGCGCTCAATCTTAGCTAAGAGAACCTTGCTTCAATTAGACTGCTGTAGGCTAGTCGTACGAGCCGTGCGGATGGATAAAATAGCTTGTCCATTGGAAAAATGCGCGTCACTAGCAGAAAGAATAACATGGCGGAAAAATAGAAACAAGCGCGCTACACAAGTGTATAACCACGTTATTTAAGCCACAAGCAGACACAAGCGCGCGTTACTCGTGTATACCTTGTTCTTTAAACCACAAACAGAAACAAGCGCACGCTACTCGTGTATACTTTATTCTTAAAACCACGAGCAAACGCAAGCGCAACCAGCAGAAGCAAGGGCCCTATATATGTGTATACCTCGTTTTTTAAGCCACGACAGACACAAGCGCGCACTACTCATGCATTTGTCCACTCGACAATCGTTTCTTCCACTCGACTGAGTCGTACGACTCGACAATATCATCTCAGTGACCCTTGCCATAGCTTACTAGCTCGAAAAATCAAAGTCCTCCTAATGAGAAGCAATTGTCCATTTGACAACTCTCTGTATCGACTCGATACAACTTGTCCACTCGTACGGAGTGCGAAAAACGTATTTTACCACTCGTATCATGTCGACAGTATGGGAAAACCTTGAATAATCATGAAATTGAAGTAAAAACCGTAATTCTATTACTTTGCCTTTTGTACAATCGCAGTCCCGGTGTAGTTCATTGCTCAATTTGAACTGTTTGTCTTCCCATTGACTAATTCACATAGTTTACTGGCTCTTTAATAATTAGCTAAAGCTGCTCGCACGCGTGCGATGATCCAGTATGTCTTTACATCTCTATTCTGCAGTTCCAATGTGGGATATCTTCATCTACACACTCCCACATTATCCACGGCTTTTTTACGGGATGGCTAATCATCCATTTCGTAACAAACTTGATTATCGTCCGTTGGTAGAGAAACAACAAGGTATTGCAAGGCTCAAAGGTTCGAAGCATGTTGTTTAGTGTTTGTACTTCTTGACTCTGAAGTTTCCGATTTATGATGTTTGCACGTATTCACTTCCATGTCACAAATGGGTTACTTAAAAGCTAAGTTGATAAGACTAAACCGTCTAAACCTATTTTAGACAAAAAGGTACATGTAACATAGTTATCGTTTGTTAGATAATTTGTATCGTAATTCTTTGCACATGCTTTATATATTGTTATAGTGTTTGACAACTTTAAATTGTTTCGCAGGCTGCTGAGAAAGCTTTGAAGGCTGCTCAATACACTGTCGATGATTCTAAAACCAGTATTCATGATCTAGTCCGTAACTCCATGATGTTGGACGACCCTCAGCTGACCTGTTTATCGCAAAAACTTGAGGGTCTCGTAGAAGATTCAGCTCGAATGCGCTACCCGGACAAAGTGGACTCTCCTGATGAATCTTCTAATGACATTCCAAACGACGTTTACACCGAGGAAATGGCACGTCTGGCACTGGAACTAGCCACAGAGATTTTGGACAACATTAGGAGCAGAATTATTTAAGGTATGTCATCGCCCCCATGGGCCCATTCATCATCTGTCAGTATAAATGAAATTATCTTACTGAAAGGATTTTCCAAACCTCCCTCGCGCCTTTCGCTCTTAACACGACTCGCCTTGGAGAGTTGGGGACGAAACTTGCCGGGTGGGTAGCTGTGAGTCGAAATTGTACTGGTGTTTTCAGCAAAGACGATTTTTCAATGTTGAGTTCTCTTTACGATAACGTGGAACATAAATAAACCCCTATTAGCTGACGCTTGATGGATGGACAGATATAGAGAAAGTGACAGAAAAAGCTCAGCTTGAGATCGTTAGGGTGAAGATTTTCACGGATGAAACCCTATGCCTACAATTTTCATTTTTGTCTTATTGCAAATTTTTATTTTCGGGATATCTAACCTGGCTCAAAGAATTGTAGGTCAAGAAGAGGGGGGAGGGTGGGGGGTGAGGTTGTCTTTGTTGGTGGTACATTTTTTTTAAAGGTGCAAAAGTGTTTAATCAGGTGTGTATGTATGTATGTACAATTGTTTTTTTAAAGACAATGGACTTTCACGAAATTGTTACATAAGTTAATAATTTTGAAAGCAATGTTTAAAGCGAAACTAATGCGCAGCACGTGAACGAACTGAAGAAAAAGTTATAAGCCTGTAGGGTAAACCCAAGAACTGTTTTACGGGTGATTTCATTTAATTTCATTTAAACCTCAGTTTTGTAAAACAACGTCTAATCATCGTTGAAATTACTGGCCGAAAGTTATGTAATTTATAATTAAAATTTCTTGCAAGAACTTTAACCAACGGCTCTCATCTCTCTCTTGTTTGTTTGTTTGTTTGTTTTCTTTAGAAGACATGCAAGATTGGACTCATCAGTGGGGAATCAAAAGGAGAAGGCCACCCGTATATTTCCTTAATAGCCAGAAACGGCGGTTATTTACGAAATATACGAAATACACCAAAATGTAGTTTAATTAAAGTCATAAGTTAAAAAGAATGGGATGATTTTCTTCTGTAAAGAAAAAGACCACTTTTTCAAAAGTCGGTATTGTATGCAAAATATTTAGTAGTTATGATTTCCCAATTAATGTCGAATGTAACAGTTCTCTAATTATGGCGCAAAGAGGACAACAGATACTAAAAATAAAACAAGACCAAATCTATAGCCTAATTACAACCTAAGGAAACACTCTCAAGTTAGTATGACAAGCTTAGTAACGACTCCTATTTTTCAGTACTGTTTTAAGTATAAAAAAAGGCCAAGCAGTGTTTAAGTGCAGTACGCTCATAATACAGTAGTAAAATACTGCTTTACGCATTTATCTATAAATATTATACCAACTCTATTTTTAATTAGACTAATTACGTTAGGGACAGGGGGGTGGGGTTATTTTGTACGATCAACCAAACCGAAAATGGAAACATTTGACCAAACATAGTATTAGACAACTCACTCAGAAAGAATGTCACTTCGTTTTGAACAAAGTAGGCTAAATGCTTATTTGCAGATACATGCAGTGTGATTCCTTATATATTAGCAGCTAAGCGATCCAGTTCTGATTACGTAATGTAATTTAAGAACCATTTACCAGTTTATTTTTTCATGTTTATCCCGGGTACTTTCGAGCAAAGTATAACGTAGGCGACAGAAAAAATTTCGAGCGTAAAGTTTTAAAATAATCCAACTGCGGTCAGTTGCGTTTTGGCGTTTTCACTAGAACTCTGTCAGGTAAACTCAAGTATGAGAATGCAAAAGCAACAACTTTTGTTCAGTGATGTATATGAGAACTGCGAGGATCATTCTTTGTTTAATTTTTGTTCAGCGGTGTGATCTTTCAACATAATTGAGAATTTTGAAAGATAATTTACGAGGGATTTATCAAGGAAAATATAACTACAGTTTTTAATTTAAGTAGTGTGTCGATTACCATTAATGTTGTTTTGGCGGTGTGAATAGCGATAACTGTTTTTAATTATTTTGCAGTGACGACACCCTTTTACACGCAGGAATCAGGGGCATTAGTTTATGCAAACACTTCTAAATTACATTTAGTGATGCTCTTGACTATGAGATGAATCAAAGCTCGGGTTTTCAACCATTTTATTGGCGTGTATAGAGAAAGAACTGGATTCCTGTTATTTCAAAGCTTATGAGGAATTAAAATGAACATCTAAATTTTAATTATTGCTTTGTTGTATTTAGCCTCTTCTTAACGAGGCTGCCCTGGTTCCCATGTGTCTCAGGGAAGCGCGCGGGCCAAATGGGAAAAAAAACGAGGATCCGTAACTTACAGTACAGACCGAGAAAACGAGGTTAGTAAGATATTTGTTATATCTCTGAGGTTAATCCGGCGCACGGGAAATAAAATTATTCAAGTCAAGCGGGCCCTACTGTGGAATACGACCCGCAAAATGGACCAATCACAGCACGCCTACTAAGTGAGATAAATGATAACGTAGAATAGAATAGAATGAAACAGAGCACAACAGAACAGAATAAGTAGAATAGAGTGGAATGGAATGGAATGGAATAGAATAGATCAAGAAAAAAAAAAAAAGAAAGAAAACACACAGAGAAGACCAGGACTAGACAAAACATCAAAGATTAGAACACAACACAACAGAATAGAATAGAACAGCCTGGCAATTAGCATTGCTTGCATAGCTTGGAACACAGAAGAAGAAAGGGGAAGAAACTATAGACTATACTATAGACTGCGCCATAGCGTAAATGGTTGCGTAATGAATTTGAAACCAAAATTTAAATTGAATACCTGATTCCTGCGTTATTGAAAGTATATTTTCTGGTATATGTAGTGACCAGCAAAAGGTGTACGTACACTGAGGTAGTTCAAATAACGCATTGTGCGTGTCAAAATTACCCATTTCACTATGAGTATATTTTATTTTAGGTGAAACGTTATAGGGTTAACCCGTGTTTCTCCTTTTCAAGGTGTACTTTTCATGTGCCCCCCTTTTTTTTCTGCTTTACATCTTGAATAATATATAGATTTAGCCAAGCCTAAAAGCGGAGCTCCACGATTATTATTTTTTATTGGTATTGAGCAGCACCGCAAGGCTTTCCTTGCGCCCATATTTTATGATTAGAGC
Organism: Pachyseris speciosa; assembly: GCA_016490735.1. Classification (NCBI taxonomy): domain Eukaryota; kingdom Metazoa; phylum Cnidaria; class Anthozoa; order Scleractinia; family Pachyseridae; genus Pachyseris; species Pachyseris speciosa. The sequence continues at coordinate 204,872 of JAEMWC010000902.1, forward strand.
AGTCAACAAGAATTGACTGCGGTTCAAAAACCTCAAAACATTACAAGAAAACAATTCAGTCGACGGATGTGTTTGTTCGAAAACAAATTTAGCAATCTAAGAATGATCAAATATTTTCATCCAACATCGTTGGAAGAGGATGTTTGAGGGTTTAGCCACCTCTCACCATAGTGCATTACATGGCTTTCCACGTTTGATCTAAATCAAACGTGTTCATCCAAAATTTCGCCTTACAAGCAAATGGGTTCAGGTTCTTTAGTGGTTCTTTAGTGGTTGTTCGTCCTTTGGTTTTCGTAACATTTTTTACAAACGAAAACGGATAACCGTTGGAAACAAGGACCGATGAGAGGTGTTTCTTTTCATGAGAGATAACTAATGGTTTTGTTATGAGGTGTTTAGATCGATCGTACAGGCACTTGACAATACCGCGTTTTACAGATTGCGGGTGGTGTGAATCATACGCTAGGTACTGGTCAGTGTGTGTAAGCTATCTGTAAACACTGGTAGAGAGGTATCCATTGGAATCCTTGATGACCAACGTATGAAGACCAGCAGTATAGCGGTCGAAACGTCGCGATCCACATCTTTGTGACTCAATCATGAGACAAAAGATTAACTCAGCTATCATTTGAAACCACGATGACGAACACCTTTCATAATAATATCACTTGTGTTTTCAGAAATTTGCTGAAATTGTCCTCGTCGCGCAAAAACATAAGACATACGAGGATTCATTGCGATTGCGTGTTAAAAACATAAGGGCAAACGTTTCTTTCAGTTCTTAACACTATAGAAATACTGACGTCGAAAAACATGTACAGTCAGCCAAGTGGAGGAAAACACTCGTTCGCTTGCTAGCAAAACAGCAAACAAACAATTTATTTCCTAGTATATCCAGTCGACAAAGTTTCATTCCTGAGTAAAAGTAACAACGATTAAACCTCAAATGCTAAGCTTCAATTTATTTACGTTACCTGTGTTGGCGAGCTTTCTACGAATCCACTAAAGTAAAAACACGCATCTACAAAAAATAGCAAACGGTTTGTCCAAAGAAAGAACTTCTTCAACCAAGTTTGAGCTACTCGTTCCTCCCATTAATGCTAGTGAATTGTTAAGTGAACTTTCGTGGTGAGCTGCAAGATGCAGCGGTAAAGTGAAAAAGCCCTTGAAGCGTTAAATCATTTTGTTTTTCAACCACACAATCCGGGCGCCATACAAGTGGATCCAAAATTTAAGAATTTCCTGAGAAAAATGTTTTTGTTCTTCCATTTTATCAGTTGAAAATTCACCTTCCGGAGTATCTTTTAAGTAGTTCTTGATTTTTTATGCGTTTTACGCGAATTAAAAGACAGAACCTCGAAGAAGATGAAGTTATTGTGCTCAAAATGAAGAAACCAACTGACTGTGAAATCTCGAACCGCAGAAAGCGCGTTTTGGTTTGGTTGTCCTACACCTGGCTTGAGCGATCCAATCGAAAACCAGTACCAGGTCAGCGGTCAACTTCAAAAAAATAGCTGACCTCGAAGAGGTCTTAACTCGAGCCCGCGATATGGTCACGTACTACTAGTCAGCGGATACCTTGTTTTGACAGATGTCAATTGGCCATAACATTGACGTCCAATATCAAAAGATGTACAGAAAACGCGCGTCAACCCGCCCTCTCATATGAACACGTAGAAATTTTTACAAAGTATTTAGGGCCTCTTCATATGAGCCCGGTTGACCGGGCTAGCCCGTTTTCCGTTTTCTACGTGTTCACATGAGAGGGTAGGCTGGCCCGGATGCCGAGATCTCGGTTTTTCCAACCAAGATCTCGGTAACCGGGCTGGAATTTTTTCCATATGAGCACTCCAGCCCGGTTACCGGTATGAAAATGATGCAATGCATTTTCGTCAATAGAACGGACAGTATTTGATTTTGACTTCTTTTTTCTTTTATTTATAGTTCGGAATAATTTCTTTTGATAGTAGAAGTAAAGATAAAGGATTTTGAGGTTTCTAAAATCGATAAATGCGAAAAATTCTCACCAAACGTGTTCGTTAAATTTCATGCGTGAATGGTGGCGTCACCACTTTTCATCACGGTAAGCGGGCTGTAATTTCCCACGTGAACTGATAATAAAATTCGTCCCGCTAACTGAGCCAGCCCGGTCAACCGGGCTCATGTGAAGAGGCCCTTAGTGGTAAGGTGAGATCTCGGGAACCGGGCTCATATGAAGAGGCCCTTAGTTTGATCATACTGCAACAAACAACGTGACACACTAGGAAATCAAATTCGCAAGACTTGAGCATTTAGAAAAAATATTTATTTTTCATGGAGCCTAAGCTGCCGCTGAAAATAATTTCTGAAAAGACACAGTGGGGTTCACACAACCAGGAGTTGAAATCAGTCTTCGAGTCATTGAGACTCGTCGCATAACGCAGCAGAGCGTAACGTATTTTCAATCCGGTAACAAAAAGAAATCTAATAGACACATGTTACTTAGTAAACCAGCTGCAATTAAGCAAAGGTACTGTTGGTCAGCCCGCACTTGTTAATTTTAATTCGGAAACCAGGCCAATCGACAAAGGAGTTCGTTATTAGTATTTTTGCAAAGTATTCAATATATCTGAGTCAAGGACAAAAGAACTAGAGGGGGAGGGTAGCTGGCATGAGCCCCCAAATGCCTAAAATTGGAACAAAGAACAAAAACCAATGTAAGACGGGTGGTTATTTTGAAATACCACGTTAACCGAAAAATTATTTTAGGCCCCGGTTTTAGACGCCGTACTTCAGCCGAGCCAAATCGAATTCAACAAATTATGCACATGTCATCGGCTTCCCCGTGGGGTCGACCCCCGGGCTAACCAGGGGGATTGTAAAATCCGTCAAGCAAACTTGAGGAATTTTTCCTGGGTTGGGTGTCTCTCAGCTGAAAATTCCCGTGACATCCTTTTCAAACTTGTGAATTCTCCCACCCCCTAATCTTTGATCGTAGAACAATGTGACCATTTTCCCCTACCCTCGGGTAAAGAATCCCGTCCATCTCTTTGTATTAATTAATTGAATCACATGTCGCAACGTGACTAAGGAACGATCTCACAGATTCAATAAAAAAATCATCAGCTTGAACTTTGAAACGAACATAATCGTATTATTACGATGATGAACATGGAATCGCATGAGCGAAACATAGGTTTGTGCTCAATTCCGCTAAAGCAGCAAGGTGCCAGACCAACGCAGGTTTGGCTTAAGAAAGTGCCCGTTGGTTGTTTCTCAGTGACAAATGCCTGGCGACCATGTGATTCAATTAATTTGAATACACCTGGATTTCCTACAAATGCCAGCTTATCACATGATCGTGCATAATTCATTATTTCTCGGAAGGCTTTGGGCTAGGTTATCATGACACTGTATACCGTATTACCTTAGAGAGACACAAAGCTTCGAAACTTTGCTCAGTCAGTTTTGCAGAGAAAGCGAGCGGATCTTGTCAAGAAAGATGGATTGGAATTGGGAATAGACAATACGGAGGTAAAGAGGACGTTTTAGAAGGAGTTAGCCGTATATTATGCTCGGTACAGTCGTCATTAGCTGAAAGAGACCACCGAGACTGTCGCCAAAATCCCATGTCTGGACGTACGAGAATTTTTATCTGCATCTGTAGTGGGAAACAGTTCATACTTTTTTGTATAGAGAAAGAACTGGATTCCTGTTATTTCAAAGCTTATGAGGAATTAAACTGAACATTTAAATTTTAATTATTGCATTGTTGTATTTCGCCTCTTCTTAACGAGGCTGCCCTGGTTCCCATGTGTCTCAGGGAAGCGCGCGGGCCAAATGGGAAAAAAAACGAGGATCCGTAACTTACAGTACGGACCGAGAAAACGAGGTTAGTAAGATATTTGTTATATCTCTGAGGTTAATCCGGCGCACGGGAAATAAAATTAGTTCAAGTCAAGCGGGCCCTACTGTGGAATAAGACCCGCAAAATGGACCAATCACAGCACGCCTACTAAGTGAGATAAATGATAACGTAGAATAAATGATAACGTAGAATAGAATAGAATAGAATGAAACAGAGCACAACAGAACAGATCAGAAATGAATAAGTAGAATAGAGTGGAATGGAATGGAATGGAATAGAATAGATCAAGAAAAAAAAAAAGAAAGAAAACACACAGAGAAGACCAGGACTAGACAAAACATCAAAGATTAGAACACAACACAACAGAATAGAATAGAACAGCCTGGCAATTAGCATTGCTTGCATAGCTTGGAACACAGAAGAAGAAAGGGGAAGAAACTATAGACTATACTATAGACTGCGCCATAGCGTAAATGGTTGCGTAATGAATTTGAAACCAAAATTTAAATTGAATACCTGATTCCTGCGTTATTGAAAGTATATTTTCTGGTATATGTAGTGACCAGCAAAAGGTGTACGTACACTGAGGTAGTTCAAATAACGCATTGTGCGTGTCAAAATTACCCATTTCACTATGAGTATATTTTATTTTAGGTGAAACGTTATAGGGTTAACCCGTGTTTCTCCTTTTCAAGGTGTACTTTTCATGTGCCCCCCTTTTTTTTCTGCTTTACATCTTGAATAATATATAGATTTAGCCAAGCCTAAAAGCGGAGCTCCACGATTATTATTTTTTACTGGTATTGAGCAGCACCGCAAGGCTTTCCTTGCGCCCATATTTTATGATTAGAGCAGTCAACAAGAATTGACTGCGGTTCAAAAACCTCAAAACATTACAAGAAAACAATTCAGTCGACGGATGTGTTTGTTCGAAAACAAATTTAGCAATCTAAGAATGATCAAATATTTTCATCCAACATCGTTGGAAGAGGATGTTTGAGGGTTTAGCCACCTCTCACCATAGTGCATTACATGGCTTTCCACGTTTGATCTAAATCAAACGTGTTCATCCAAAATTTCGCCTTACAAGCAAATGGGTTCAGGTTCTTTAGTGGTTCTTTAGTGGTTGTTCGTCCTTTGGTTTTCGTAACAGTTTTTAACAAACGAAAACGGATAACCGTTGGAAACAAGGACCGATGAGAGGTGTTTCTTTTCATGAGAGATAACTAATGGTTTTGTTATGAGGTGTTTAGATCGATCGTACAGGCACTTGACAATACCGCGTTTTACAGATTGCGGGTGGTGTGAATCATACGCTAGGTACTGGTCAGTGTGTGTAAGCTATCTGTAAACACTGGTAGAGAGGTATCCATTGGAATCCTTGATGACCAACGTATGAAGACCAGCAGTATAGCGGTCGAAACGTCGCGATCCACATCTTTGTGACTCAATCATGAGACAAAAGATTAACTCAGCTATCATTTGAAACCACGATGACGAACACCTTTCATAATAGAATCACTTGTGTTTTCAGAAATTTGCTGAAATTGTCCTCGTCGCGCAAAAACATAAGACATACGAGGTTTCATTGTGATTGCGTGTTAAAAACATAAGGGCAAACGTTTCTTTCAGTTCTTAACACTATAGAAATACTGACGTCGAAAAACATGTACAGTCAGCCAAGTGGAGGAAAATACTCGTTCGCTTGCTAGCAAAACAGCAAACAAACAATTTATTTCCTAGTATATCCAGTCGACAAGGTTTCATTCCTGAGTAAAAGTAACAACGATTAAACCTCAAATGCTAAGCTTCAATTTATTTACGTTACCTGTGTTGGCGAGCTTTCTACGAATCCACTAAAGTAAAAACACGCATCTACAAAAAATAGCAAACGGTTTGTCCAAAGAAAGAACTTCTTCAACCAAGTTTGAGCTACTCGTTCCTCCCATTAATGCTAGTGAATTGTTAAGTGAACTTTCGCGGTGAGCTGCAAGATGCAGCGGTAAAGTGAAAAAGCCCTTGAAGCGTTAAATCATTTTGTTTTTCAACCACACAATCCGGGCGCCATACAAGTGGATCCAAAATTTAAGAATTTCCTGAGAAAAATGTTTTGCTCTTCCATTTTATCAGTTGAAAATTCACCTTCCGGAGTATCTTTTAAGTAGTTCTTGATTTTTTATGCGTTTTACGCGAATTAAAAGACAGAACTTCGAAGAAGATGAAGTTATTGTGCTCAAAATGAAGAAACCAACTGACTATGAAATCTCGAACCGCAGAAAGCGCGTTTTGGTTTGGGTGTCCTACACCTGGCTTGAGCGATCCAATCGAAAACCAGTACCAGGTCAGCGGTCAACTTCAATATGATATTCAATTCGATATGGTCACGTACTACTAGTCAGCGCATACCTTGTTTTGACAGACGTCAATTGGCAATAACATTGACGTCCAATATCAAAAGATGTACACAAAACGCGCGTCAACCCGCCCTCTCATATCAACAGGTAGAAATTTTTACAAAGCATTTAGGGCCTCTTCATATGAGCCCGGTTGACCGGGCTAGCCCGTTTTCCGTTTTCTACGTGTTCACATGAGAGGGTAGGCTGGCCCGGTTGCCGAGATCTCGGTTTTTCCAACCAAGATCTCGGTAACCGGGCTGGAATTTTTTCCATATGAACACTCCAGCCCGGTTACCGGTATGAAAATGATGCAATGCATTTTCGTCAATAGAACGGACAGTATTTGATTTTGATTTCTTTTTTCTTTTATTTATAGTTCGGAATAATTTCTTTTGATAGTAAAAGTAAAGATAAAGAAAAATTCGCAAGACTTGAGCATTTAAAAAAAATATTTATTTTTCATGGAGCCTAAGCTGCCGCTGAAAATAATTTCTGAAAAGACACAGTGGGGTTCACACAACCAGGAGTTGAAATCAGTCTTCGAGTCATTGGGACTCGTCGCATAATGCAGCAGAGCGTAACGTATTTTCAATCCGGTAACAAAAAGAAATCTAATAGACACATGTTACTTAGTAAACCAGCTGCAATTAAGCAAAGGTACTGTTGGTCAGCCCGCACTTGTTAATTTTAATTCGGAAACCAGGCCAATCGACAAAGGAGTTCGTTATTAGTATTTTTGCAAAGTTTTCAATATATTTGAGTCAAGGACAAAAGAACTAGAGGGGGAGGGTAGCTGGCATGAGCCCCCAAATGCCTAAAATTGGAACAAAGAACAAAAACCAATGTAAGAGGGGTGGTTATTTTGAAATACCACGTTAACCGAAAAATTATTTTAGGCCCCGGTTTAGACGCCGTACTTCAGCCGAGCCAAATCGAATTCAACAAATTATGCACATGTCATCGGCTTCCCCGTGGGGTCGACCCCCGGGCTAACCAGGGGATTGTAAAATCCGTCAAGCAAACTTGAGGAATTTCCCCTGGGTTGGGTGTCTCTCAGCTGAAAATTCCCGTGACATCCTTTTCAAACTTGTGAATTCTCCCACCCCCTAATCTTTGATCGTAGAACAATGTGACCATTTTCCCCTACCCTCGGGTAAAGAATCCCGTCCATCACTTTGTATTAATTAATTGAATCACATGTCGCAACGTGACTAAGGAACGATCTCACAGATTCAATAAAAAAATCATCAGCTTGAACTTTGAAACGAACATAATCGTATTATTACGATGATGAACATGGAATCGCATGAGCAAAACATAGGTTTGTGCTCAATTCCGCTAAAGCAGCAAGGTGCCAGACCAATGCAGGTTTGGCTTAAGAAAGTGCCCGTTGGTTGTTTCTCAGTGACAAATGCCTGGCGACCATGTGATTCAATTAATTTGAATACACCTGGATTTCCTACAAATGCCAGCTTATCACATGATCGTGCATAATTCATTATTTCTCGGAAGGCTTTGGGCTAGGTTATCATGACACTGTATACCGTATTACCTTAGAGAGACACAAAGCTTCGAAACTTTGCTCAGTCAGTTTTGCAGAGAAAGCGAGCGGATCTTGTCAAGAAAGATGGATTGGAATTGGGAATAGACAATACGGAGGTAAAGAGGACGTTTTAGAAGGAGTTAGCCGTATATTATGCTCGGTACTGTCGTCATTAGCTGAAAGAGACCACCGAGACTGTCGCCAAAATCCCATGTCTGGACGTACGAGAATTTTTATCTGCATCTGTAGTGGGAAACAGTTCATACTTTTTTGTATAGAGAAAGAACTGGATTCCTGTTATTTCAAAGCTTATGAGGAATTAAACTGAACATTTAAATTTTAATTATTACATTGTTGTATTTAGCCTCTTCTTAACGAGGCTGCCCTGGTTCCCATGTGTCTCAGGGAAGCGCGCGGGCCAAATGGGAAAAAAAACGAGGATCCGTAACTTACAGTACGGACCGAGAAAACGAGGTTAGTAAGATATTTGTTATATCTCTGAGGTTAATCCGGCGCACGGGAAATAAAATTAGTTCAAGTCAAGCGGGCCCTACTGTGGAATACGACCCGCAAAATGGACCAATCACAGCACGCCTACTAAGTGAGATAAATGATAACGTAGAATAAATGATAACGTAGAATAGAATAGAATGAAACAGAGCACAACAGAACAGATCAGAAATGAATAAGTAGAATAGAGTGGAATGGAATGGAATGGAATAGAATAGATCAAGAAAAAAAAAAAAAGAAAGAAAACACACAGAGAAGACCAGGACTAGACAAAACATCAAAGATTAGAACACAACACAACAGAATAGAATAGAACAGCCTGGCAATTACCATTGCTTGCATAGCTTGGAACACAGAAGAAGAAAGGGGAAGAAACTATAGACTATACTATAGACTGCGCCATAGCGTAAATGGTTGCGTAATGAATTTGAAACCAAAATTTAAATTGAATACCTGATTCCTGCGTTATTGAAAGTATATTTTCTGGTATATATAGTGACCAGCAAAAGGTGTACCTACACTGAGGTAGTTCAAATAACGCATTGTGCGTGTCCAAATTACCCATTTCACTATGAGTATATTTTATTTTAGGTGAAACGTTATAGGGTTAACCCGTGTTTCTCCTTTTCAAGGTGTACTTTTCATGTGCCCCCCTTTTGTTTCTGCTTTACATCTTGAATAATATATAGATTTAGCCAATCCTAAAAGCGGAGCTCCACGATTATTATTTTTTACTGGTATTGAGCAGCACCGCAAGGCTTTCCTTGCGCCAATATTTTATGATTAGAGCAGTCAACAAGAATTGACTGCGGTTCAAAAACCTCAAAACATTACAAGAAAACAATTCAGTCGACGGATGTGTTTGTTCGAAAACAAATTTAGCAATCTAAGAATGATCAAATATTTTCATCCAACATCGTTGGAAGAGGATGTTTGAGGGTTTAGCCACCTCTCACCATAGTGCATTACATGGCTTTCCACGTTTGATCTAAATCAAACGTGTTCATCCAAAATTTCGCCTTACAAGCAAATGGGTTCAGGTTCTTTAGTGGTTCTTTAGTGGTTGTTCGTCCTTTGGTTTTCGTAACATTTTTTACAAACGAAAACGGATAACCGTTGGAAACAAGGACCGATGAGAGGTGTTTCTTTTCATGAGAGATAACTAATGGTTTTGTTATGAGGTGTTTAGATCGATCGTACAGGCACTTGACCACACCGCGTTTTACAGATTGCGGGTGGTGTGAATCATACGCTAGGTACCGGTCAGTGTGTGTAACCTATCTGTAAACACTGGTAGAGAGGTATCCATTGGAATCCTTGATGACCAACGTATGAAGACCAGCAGTATAGCGGTCGAAACGTCGCGATCCACATCTTTGTGACTCAATCATGAGACAAAAGATTAACTCAGCTATCATTTGAAACCACGATGACGAACACCTTTCATAATAGAATCACTTGTGTTTTCAGAAATTTGCTGAAATTGTCCTCGTCGCGCAAAAACATAAGACATACGAGGATTCATTGCGATTGCGTGTTAAAAACATAAGGGCAAACGTTTCTTTCGTTTCTTAACACTATAGAAATACTGACGTCGAAAAACATGTACAGTCAGCCAAGTGGAGGAAAAAACTCGTTCGCTTGCTAGCAAAACAGCAAACAAACAATTTATTTATATCCAGTCGACAAAGTTTCATTCCTGAGTAAAAGTAACAACGATTAAACCTCAAATGCTAAGCTTCAATTTATTTACGTTACCTGTGTTGGCGAGCTTACTACGAATCCACTAAAGTAAAAACACGCATCTACAAAAAATAGCAAACGGTTTGTCCAAAGAAAGAACTTCTTCAACCAAGTTTGAGCTACTCGTTCCTCCCATTAATGCTAGTGAATTGTTAAGTGAACTTTCGTGGTGAGCTGCAAGATGCAGCGGTAAAGTGCAAAAGCCCTTGAAGCGTTAAATCATTTTGTTTTTCAACCACACAATCCGGGCGCCATACAAGTGGATCCAAAATTTAACAATTTCCTGAGAAAAATGTTTTGCTCTTCCATTTTATCAGTTGAAAATTCACCTTCCGGAGTATCTTTTAAGTAGTTCTTGATTTTTTATGCGTTTTACGCGAATTAAAAGACAGAACTTCGAAGAAGATGAAGTTATTGTGCTCAAAATGAAGAAACCAACTGACTGTGAAATCTCGAACCGCAGAAAGCGCGTTTTGGTTTGGGTGTCCTACACCTGGCTTGAGCGATCCAATCGAAAACCAGTACCAGGTCAGCGGTCAACTTCAAAAAAATAGCTGACCTCGATGAGGTCTTAACTCGAGCCCGCGATATAGTCACGTACTACTAGTCAGCGCATACCTTGTTTTGACAGATGTCAATTGGCAATAACATTGACGTCCAATATCAAAAGATGTACACAAAACGCGCGTCAACCCGCCCTCTCATATGAACAGGTAGAAATTTTTACAAAGCATTTAGGGCCTCTTCATATGAGCCCGGTTGACCGGGCTAGCCCGTTTTCCGTTTTCTACGTGTTCACATGAGAGGGTAGGCTGGCCCGGTTGCCGAGATCTCGGTTTTTCCAACCAAGATCTCGGTAACCGGGCTGGAATTTTTTCCATATGAACACTCCAGCCAGGTTACCGGTATGAAAATGATGCAATGCATTTTCGTCAATAGAACGGACAGTATTTGATTTTGATTTCTTTTTTCTTTTATTTATAGTTCGGAATAATTTCTTTTGATAGTAAAAGTAAAGATAAAGAAAAATTCGCAAGACTTGAGCATTTAGAAAAAATATTTATTTTTCATGGAGCCTAAGCTGCCGCTGAAAATAATTTCTGAAAAGACACAGTGGGGTTCACACAACCAGGAGTTGAAATCAGTCTTCGAGTCATTGAGACTCGTCGCATAACGCAGCAGAGCGTAACGTATTTTCAATCCGGTAACAAAAAGAAATCTAATAGACACATGTTACTTAGTAAACCAGCTGCAATTAAGCAAAGGTACTGTTGGTCAGCCCGCACTTGTTAATTTTAATTCGGAAACCAGGCCAATCGACAAAGGAGTTCGTTATTAGTATTTTTGCAAAGTTTTCAATATATTTGAGTCAAGGATAAAAGAACTAGAGGGGGAGGGTAGCTGGCATGAGCCCCCAAATGCCTAAAATTGGAACAAAGAACAAAAACCAATGTAAGAGGGGTGGTTATTTTGAAATACCACGTTAACCGAAAAATTATTTTAGGCCCCGGTTTAGACGCCGTACCTCAGCCGAGCCAAATCGAATTCAACAAATTAAGTTCATGTAAAGTACGGCGTCTCAATCAATATTTTGACGTTTATTTGACGTCCCTTATTTGACGTCTCATTCAATATTTTGACGTTTATCTTTTATTTAATTTAGATCGGCTGAGTCAAAATATCCCGCCTGGCTCAGCCGGGAAGAACGACTAAAGAACGGCTGTAGACTGGCTGTAGACCGGCTTTGATTCAGACGCCGTACTTCACATGGGTCGAATCAAATGCATAAACCATTTTAATGTATTTTTCATGCTGTTTTAAATAAGAGCATGCGCAAAAGAGTGTTGCAGAAGAAAAAATGGCGGCTTGGCGGGCCAAACTCAACGAAGGTGAAATGTGTACTTCGTGTTTCGGCCGAATAAAGTTCGGAATCACTTCAGCCAGGATTAATTAATTTAGATCGGCCTATGAAGTACGTCGTCTGAACCTGGCGTTAGGCTTGTGATAACTAGAGGACAACACTGAATCATTTATGCCATAGTGCTACGGCGGAGTGGGAGTAAAAAAAACTGATTATAGATTTTGACGTTGTATCTTTTTCTGGCGATATGCAAAACTGACTGAGCATAGTTTCGAAGCTTTGTGTCTCTCTAAGGTAATACGGTATACAGTGTCATGATAACCTAGCCCAAAGCCTTCCGAGAAATAATGAATTATGCACGATCATGTGATAAGCTGGCATTTCTAGGAAATCCAGGTGTATTCAAATTAATTGAATCACATGTCGCAACGTGACTAAGGCACGATAGACTAAACATCTCACAGATTCAATAAAAAATCATCAGCTTGAACTTTGAAACGAACATAATCGTATTATTACGATGATGAACATGGAATCGCATGAGCAAAACATAGGTTTGTGCTCAATTCCGCTAAAGCAGCAAGGTGCCAGACCAACGCAGGTTTGGCTTAAGAAAGTGACCGTTGCTTGTTTCTCGGTGACAAATGCCTGGCGACCATGTGATTCAATTAATTTGAATACACCTGGATTTCCTACAAATGCCAGCTTATCACATGATCGTGCATAATTCATTATTTCTCGGAAGGCTTTGGGCTAGGTTATCATGACACTGTATACCGTATTACCTTAGAGAGACACAAAGCTTCGAAACTTTGCTCAGTCAGTTTTGCAGAGAAAGCGAGCGGATCTTGTCAAGAAAGATGGATTGGAATTGGGAATAGACAATACGGAGGTAAAGAGGACGTTTTAGAAGGAGTTAGCCGTATATTATGCTCGGTACTGTCGTCATTAGCTGAAAGAGACCACCGAGACTGTCGCCAAAATCCCATGTCTGGACGTACGAGAATTGTTATCTGCATCGGTAGTGGGAAACAGTTAATACTTTTTTATGTCGATCACAGATGCATGTATACACTGGGTAGTTATCGTGCTTTGTTATGGGAACGCACAAGTTCGTCATTACATAATCAAACGATAATTATAAACGCCTCTTGGAATCATTTTGGCATGACACGGACCAAACTTTAAATGGATACATGAAATGCAGTTGTCTCAGTTATTTTCACTGTTTTATGCATTATAAAGATTACGAGATAAAAATTCTAAAGAATCACGCGATCGGACATGGATGGCATCAACAGGACTGCCTAGCAGCGTTCTCGGGATAAACAACCCGTTTTCCGAGAAAAACTCGCATTTGACATTGTGCGACTCTAACACGCCATTTCTCGGAATTTTTCAAACTGCATGGGGTTTATCGACCAATTGATGTTTCAGATTTCGTCGTTTCGTTTCTTGATATGGAAGAACAAATTTATGCACAAAACGCAAGACGGTATAAATTTGTAATAAGTGTTGTTAAAGACGCTAGCTTTAGTTACACCGGGCAACTTCACTGGAAAACTTGAACCATTTACAGACTTCAAAAAAGTTTGTCAAATCTCTGTAAAATGTATACATTTCCTTTGTAAATTGCAATGTCTGTAAACGTGCACACTTACAGAGATTTTATGAACCCTATAAAATGTCTGTAGATTCGACAGAATTTTACGCGTCCAGATCCCATTAAATGTCTGTGAAATCTCAATGTTTTCTGTGTAAATTGTAAGCAAAATTTACAGAGATTTCATAAACTTTGTAAAAATCCTTGTAAAATCTCAAGGTATTCTCTGTAAAAAAAACTCTAGGAAAAAACTCTGTAAAATAAAGAACATAAAATGTTCATAAAATCTTCGTAAAAATCGAACCAAAATAACTACATGAAATGTTAATAAAATGTACACAAATAAAAAGCACACAATGTTAATAAAAAGTGGGTGTAATGTTTGTAAAATATACAAGGAGTACCATATGAAATCTCAGCAAAATCTTCATATTTTCTCTGTAAAAGACAGAGGGAAACAAACCAGGATGAAACGCCAGAACACAAAATCCCAACAAAATGTCTATAAAAAGTGAACAAAAGCTGGACCACAAAGTGTCTGTCGATAAATCAAGTGCAGACAATACTGTATCTTCAAAAGATATGTATTTTATTGCAAAATGTTAACGTTTTCTTTGCAAAAACGAGCTGGTACTAAAGCGACCTGAAAAACGCTAAAAACGTCAGTGGCCGTGAACTTTTCAGGGCCGAGCTTGCCAGTCCATCGCCACTGAACATTTAACGGCATAAAAAAGGTATCCTTTCTATTGCAATTGCCGCAGAAGTTGTATAATTTACGTCCCTTAGCTTTATCGTTTCTTATAAACACTGGAAAATTATATTTTCATTCCAAACGGCTGCTGGTATAACTCACAATTGGAGTTACTAATGTTTTATGTTACACTGAACTGTACGAGGCGTGCCCCCCGCCAGTTCAGAGGGGTTAAACTAGACAGAGAGAAAGACAGATTGCACGCATGCTACACTGGACAACATAAGGCGTTCCACCCGCTAGTAGGGAGGAATTAAACTATAGAGGGAGAGAGATTACATGTATGTTACAGTGAACCGTATGAGGCGTGCCACCCGCCAGTGCAGAGGGGTTAAACTAGAGAGAGAGAGAGGGATTACATGTATGTTACACTGAACTGTATGAGGCGTGCCTCCCGCCAGTTCAGAGGAATTAAACTAGATAGAGAGAAAGAGAGATTACATGTATGTTACACTGAACTGTATGAGGCGTGCCACCCGCCAGTTCAGAGGCATAACGAGCCAGAGGTTCTTAGCAACCACAAAAATACCACTGGATCCCGCTGAGATAGGGGGCAATTTGCCACCAATCTCAGCAGGATATCCAGCTACTCTGAACATTCCAATGTAATTGAATCGCGTCTGGTACTCGTTTCTGTTTGATATGGGGCGTCAATTTTCACGCTTATCTGTCATAATCCTTAAACGCGATTGTTTATTTATGACGAGAGTTTAATTAAATTCTATCTTTAGACCTGATGCACTCGAAAAATGACTGCGGGAACCGGAAAACGATACCCAATAGTTTGTTTTGGTTTTGGTGAATAATTACTCTTGAGGTAGGCTCACCGGTTCCAGAAAATAGCACTAAATTACAACCAAAGACTCAAGTTTTCTTTGTTTCTCTTTCACATGCAATATGGGAAAAACAATAGGGCTGTTTATACGAGAGAAAATAAGCCGCGGCTTACTCTGGCCACGGATTACATAAGACACGAACACTCCGTATAAATGGTACAAAATCTACATTCACGGCTTTCTCAAGCTGCGGCTTATCCTGGCCTAGGAGGTTTTACTTGTATAAATGGTTCCTTTCGCGTCTTCTGTAAGCCGCGGCCAGAGTAATCCGTGGCTTATTTTCTCTCGTATAAACAGCCCTATTATGTGTTTTGTTTTTGGAGGGATATATATCTCTTTTGAACGCTAATTAAAATTCGCTTGTATTCCTAAATCAAAGATACTTGCAATACATGGTAATAGTGAACATATTTGGGAGTAATATACACAAATCAGTCTGCAAGTATTACTCTTCTTAAACGCCGTGAAAGTAAATTAACATCACTGAGCTAAAATAATTCGCTTGAATATGTGATATCGTTGCATGCCCATGAACAAAAGTTTTAC
The DNA here is from genome assembly GCA_016490735.1 of Pachyseris speciosa. Taxonomy (NCBI): domain Eukaryota; kingdom Metazoa; phylum Cnidaria; class Anthozoa; order Scleractinia; family Pachyseridae; genus Pachyseris; species Pachyseris speciosa. Next base: position 220,508 of record JAEMWC010000902.1, read on the forward strand.
TATCCGTACGGTTCCCCTAGGAACTGATAAAATTCTCGTTGAATAATTCCTCAATAACCTCGGCAGACGTCGAAATGGAAGTTTCACTATTCAACTTCCGAAACCGACCTTGGCAGGAAAAGCGACAATGGCGACGGTATCGAAATCATCATTTCAAAATACAACTTCTCCTTTTTCTAATTCTCTCCCGATTGTTAAAATTTGTTTAACTTGGAAAATGCTGGCGAACTCTCCAAGGACTAAATTAGTCTGAAGGGCATTAAAGTAAGGAAAACGTTCTCGAAAAACAAAAAACATTTCATCCGAACGTGTTATTGTTCTGCAAAGAAATGTACCAACTGTAAAACGTTTTGGTCATTAAACCTGCTTACAACATTTGCCTAGATTTGTATGTGCATTTCATAAAACTGATCATGTTATATATCCCAGAAGCACACAGGCATATAGTGATGCCAGGACCTCAACCTGGATGAACCAGAAAAGATATAGAACATTTTCCTACATTTAACTGCACTTTAAAAAATGTTCATGTTATATATCCCAGAAGCACTAAGGCATACAGTGATGCCAGGACCTCAACCTGGATGAACCAGAAAAGATATAGAACATTTTCCTACATTTAACTGCACTTTAAAAAATGTTCATGTTATATATCCCAGAAGCACTAAGGCATACAGTGATGCCAGGACCTCAACCTGGATGAACCAGAAAAGATATAGAACATTTGCCTAGATTTTTGTTTGCACTTCGTAAAACTATTCATGTTATATATCCCAGAAGCACTCAGGCATACAGTGATGCCAGGACCTCAACCTGGATGAACCAGAAAAGATATAGAACATTTGCATAAATTTTTAGCTGCATTTAAAAAAAACTGTTATGTTAAATATCCCAGAAGCACTCAGGCATACAGTGATGCCAGGACTTCAACCTGGGTGAACCAGAAAAGATATAGAACATTTGCCTAGATTTTTATCTGCACTTCATAAAACTATTCATGTTAAATATCCCAGAAGCACTCAGGCATACAGTGATGCCAGGACCTCAACCTGGATGAACCAGGAAAGATATAGAACAATTTGCCTAGATTTTTGTCTGCACTTCGTAAAACTATTCATGTTAGATATCCCAGAAGCACTCAGGCATACAGTGATGCCAGGACCTCAACCTGGATGAACCAGAAAAGATATAGAACATTTTCCTACATTTAACTGCACTTTAAAAAATGTTCATGTTATATATCCCAGAAGCACTAAGGCATACAGTGATGCCAGGACCTCAACCTGGATGAACCAGAAAAGATATAGAACATTTGCCTAGATTTTTAGCTGCATTTAAAAAAAACTGTTATGTTAAATATCCCAGAAGCACTCAGGCATACAGTGATGCCAGGACTTCAACCTGGGTGAACCAGAAAAGATATAGAACATTTGCCTAGATTTTTGTTTGCACTTCGTAAAACTATTCATGTTATATATCCCAGAAGCACTCAGGCATACAGTGATGCCAGGACCTCAACCTGGATGAACCAGAAAAGATATAGAACATTTGCATAAATTTTTAGCTGCATTTAAAAAAAACTGTTATGTTAAATATCCCAGAAGCACTCAGGCATACAGTGATGCCAGGACTTCAACCTGGGTGAACCAGAAAAGATATAGAACATTTGCCTAGATTTTTATCTGCACTTCATAAAACTATTCATGTTAGATATCCCAGAAGCACTCAGGCATACAGTGATGCCAGGACCTCAACCTGGATGAACCAGAAAAGATATAGAACATTTGCCTAGATTTTTAGCTGCATTTAAAAAAAACTGTTATGTTAAATATCCCAGAAGCACTCAGGCATACAGTGATGCCAGGACTTCAACCTGGGTGAACCAGAAAAGATATAGAACATTTGCCTAGATTTTTAGCTGCATTAAAAAAAAACTGTTATGTTAAATATCCCAGAAGCACTCAGGCATACAGTCATGCCAGGACCTCAACCT
>JAEMWC010000902.1:227500-353134 GCA_016490735.1 Pachyseris speciosa
AAGAAAAGAATGAGAAACATAATGGCGAGGATGTCCATAAAGAAACCATTGGGGCTTATACGAGCTACGGGCTCCTAAAAAATTACAACTTGGAAATCTTGATTTTTAGGCATACATGTAGCTAATTTAATTAATCAATTCATTTAGGTTACAAAGTGAGTGAAATAAGAAATACAACATGATACATGTAGTAATGCATGAAACCCCAAACAGAAACTCAAAAACAAAATCTGAGTTCCAGATGGGATTCGAACCCACGACCCTCCACAATCTAGATGGATAACCACTGAGCTACTGGACACTCTATCGTGTGCAAGGGTGAAATGTGGGCTTTGACTGGAACCGTATCACGTGGTCACACAGCCAAATAATGACTAGCACATACATAACTACATCACGCAGTCACATTGAGGCATATCTAAGATGCATATTGAGGCATATCAAAGATGGCTGTGTGACCGCGTGATGGAGTTCCAGTCAAAGCCCACATTTCACCCTTGCTCACCAGTAGCTCAGTGGTTAGAACGTCCGTCTAGATCGCAGAGGGTCGTGGGTTCAATTCCCATCTGGAACTCGGATTTTTTTCGATTTTCTGTTTGGGGTTTCATGCATTACTATCATGTTACACTTAGGTTACGTGTAAAAAGCAAGCACACAAACAAACACACACCAGCAGCAAAACATAAAACAACACTTTCAAAATAGGAGTAGTCAATAGAGGAGTAATGTTCTTAATTCAGATTTCAACAGAGAAATACTGTCAGCATTCTGAATTTCTGAATGAAAGAAATTAAACAGTTTAGGTCTGGAAACTTATTGCAAACTGTCTGATATTAGTTCTACACAGTACAGTTGCAATGTCTAGTATTGTAACGATGAATATGACTTATCAGCAAACACAGTTCTCTGAATGCATCAGGAGGGAAGCCTTTCTTGAAAAGTAACAAACTTTCCAATTAATTTTGAAATCGGTTAACATTAGATAGTTCACATAACTGGTGATCATAAGGTATGGACAAATATACATGTATTTACAGCATTATTCATTCTTTTAAAGTGGGAGTACAGTAATTTAAGACATACAGTGTAGTGTAAAGCCCTGGCCAAACTACATTGTACATGTATCCAAACTATAGTCTGTGGCAAAACAAGCTACTGGTACAACTTGACGCTAAAATGTAATTTAAAACATACACTGTAGCACTAAAGTGGAAACCAAAAGTGTTTAGCGTTAATGTTTATGGTACCAGAGCTGTTCAGTGTTCGGTGTGAAGTGAGAAAAAATCATGGAATGAGAGAACAAACTGAAAAGGGTATGTTCCAAACCGTTTTACAGTTATCATTGCAAGATACACCCGTGTTTAGGGAGATGATTAGAATCAACAAGCCCAGATCAGTTCTCAGAAATTTTAAACGCTATTGAACCGGACATCTGCAAAGAGAGCACGAAAATAGCAACTATTGATTGGCTAGCAGGGTGAATGTGACTTGCATCAGGATAAAGCTTTGTTGGAAGAGCGGCAAAACACTGCAACGTTTTTTTCATTGAGCAGAATTGTTGGGTGTAATGTTTGATCAAAAGCAAACTCTATCCAACACTTGATCTAGCAAAAATTGTTTGACAAACATCATCCAACATGGGCGGTCAAACGGTCGAACAATCTTGCAATGTTAAATCCAACTTTGTTCAATAGTTTGACCAGGACTTAAAAGAAATCACAAGCCCATCATGCTGATGTGATCTTTTTTGTTACACTGGATCAAGGTTGCATGAGGTGGAACAAAAATTCCGAAGACGACAAAAGGTTCAATAATGGTCACATTCCTTCATCATGCTATGTTACAGAAAGTTCTTACCTTAAAAGGTTTTACTTTTCTTTGCAACTTGAGCATACACTGTAAAGTAGTCTGCCATATACTGTACTGCGCACATAACTACATGTATTCAGCCTGAAGATTAAAAAAACCGGATGTCAAGGCCAAGTATACACTGAACTGTACAGTTCAGAAACCAGAATGAAAATATGAGCTTAAATATTGAAAAATATGTGCATGTTAACACAATACAAAATGCTACATTGGCCAGGCTGAAAAATTCAAAGATTCAAATCTTGAGTGCCAGAGGATGATTACTGTTATGATCTCCCAAACAATACTGTTACATGTAGATGGTCTTAGTGTAGGTCTCTGGAAAACATGATCTAGTTTTTAAGTGTTACAAGCCATGATGGCAGGCCAGAAGACAGTCTTATAATTATTTTGTATGCTCACGCATGTCAACACTGTGTCTTAACCTTCTCATGACCAAGCATCATTGCAGTTTGCAGGGATGACGCAAACATTAAGGGAGATTCTTTTTAAAGGATTGGTGTTAATGCTGCAATGGCACATGCATATATGGTTGGGCTTGGGAGTTTTACGCTTGTTCCATGAACATGAAGCCATCTTAAATGTTATTCTTTATTACACACAACAACTAGACAATCATACAGTCTGTAGGCATGAAAAACACCCCAGCAGTAATGAAATTTCAGAAATCCAGGAGAATACACTGTAATTACAGTATGGTCTTCATTGCACATTCTCATTACAAGCCATAAACTGAAACTTGTTGAATGACTAATTATTGTAAAAGTTAAAAAAAGGCAAAAAGAAGTGAACATACCACCTTATGATGCAAAAAAATAACTTTAAAAATTTTAGATAGTTCCACTTGCCTTTGATCTGCTCTCATACAGTGATGGTCTCACTGACAGTTGTAATACTTGGGTGAGCTATCACTACAGTCTGTAAAAGAAGGGTCGGTACATTTCACTGACCCCCAGTCCATGGACTACCATGATGGACTACCGAAATGGACTACCTATATGGACTGCTAAATGGACTACCTAAAATGGACTACCCTTAATTACCTACCTTGAAAAAAAAAAATTAGTAAAGTTTGGTTGTTTTCATCGATTGATCGTGATCTTCACCATCTTTTATCTTTTAAATGCTGCTGGTCAGCTGTTCTGCAGGCGTATTCATTCGTCTCTTGTGATGGCTGACATGCTGGATGGTGAGTAAAAATTTGAATTTATAATCGTTCGTTATAGATAGGGTAGGGAAAATCACAGATATTTTGGTCTTTAAGTGCCCCCAACACTGAAATATTTTTTTTCGCTAAAATTAATCTTTGCACCTATTCAAAACGCATTGCGCCTTTAATTTTTTATAACCAAATCGTGAGTTTTTACAGGCTGTAAAAGTTACGACATTAGCCGTCATCTGTCACACGATCAAGGTAGTAAGGAGCGTGGGTCTTTTCCCCAGTTAAAGTCACAAACTGATTTTCATTGCACTGCGTCTTTGTAAACATGCATACATAATAGTCAACTGGGGAATAGACCCACGCCCCAGCTGACTTGGTCATGTACCAAATGATGCATAGTTTATCGTAAGCCCTATAAAAAAACTCTAAAGGCTGGAAATAAATGCTACATGTTTTTGGAACATGTACAAAGTATTATAAAATTATTAGCGGAAAGAATAACTATTCTTGGGGCTAGGTGCACTTTAAATAAGGTAAGGCTTTTGGGAAGCAGGCTGCACCCCCACCCAACTTTTCAGGGAGTACCCCCCTGGGCCTGGTCATGTGATCTATTTTTGAGTTGTATCTTCTTCTGTCACTTACCATTTTGAGCATCATGACAGCCAGGCAAGGAATCATCTGGAAGATTATAAATCAAATTTTTACTCCAGCTGCAGCCTGTCAGCCATCATGCACGACGAGTGAATGCGCCTGCAGAACAGCTGAACAGCAGCATTTAAAAAATAATCACGATCAATCGATGAAAACAACCAAACTTAACTAATTTTTTTTTTCAAGGTAGGTAATTAAGGGTAGTCCATTTTTGGTAGTCCATTTAGCAGTCCATATATGTAGTCCATTTCGGCAGTCCATCATGGTAGTCCATGGACTGGGGGTCAGTGAAATGTACCGACCTGTAAAAGGAGGCAAATGCCATACAATACTCAGTAGCTGTTTAGCACAACTATTGCAAAACAAAAGTACAGTGTAAGGCTCCAAGCATTTCAAATACAATCAAGCAGGATAGAGATTTATGTTTTAACACCCCAAATACTTGCCTGGACACAAGCACGGTACTTATTATGGAAAAAATAAACAGCCTTTGAAGGTCATTTGTACGTGATACATGTACAGTTGTAGTACCGGTAAATAAAGCAAGCCAACTACAGTGTAATTTAATTGACATATTACTGTATACTGTGATTGGGATAAAAATATATAGAACTATAAATTAGCTTTGTCTCTATTTCTTTTCTCATTGTAAAAAAAGTCAGGTCACTGATATGAAATCAAGCAGACTTTATTGGACGGCAGCTGTGGCCAGAATTAATTTTGTACCACACGATTTTTTTTGTCGAGTTAGGGTTAACAGAATTAATAGTTGCATTACCACAACAGTAGGCACTTCAATGAAGATGTGAACACTCAAACTAAAAGACCCATCTTCAGCCTTGATGCATTACAGGGCTGTACACGCCATGACCAATAATTCATGAATTTCGTGTGACATGAAATTCCTTAAACCTTTGAAGCCCTTGTTTTTTTAATGGCTGCTCTGTTTTTCTCTTTGGGAAAGTTTTGTATATCTATTTGTAAATTTTGACCCATTTTAAGTCAGAAGAGTCAAGTGTGGCAACATGATAATGGCCAATTCATACAGCATTGTTTTTATCAAATTTAAAGTACTTACACGACATGTACTGTAACAAGAAAATGAGGTTTTATGTTGGGTGCTTTTTACCTTGAAGTTTCTACCAATTCACTGAGGGCCAACTTACTGCAATTTGGAAACCGATTTGATGATGAGTAAATTGTGTATATGTCTGGATAACTGTTTTCCTCATGTTTGATGTTTTTACTTCAAGGTCAGTTTGCATAATGGACTATGTGGCTTGGCTCCACTCTTCAGTGTCAGTTCAATCTGACTTGTCATTGTGTCTCTTTATGAACTGCAATTTTCATGCCCCATTGGGCATTCTACAATTGTCTAAACTGAGTGATAATTTCTTTCTTGATGAGATCTCTGTGATGAGGTCTACACTGCTGTGTTGCTTTGTTTTGCTCCTACAGCTGTATGCTTTAGTGTAGATGCTTTAGTAAATGTTTCCTTCCTTTAACAACAGCACAATTTCAAAACAAAAACAGATGCCAACATTGGATCAAGGGAGAAAAATAGGCCTTTAAATTGGAAAGCTAATTTCAAAAGATGTCCACACAGTTCCATATACATAATTAAATACAATCATTGTATTACTGTTGTGCTAACCCTGCTCCCGAAACAGAGCTTGGGTCTTACATTATTTTCTAAGTGTATACGTAATTAGTGGAGTCTTGTCATCTAATTTAGACACTTGGAAAGCAAAATTTATAATTGAGTTTAAGTACAAGTACATTAATTTATGATCACACCAAAAGCTCTTTTTGCCACCAACTACAGGTAAATCAATGGATCTAATCAAGTGTAAGCCAGTTGAGCACCTAGTTTGCCGCAATCTTAGCTACGATTCCTTACCTGCACATGCAGTAAGCTTAACCCTTGCTTATATTAAGAACAAACACGGTAATGAATTAGCAAGATAGCATAATTTTATACAGCTGCACGTACTACTGTAGTTATGCAATGCTTTCGAGTGGTACATATATACCGTGGAAAATACCACTAGTCTCTTGTATTTTCTTCGTATAAAAAGCTATTTGAGATACATACACCCAGCCAGTACTATATGTTGGAAATATTACAGTCTAAAATGGCCAATATGCTTACCTTTGAAATCTACAGCAGACCAAGGCAACCATCACTGAACATGGAGACCAAACACTTGAACCAACAGCACTCGATTACCGTGGAAGAAGCTTGCCAACCGGTCGCATATACGTTGTAAAACTATTAAATTCCATTATTCTATGATCTTGAGGTAAAAAGCCATTCGAAGTGGGAGAAATTCCTTCCAAACTGTCTTCCACGAGTCGAAGTTTGAGTTGAAACGGGCGCCAAAACTACAAATTGCCTACCGGGAATGAACTCGTTTGCGCATGCCCAAGTCTAACCCAACTCCCTCGAGCTCCCTCTCGGTCAGAAGATAATAAAGAACAATAGTACGCAATTTCAAATCATCTACATACCTCCAGTGAAGGGCTAAGCCCAGAAAGTATGGTTTGTCTTTCAAACGACTCTTTCGCACTTTACTACCTTTTATTTTTAGACACTTTGCCTCTCGGCCAAACGGCCAATGCTTATGGCGCCCAAAAGGGAAATCAGCCCAGCCGCTCGGGAAGCACAAACTTGGCGAGGAAATAGTTTTGAGGCCGTCCTTCTTTGCCGCGCACTGCTTCCCATTTAAAAACAAGCGCTGTTGAAATCCAAGACAAAAGCCGCACACTACCCTTTTGGAGTTATAATAACTCCAACAGTAGTAACTCAGTTAACTTAACTCCGCATCATGGGGGTTATGTCCTGCTTGTGTCAATTTACAGAGATTTTAAAATGCTATACTTGTACCGATTTACAGAGATTTTAGTGGATAAAATAACCATAGAAAATCTTTGTAAATGTCAAATTTACAAACATTCTTCAGAGATTTTGTTAACTCTGTAAATTTTTCAGTTTTCCTTTTTATTTCAGCAGTTAAATTTCATAATCATTTCATAAACATTATAAAAAGGAATACCACAAAAAGTGTATAAAATATCTATAAAAATGATTTTACAGATATTTTGTATGCCATATGTAAAAGTAGGTCAGATTTGAACTCTCATAAAAAGTCTGTAAATTTAAGATTCACAGACATTTCATTAACTCTGTAAATGGTCCAGATTTTCCAGTGACTTTTTCCCGTCACATTGCCTCGCAATACAGGTCAGTGCTTCTCAGTGAAACGTAAGACATTTCTTTTGCAGACATCTGAATAGCTAACTGTCTTGGGTTGTTCGGATCAAAATTTGTATAAACGTTTGCGCATTGAAGACTTCTCACTGAGGAGCGAAATCCGAAGGCTAGTCTCGGATAATTTTATACTTCACGAATTCATATCCGCCGTTTTCAGCAGCAAGGAACAAACACGTCCCAGCAAAATCAGCTTAAGTCGTCGTTCCTGTGTTTTCAGACCATTTCAATGTCTTTTGCACGCTTGTATTTGTGAAAGGTGATACAAAAATATATTTTCGTATTCTTTAGCTCAACATTTACAGACTGTAAGCTGAAACAAAAATCTTCCCATTCCGAAAATGTTGGACTTCACATCTGTTGGAATATGCTAACTTTCCTTATATGCAATTTTAACAATTTTTTATGAAAAATGCCTGGTGATTAGGTGATTGAACATTCTTCATTGTCCGTTTTCTGAGAAATATCAAGTCACGTGACCTTACATAATCCCGGCCAAGATTTCTCGGAAAGTCGTGGAATTAGGCTTCTTGTTTACCGAGAATTCGGCCGTCGAAACTTCAAAAAAGAGAGGAACGGAGTTTTGCGTAAAATCGAAAAGGCAAAAAAACAGTTATCCGTAAAGTGGACGTCTTAGCAGTAAACAGCTCAAAGTTGAGTTTAATACGACCTTAAAGAGGTTTGAGATGTGAAGCAAATCTTATCACGCCATCCAAAAAAGCCATCATAGTTTTGTAGCACATAACCCCATAAATATCTCAGAATTTTTGGGTGATTTTTAGAGTGTTTGTGAAGAAGAAGAGAAGGTGGGAGGGGAGAGTGATTTTAAGGGAAGGTGAGAAAAAAAAAAAAGATTTTATGGTGATTAAAAGTTTAATTTGGAGATTACATGTAAAAATTAATGGACGAACACCAAATAGTCCGCCCGCAACCTGACATGCACCCTCGTTATATAGACTGTCTGAGTGTTTGTGTATGCCTTATTTCCCCTTTATAATTTTTTTCATCAAATCACTTCTTATTTCATTAACATCTAGGTATAACGCCCCCTTAAGCAAGGGATCGTATCTCATAATTTTTTTTCACTGAATAGTAAACTACTTCCGTTAACGTTAATTCGATCCACGTTACCCAAGTTATTTGATAAAAACCCACATAAAGGTAGTCAAAAGAGCAAACTAGGTTTTGAAGGCTTAGGGTGCTTGCTTTATTTAGCGATGAGAATTTGCAAAGCTACAACCTTGGACAAAACCTGTGGAAAACTTTTCGTGACATATTTCTAGCATTTTCCAAGCATATCGGAGAAATTTTTGTAAAAACCCAGGTCAATGGACTAAGGCCGGGATATATCATGGAAAGTTGAGAAATATTTATCAGTTTCACAAAACCTTGAAAATATTGCAGTAAACACTAAAAGTTCCTGTCATTTTAAACTTTATATGAGTTGATTTTCTTAAAGAAATAGCTCATGGAGAATGCTGTATCACGGTGACCGCGAAATGTAATAACAACCTTAAATGTAATGCTAACCATAAATGTAACACAAATTAACGCTGAATGTAATACAAGCAGTAAATGTATTAAGCTTTAACGCTAAATGTAATAAACGTAACCCACCGTAATTGTAATAAACTTTCACGCTAAACGTAATACAACAACCAACCCTAAAATGTAATAACGTTCAACCCTCAATGTAATATCATTAACAAAGTACAACAGAACCTTTGAAATATTTGAATGTCCTTCAAGTCGTTTTCTCTCCGATCGTTTTTAAGTCTATTCTGGCATCTTAAAGGGGTACTGTCACGGCAATCCCTGTTCTAAGTTTCTTCAAATTATGAAGAAGTACTTTTTTCTGTTACGTGAATAGGCCAAGTAACACAAAAGGGTTGATTTCAAATCATTTCTTGGAGGAGGGGAAACTAGTATTATTTTACAGTGATTTTTCCAAGACACAATGGCAAAAATTGAAAACTGTTAACCTAATTTTTTTCAAGTTGTAATCCATTTCCTCTTCGTCATCGCTGGTCATAGACAACCGCAAATAGTTTCAGTGCCCGTATTAAATGCTTTGCAGGAAAACTGCAAAATCTTTGCAACATTTTACTGTGCCAGACACATTGGTTTCTAAATGGAGTTCCTGGTATTGACTCTCAATTTAATGTAAACTTGTTTCATGCTGTTCAGTCTTTTATCTCCCAATCAAATCGTTTCCAGTAATTTATTTATATATTTATTTATTTATTTTTGAAGGGGGGAGGGGCTGCGTGATTTTTTGTATTTTGTCTGCTTGTTTTATTTCTGTTTTGTCTTTTTGACCGCGATGTTAAAATAATAACAATGTAAACGGCGTTAGTTCTCTCGATGAGCAGTATGTGCTTTTAGAGCAAATGCCGACATAAAAATATTGTTAAAAAAAACACACTTCTTTGAGTTTATCCAAATTGCGTGACAGTGCCCCTTCAAGTCGCTTGAAGTCGCATTAAATCGCCTAAAGTCGCCTTAAGTGATCTAATATCCTTAGGTCAAAAAATGTCCCAGCACTTGAAAAATGACCTATGAGGATGAAGATACCCATTTCTTCATAATTAAACTACATAACGTATTTTCAACAACTGAACTATCTCTCTTTGCCACTGACCCCTCTCAATGACTCAATCGGTAGTCACAGAATTATATTGTCCCATCAGTCTACCATCCGCAACTCAAATACAGCAAATGATAGAACTTGTCCAGTCAGCATTAAAACTGGGTTGAGGGAACCCAAATAAAAGTGGCAGAAATGTTTGTTAGCATTTCAAAACAGGCTCTAATAATACAACAATAATATTGCATATTGTGGGCGTGACTCCTATTCTCTATGAACGAGGTACCTGTTCTGACTAAACATTGCGCAACCTCCTGGGTCAACAGTCAGTTATAGAAGCCTAAGTAGTGCCAGTGTAAGAAGCACTGCCAACAAACATTGTTTCAGAGATCTACCCTCTCTTCCCATAACGGAAACTCAAAATCACTTGAAAGAAAGGGATAATCTGTTTCATTCTATTTTGTTTGTATGATATATTCTTCAAACTTTGATCCGCCTCATTTTGTGAGGGAAATAAACGCAGAGTTCAATAAAGAGAAAAAGTGCTTTTTATCGTTCTTCGTCAAAATATAACCGTCTCTAAATTATGTTTTTCTTTGGGAAGAAATATCTTTCGCAATCAAATGTAGTCATTGGAGGTTACAAGTCGATTACCCCTCCTTTAAAAAATATACTGACAAAACGTAAGACATTGTGCATTATGTAAGAGAAAATGGTTTTGGCCAAGAAAAAAGATTGGAGGGAAAACGACTTGAAGAAAGAACATTCATCTATTCGAAGGTTTTGTAGCACTTTATTAGTGATCGATTACATTTAAGGTTGAACTTTATTACATTTAGGGTTGGTTCGTGTATTACATTGAGCGTGAAAGTTTATTACATTTACAGTGGTTTAAGTTATAACATTTAGCGTTAAAGCTTATTGCATTTACGGTTGGTATTACATTTAGCGTTAATTTGTATTGCATTTACGGTTGGTATGACATTTAGGGTTGTTATTACATTTAGCGGTGATACAAATGCGGAAACAAACTATTTCAGAGCCTCTAGATTTCAAGGTTTTCTGGGTTGGGGGGGGGGGGGGGGAGCGATGCCCAGACCCTCCTACAAACTCGTTATCGAGGCATACCCTCCTCCACTTTTGACATTATATATATATATATATATATATATATATATATATATATATTTTTTTTTTTTTTTTTTTTTTTTTTTTTTTCAGAGTTGGATTATTTGGTCGATATATATATAGATCTCATCTGTATTTCCTTCAGTTGACAGGCCTCTCTGCTCGTGACGTTAAAATATAAAACGATCAGCAATTAATGTGGACCTTCATGGTAACATTTTTGCCTTATGCACACGTTGACTACCTCGCCTCCTATTTAATAATCAGGCATTAGAATGGCGATGAATTAAATGAATGTGATGTGTAAATGCTCATCTCAGAGGCAAATGAATTGGATCTCTAAGCCGTTGATCAGTAAAGTAATTCCAATTTAAATGTATTTTAGAGTTTTCCTCTAAGTTATGAAGTTGATCTGCAGTTATCTTTGCCCCAGCAGATGAAGGATTCATGAGAGCGGCTAGGGACATGCATCACTGAAAATGAGTGAGTAGCTATTATGCACCTTAATGTATTATTACACCTCTTAGCTTGTTTTCACAAGCTTGTAGTCACCCTTTGAGGAACCGCCTCTTAAGAGGTCTCGTGCCACATTGCATATTCTTAGCCTCAATGCCCTATTTGGTATTACTCTCTATCCATATCTCATAAGATATAACGTCTTTTCTATTACATGCTACCATTTGTAAGGTGTCTTCTATCATTGTCTTTAGTTCAGACGTAATTTAGCCTGATTCTTTTGTTCTTAGTAACTAAATTTCATTTTATTTCTTCTGGTATGTTGTACTCTTTCTTCATTTAAAAACATAAAAATTCCTGTCTTGTTCAAATACGCTTTCTGGTTTTCCTCTTCTAGTCAAGTGGAAATTTTGTTTTATTTCATTAACTTACTGTTATACATTATGCAGTCAATTTAGCAAAGAGACTGTTACATGCTGGCCTCTCCACTCTTCCTGCATGTATATATTGGGTTTAAATTTAATTTATTCTATGCTTTTCTATCCTATACTATTCTATTGTATTCTTTGCAACTCTATGCTATAATGCCATTCTAATCTGGCTAATCTACACTAATATGCCATGCTGTTATGCTTTTGTATGCCAATTTCTATTCAGTTCTATGGCATATAGTTTTTACTATGTAACTCTGTTCTGTTCTCCTTTCTTCTCTTGTATGCTATATTGTCTATGCCATTATCGTCTTTTCGAGGCTTTGCTGTGCTATGTAATGCTATTTGTGCTGCTCTCTTCTGTTCTGTTCGATTCTATTCTATTCTATTCTATGCTTTCCTATGCTATATTATTGTTCCCTTCTGTTCCACGTTGTTGTTTTCTCCCCTCCTAATCTTTTCTAAGATGTTTTTTTCTCTTCTTTATTGAAATACACTATTCTATTCTATGTTACTTTGCTCTATATTCCACTGTCTTGTGACTCTATTCTGTTGAATTGTGTTGTGTTGAGTTCTACTATATTCTGGGTTGTTGTTTGCTCCTATGCTATGCTATGGTATGCTATATTGCTCTTCCGTTGTATTGTGTTCTATTCTGTTTTGCGCTGCTGTTTTGTCCTATCCTCCCTCACAAAATGAGGCACTATCTTTTTACTATCTTATGGCTAGTTAACGCAACTATCTACAAGCTATCTCTTATCTAGTTTATTCCTATCTTCAAGCCCTGTTTATCCACTATTAACTTATTACTACCTTAAGCCTATCTTATTCTTAACTAATTTCTAGTTATTTGGAACCATGAAGATAGGCTATCTTAATACTATCCGAAAAATTAGATCGTCCATGTTGATGGAAAAGTTAGTTTTTAGATACAAATAAGATAGAGTAAAACTAGATAAAAAGTTAGTTTTCAGATAGATCTTAATTACAGATGAGATCGTTGACATAGTTAAAAACTAGTTTTTAGATAGGCATAAACTAGATCTATTGACACGAGAAATAGTACATAGATAGCAATCAACTAGGCATAAATTAGTTAAAGATAGTGATTGGATAGCTATGAAATAGATGCCTGGTAACTAAAAAGTAGTGTTTGGATAGCAATTAACTAGAACTCTGATAGCTAAAAAGTAGTGATTGGATAGCAATTAACTAGATGTCTGATAGCTATAAAGTAGTGTTTGGATAGCATTTAACTAGATGTCTGATAGCTAAAAAGTAGTGTTTGGATAGCAATTAACTAGAACTCTGACAGCTAAAAAGTAGCGATTGGATAGCAATTTACTAGATGTCTGATAGCTAGCAAGTAGTGTTTGGATAGCAATAATTAACTAGATGTCTCATAGCTAATTAGTAGTGATTGGATAGAAATTAACTAGACGTCTGATAACTAAGAAGACATCATGGCACTTTGAAGCGCCACAGCAAGTAGGAGAAAAAAATTGCATTTGTCATGCCATATGAAAGGTTTTATTTTGTCTTCCAAAATATGATTTTTAAAAATTACAAGCTCAGCGAATCACATATTTAAAGCTCGACACATCAAACATGGATGTTTATAATGATAACTCAGATAGAAAAATAATTATATTTTTTATCAGGACTCAGCTGCAGTCTGTGCTATTTCCTTTAACTTTGCTTTCTCTTTCTCTTGCCTTTTTTTTTTTTTTGCTCTGAAATGAGGAAAATGATCAACTTAATATTTTTCAGTGATAAAACATTTTATAGTTAATATACATGTAGCATGCATTGTGCCTTGATTTTTGTAATTTAAAGAATATAATGCTGCTTACATGTAGGATCTGTACATGGTACATTAGCCAATTGCTAGTAGATAATTACAGTTACCTGGGCCTTATCATAATATTAATATAGATGGGCTTATTAATTAAAAGGCAGATTTAGCAAAGACAATGCAACGTCAAATGTCAGAATGCAATAGCCCAATTGGAAACGACTGAATGCTACTTCCTGTGCTCATTTTGCCATTGGTCAAGTCAGTTTTTTTTCAAATCATGCAATGAAATGTTTGCTCCAAGTTTTACGTACACAATATCAGGTTATGTTAATTAAATGGGCCCTGTCATGCAGTTTGCAGCTGATCAACCCCTTTGTTGCCTAGTATCCGACCACAAAAATAACAAGATAATTAAACCTAACATTTTCAGTGATTCAAGGAAAACATCCTTGGACAAGAAAAAGTTTGGGAAGGTATATTATTGGGTTTTAAAGAGAGCCGAGAAGCCGTTGAAACAGACCAACAAAATCGCTTCAAATCGACCCAGAAACCAGATACAGTGTAGGACACAAACGAAACTACAAAGGAGCTAGTTCAGGCGCGAAAAACTTAAAAAAAAAAAAAAAAGAAAAATAAATGAAAAACAATTCCTAATTTTGCCTTCAAATTCGATACTTTTTCCCCATACAAACCCTTGTAATTTTGCTATTTCGCGAAGGTCATATTACGTGACGCGCACCTCTGTTTATGACACAAAGGTCACGAAAGCTGGCGCTACCTGTTATTAGCCATGAAAATTTTACTCAGAAAGGCGCCTTCTGCAAGTGTTTCTCAATAGTTAAAAGCCCACCGAACTGTCAATTTAAAAACTGAAATGTTGGGCTTCCTTTCGGAATACTTCGGTTGAGGGAAATTAATAACCATATCGCTAAAAGGTCCATTATCACCCTTGAACAACGAGTCTCTGTAAATCCTCCTTGAACCTCACTTTTGACATAAAACAACGCTGCGAATGTCACACTGATGTATGGCTTCATTGGGACATATGTTAAAGTTGCTGAAGGTTGCAAGGAGAGATGTGCAGGAGAGAATCGGCAGTGCAGTGAAAATGACGTGCCAGCTACTGGCAATTATCGAGATTCTGGATAAGCACCCTGAACAGCCTTGTATGTATTAATCATGTTTTAAAGCACATTTCTTCGAGTGAAACCTGCATGGCAATCAATACCATACAAGAGAAATGTGTCTGTGTAGATGTTTCTTCAGGAACTTTGCCATCTCCCTAATAGTGATGAAAGGGACTGAGCTTTTGTGGCTTGACTCATCAAGAAGAAGTTGTATGATATAATTTTGTAGTAGGAATAACCCATAAGATGAGTTTTCAGATAGGCCATAAGTGACAACCCTAGGATCAGGAAAGTTAGTTATGCATTCAATGCATCAAGAAATATTGGTCCATGACATGGTAGTTAATTGCAATAGCTGTGAAGTGTTTTATACTGGATTTTATAAGGAATTTGCATTTTTTTTTTCTTTTCAATCTGACACATAATGTAAATTCATTTCCAGCTACCTACTTGCTTTTTTGGCATCTGCATGCGCCAGGTTTTTGGTATATTAGAACTAAATGTACACTAGCTGTAGCAGTTTTAAATAATTATATAGCTACAGTGTATGTAACTGATATTACCAGTTATTATACAAGATTGATAGTACACAAATATTTCACTATCTTTGACAAAGTTATAACTTTTGAATAGGTTAACCACGTGCTATATACAATGAAAAGTTTTGAGCAGCTAGCTCTTTCATTATTATCACTGTCTTTGACGAAGATGGCTTTTGGGTGGGCTATCAAAGTGGTAGGCGAATGTTGGATAGTTTTGGATAGGCTATATCATTTCACTATCTATGACAAAGATAGCTTTTGCGAATTCCTAGGTGAATGTTGGATCGTTTTCAGATAGGCTATCTTTTTAATATCTGTGACAAAGATACCTTTTGGGTAGGTTATAAAAGTGCTAGGCGTGTGTTGGATAGTTTTTGGATAGGCTATCTTTTCACTATCTGACTAAGATAGCTTTTGGGTAGGTTATCAAAGTGCTAGGCGAATGTTGGGTAGTTTTCAGATAGGCTATCTTTTTACTATCTATAATAAAGATAGCTTTTGGGTAGGTTATCAAAGTGTTGGGTGAATGTTGGATAGTTTTCAGATAGGCTATCTTTTCACTATCTATAATAAAGATAGCTTTTGGGTAGGTTATCAAAGTGTTGGGCGAATGTTGGATAGCTTTCAGATAGACTATCTTTTTACTATCTACAGTAAAGATAGGTTTCCGATAGGATAGAGTTTTGGTGTGCAATAGTAAGATAGTCTTCAGATAGCCTAGTTCAAACTACACGGCAGACAAGTTAGTGGATAGATAGGCTATCGTTTGACTATCTGCATCAGAAGCTAGGTTTTAGATAGTCTATCTACTTGCTAACTGTCTGATAGATAGATATCAGTTAGCTTTAAGCTAGGTAAAAGGTAACTATCCACTATCTACAAAACCCCTCAGATAGTAAAAAATTAGTGATTTTCATCAGTCAACTAGGAATAAGATAGTGGCAACTAGCATCAAGTTAGTAATAAACTAGTAATTAGATATGATCATTTTTGTGAGGGCTGGTCTCCTCTATGATGTTAATTGTTTGCCATACCATACTATACCCTGCTATCCCGTTCTATTCTATTCTGTTGTGTTGTTTTCTCCCTTCCTGGCCTCCTTTATGATGCTTTTTTCCTCTTCTTCCATGAACTACTCTATTCTGTTGTATACTATGCTATGGTATTCCATTCTGTTGTGTTGTGTTTTATTCATTTTCGTCCTTTCCTGGTCCAGTTTTCTCGGCTGTTTTTCTCTTCATTCCTGAACTACTCGTATAAACTATTCTACGCTATGCGATGCCAGGCTGTGCTGTTGCATTCTATTCTGCTTTGTTCTGTTTTTTGTTTTCTGTTCTGTTCTATTTCTATGCAGTAACAAAATAATAATGCTACGGTTTTATCCTAGTGGACAATGACGATGAAGGGTTTGATTTGATTCAGCCATCACTCATCCAACAGTTGAGAAGCATCTTGGACCAGTACCCGGATGATGGCCAGATATTGAAGGTAATGGTGATGATATTTTTAATATTTATTAGTTTATTTCAACAAACAGTGAGACACAATGCCCTAAGCACCGGACAGGCTAAGCTTGATACTGATCCGAGCTAAGTACATACGAAACTAACGTGAACACGTTCGCGGAATAAAACCCTGTTTAGTAAGGGTTTCTATTGGTTATAGTTGCTTCAGTTTAGTTCTTATGATTCGAGATATGTTTTGTTCTCGCTGTTGTTGTTTTTGGTATTGTTTGATGAACAACTAATAACAAAGATTTATTGCTAGAACTGCAACAGCGCAACATACAGTCGTTCTACTATTCTCTAAACAGCAAGATATACCCCGTAAAGTATTGTTTAATAATTGAGCAGACGTGTTTTTCACGTTTAAAACAGGAGGCGCAGCTGAGTGTGTTAGGACCTGATAAAACACGAATTGCTAGTTGAACGGCTTTAAGAGTTTTACTGTAAGTCTATCCATTCTTACACTTGTAATAATTTATTTAGATTTTGGTCAAGAGAAATGGACGTAAAATTTAGCCGTGCCTATGTGAGATAGAAAGACACCCAATAAACGTTGATTTCTTTTGTATTTCCTTCAGGAATGATTAATGCGTGAGTTTTTGAACTTGTTTTGAAATGCCAACCCCGGACTTTGACAAAGTTACGCTTCTACACCAATTCTATGATAACCGCTGCGATGCACTCCAGCCTAAACCATAATATCAAATGGATAACCAGCAATAGTTTAATATCCATCCGATGACCCTGTTCATTGCTCTGTCAATTGCTGTTTTGGGCACGAAGCTTTATTTCAAAGAATGTACGCAATGGGAGTCATTTAGTACAGTTTTTTTTTTCGTTGCTGTATTTAGGAGTTGATCCAAAACGCAGAAGACGCTGCAGCAAGTCAAGTAAAATTCCTACACGACAAGCACAGCTATGGAACAGAGAAACTCCACAGCGAAGGCCTTGCTCAGTTTCAGGTGAATTGTTTTGGATCATGTAAAAATAAAAACTAATAAACAAATGAACGAAACAAAAAACAACTGTGATCAAAATGGTTTTGAACGTAGTAAAGATGTCTGCTAAAATAATATGAGGAAGTATAAAATACAGCACTCCGGTGACTGGGTTGGCTGAATGTTCTATCCATTCCAAAACTTGGACAATTTCAGTTTATATCTAGGAGAGAAACTTCAGACAATTTATATCTCGATCTCCAAAACGTAGACTTCAAATAAACTACAACTCTGCTTGATAGTTGATGGAACAAGAGTCATTCTATTCTTGCTTTGTTGATACTTTTATCCCTTTGCCTACGTGTAGTCTCTCAAGCTCCCTATATGTTTCTTGTATTTAAATTTTACTCTTAGGGCCCAGCACTTTACGCCTACAACAACGCAACGTTTACCAAAGAAGACTGGAGAGGCATCCGAATGTTGTGTGACAGTATCAAAGTTAAAGATCCTATGAAGGTGGGGCGGTTTGGCTTGGGTTTCAAGTCTGTTTTTCACGTCACAGGTAAGATGGCTTCTCACCTTTGCGAACAATCATCAGTTACCCAACTTGTTTAGAAAAAGGTACGAAAATGGAATGGATAGTTACCCTTTACAAAGGCGGACAAATAAATGTGAATAAGTAAAATCGTACATTGAGGCGCGGGTGAATAATAATAGAGAATTTGGAAGCAGTCTTTCAGACAATCCCAACCGGATTAACGCATAGAATGTACTTCGAGTCCATCCTAATTTAATTTTAAGTAATTGCGCTGGCTTAGATAATTATTGTAGACAGGGAAACACATTGACAGGGATTCTTAACATATTCGGTACTTCCCTCGAGCAAATCCAACAACCGCTGAAGCTTGAAAAAAACACTGACACTCAGATTTGTTTAATAAATTCAAAGAAAGCGAAGAATTTTTGCGCCTTTTACTACTGCATTTTCATGAGCAGATGCTAAGCCATACATAAAATTGCCTCGCAAACAAAACAGCTACCTTGTTCATTTTTAACTCATTGAGTTGTTGTGAAGAGGGGATTTTGGCGTGAACAAAAAATGACGCCACAAAATGGTACGCAAACCGCTTAGTATCTGATTTTCTACGTCATTTGGTGGATTAAATTTCTTTGTTTAACATATCTATCGTATTACGACAGCTGGAAGAACTTCTGAAAGAACGAGCTGTTATTTTTGGCCTTTTCCCACTCCCAATTCTTTCAGTATTCTGTAGCTTGGCTAGTGAATTTGTGCCACCTAACTGAGTAGGTCTCGCTATAATTTATTTCATACTGTTTTATATTGCAGTCAAAACCGCCAATCGTTACTGAACCCAAGAGAATCCCACTAGATTTCAGTTCGCGTTGTTTTCCTCTAACTGAACTGCCCCAAATGTATATTGCGGGCTAGTATTATTCCGTGGGATGCCAGTGGCACCACGGTAAAAAAATCCGGTAGATTTGTAGGCGCAAATTGCAAAGCGGACCAATAGGATTGCATGAAATTTTTATCGATTCTTCTATCGATTTATCTTCGATTTATTGATTTGTTATTACTTCGACTAATGGAAGTGTCTCACGTTGCACAAAGGCATGATGCCATTGCGCCACCAAGGCGTCTTCCCGTATCCTGTCTCAAATTTGCATATATATCCTTCGCGCGATTTCCAAGGTAGCGGCAAGCTTATCAGAGTTGAGACGTGACGCCAAGGAGCAAAACTCTGCTTTGTAAATCGAAAGAAGAGGTTGTGAGAAAGACTCGACAGTGGAAATCAGTTTGTTCATAATGAAGAAATCCCTTCCTTCGCATACCACTCAGTGCAAATTATCCCAACGGCTGTAGACTTTCTGTTTGAACGCTTCTGGAAATTCACCTTGAAACCTTACAGGATCGAATGTTAATTTTTACTGTGCTTTTATATCCTTAATCGTCGTTTTAATATTTCCAAACAACTTACCAGCGAAGCTCGCTTGTGAAAAACTTGGTCGGTTCGAGGGAATTCGTTTGCATTTCTTTCACATAGCGTTATCGAACGCCTTTGCTTTTCCACCGGAAATGGAGTCTTATCTGAATAAAATTTTGGTGGGATCAAGGGATGAGCCAACTCATTCATGCTTTAGCAAAGAAATGCTTGTGTGGGCAGTAAAGCTGGTTGATAATAAACCGTTTCAGTTTCTGTGCTTGCTGTTTAAAACATTAAAGTTACAATACAAATATAAATATACAGTGCAATGTTATACAATATTAGGCAGTTTAAGCCATCTAAAGCAACTGAAAATCCAAGCAATATTTATACTTTATGTCAAACGTTACAATGAACCAGATCCTTCGATTTTCGTGCACATCAACAGTATTTATAAGCTGCTTTTCAAGTGAAATTACATGTAAATTAGCTCCGATACGCACCAGACTCCGTGACGCCACCGCATCAACAAGTAAGATTGTATCAAAATTTCTCGTAAAATCAAGAATTATTTGTGATGTAGAACACAGAAATAAGTCAATCAAATGTCGGCTTCCGTTCAACATACTTTTTTCCAGGCTTTTGAAGGAAAACAATTACGTGCTCTAGTAAAACATAAATGCTTATGTGACATGAGATCCTTAATATGGCTTCGGTTTTGTGTATCGATCAGTGAAATTGATGCGTGAATAATCGCAGACTGTGCCTCAAACTTGTGCGTTTTTCAACGATCGAGCCAACAAGTTTACCAATCGAATCAGTAAGTTCACTTTTCATTTATTTGCTTTGGTTCGGCGTATACTTTGTCACATCCGTAGCCTTTGATTGACAGCAAAAGGATTGCGTTGCGTTACCGTTTTCCCTTCGTGCTTGCGTTACTCTACCGTGAGTTTTCTTTAAACACATTCTGACCCTTGGCAGCAATAAATCGAGAATCACATCCCACGGCAACGCCTCTAGGCGTCTTGTTTTAGTGTCAATTCGGTAAAAACTGGAAAGAAAATGGCGTACCACCAAGAGTGACCTTAATAACCGTTTATGTGTGGGACAGTGTCGTGTAGTCAATGATTTGGTTTGTAAGGCTAAAGAAATTTATTTTTCCTCTGTAATTGAGAATAACCATGGTAACCAGCGAGTCCTTTTTCAAGCTATCAACGGTCTTCCTCATAAGAAAGCTGAACCGCACTACCCTTCTGCCTGTTCTGATGCCGACTTAGCTGATCAATTCAACTCATTTTTAACAATAAGATTCGCCTCATTCGAAGCTTATTGCTGATGCAGCTTATTCAGCTATTCCATCTACACCGTGTCAATGTGAACTAACATCCTTTGATAGAGTTTCGACCGAGTACATAGCCACTGTGCTCAAGTCCTGCAAGGTTAATTCTTGTGCTTTGGATCCTGGTCCGGCCTCGGTTCTTACTGGATGTCTGCCTGTTCTTCTCCCTGTCATCACTGTTGTGGTAAACTGCTCTCTGGACACTGCTTTCATGCCTGTGGCACTTAAGACTGCTATGATTATACCACTCGTAAAGAAGTCAAACCTTAATACTGATGACTTTAAAAACTCTCGTCCTGTTTCAAATTTCCCCTTATTTCAAAGGTAATTGAAAACGTGGTGGCTGCTCAGCTTGTTAATTACATTAATGTAATAATCTTGGTGAATCCTTGCAATCAGCCTATAAGCGCCACCACAGCACGGAATCCGCACTTCTGAAAGTACACAATGACATATTAAAGGCCGTTGACAACCGACGAACTGTTGTACTGTTACTGCTTGACCTAGCTACCTGCGGCTTTTGATACGGATGACCATGGTTTTCTGATTCATCGACTCGAATCTAGGTTTGGCATCAAAAGAAAGACTCAACAATGGTTCCGACCCTGTCTTGAAAATCGATTACAATATGTATGCATCAATGGTTCTAATTCCTCTTTTACTGATGTCGCTTTGGGTGTTCCGCAGGGATATGTTTTGGGATCGCTCCTTTACCTGTTATTTACTTCTCCGCTGGGTGACATAATACGTCAACATGGAATGGAGTTTCATTTTTATGCGGATTATTCTCAGATTTATTTTTCTTTTGATTCTTCTTCTTGCTGTCAGTTGGTGGTCTCTTGCATTCAAGCCTGTCTATCGGATATCTCTTCCTGGATGTCTTTAAATAAATTGAAACTAAACGGTGCCAAAACTGAACTCCTGATCATTGGATCCCAATTTAGACCTGCTCTGCAGTTCCCACCTGTTGCAGTTGTTGATGTCTCCGTGATTCTTCCATCTAAGTATGCCAGGAACATTGGTGTCACGTTCGACAGTGTACTAAACTTTGAGCGCCAAATTACTGATATTTGCAAGTCCTGTTATTTTAATATTCGTAATATATATTTATCGTATTTTTGTCTACCGAGCATACGAAGATTTTAGTTAATGCCTTTGTTACCTCAAGACTCGACAACTGTAATTCGTTACTATATGGTCTTCCTCGCTGCCTTTTACAAGAATTGCAGCTTGTACAGAATTGCGCAGCTCGCTTAATTTTTAGGTGGTAGCAAGTTTGACCATATCACGCCATTACTTAGGGAGCTTCATTGGCTGCCCGTTGAACATCGCTTCATACTTTTAAATTAATTACTTTTAATAACCTTCAAAACTCTTAATAACTTTGCTCCCTGTTCCATTAGTAACCTTCTGCACTTATACACCTCAAATAGGTTATTACGGTCTTCATCTAAATTTCTGCTTGAAGTTCCTACATCAAATCTGAAAACTTATGGAGACCGAGCAGTTTCTGTATGTGTCCCCAAATTATGGAACTGCCTTCTTAGCTATATTAGGCGTAGCTCCAGTGTCAACACTTTTAAATCATCTTTGAAAACGTATCTTTTTAAACGTTGTTTTATTCATTTGGTAATGTAACTTTTATAATTCTTTTTATCCTTGATTTTATGGGACATTTTGATAACAATCTCACTTGCCACGCGGTGGGGCCACGGCAAGGCGTTGTTTGCGTTTCAGTTGCCTTTGGGCATTCAACCCAATGAAAGGCTTTGCGAGCTATATCCAGGGGAAGTTTTACAACATCGTTTCTAAGTTCCGCTTGTGTTTCTATCGGGGCAACAGTCTTCGTTACGGGGACATTTCACTGTATTTAACTATATGCATGAATGTGTTGGCTCAAAGAAGCCATTATTACCTATTGCACCATCACTTGTACTTAGACAACTACTCGGTCAACACTAACACCTGTCAAAACATATCTCATGTCTCAGCGGCTTCATAACGTTTCATAAGGTTTCATAAGGTTTATTAAAATAAAATGAATTGAAATATTACAATTTAGACTGACCTGCAGGTAGCTTAGCTAATCGTGGCAGGCCAGTCTATTGAAACAGAGGCAATTGTATCACTATCGATAAGAACCCTCACACTGTTTTTTAACAGTTGCAAGTTCGAACCCTGCCGATGTCAATGACCCACGGCCTTCTAGTCGTAGAAAGGGCTGATATTTTTTTGAGAACGGATAACCATGACCTCTTGAATATACCTTTGTGGAGTTGGAAAGTGGAAAGCTAATACGATTAAGTATTCAAGCTCCGAGAACTGAAGATGGAAATCGATGAAAATTGCACGCTGATATCTTAAAGCTAAGATGAAATTGCTTTTCCTAGTAACGATTTTTCTTGTCACCCGAAGGAAGAATCCAGCAGGGAGGAATGAATCTCTTTATAACCAAAACAAGTTATTTCAATGCCACTAGCACTAAAGGGCACGGCTGGAGTTCAAGACAAGAGAACAGAGAGAAAACAACGCTAAAAGCATATTTTTAAAACTAGCCATGCTATGGCCACCGAGTGTTTGGAAATAAATTTCCTGCGACAGTAAGCAAGGAAATAAGACATTTCCCATTCTCAGGCGCTTTAGACAAGAACCAAAAGCAACTAATTCGTTTGAGCAAAGGATTGGAAGATTCAGCAATGGATTGCATCCCCCGTCGCATGATGAGTACTGCGTGTTGTTGCATATCAGGTTAAAACTTAGATCTTATGTTTGGCACAACATACAACGTCGCAATCGCTACACGGAATCAACTAACACAAAGTTACCAGCAGAGCTTTTCTGGCAAAGAAAACCCATATTTAGACATGCAAGTCATTTGTTTTGGGAGAAAAATATGATCGATTTTACTGCTAAACGTTTACTGCTTAACTTTCGGAGTGCCACACAACGCTCTCCGTTGATGGGACGTTGAGAGCGGGCGAGAATACATCACAACCAGCCTAGTTTGAATGATGTTAGATAGGCTCTGGAAAACAGGTTGCAGTGTAGATCGCAATTAGTGTAGCAGAATGCAGTCATGAGTTGGCTCAGAGGAGCCTTTGATTTTAAGTAGTAGTTCGGTGGAATGAGACACTGAAGATGTAACAGATCATCGCAGCTGTGAATGTTTTCAAGCAATTTTTGTCGGTTATACTTGGAAAACCAATCC
Organism: Pachyseris speciosa; assembly: GCA_016490735.1. Classification (NCBI taxonomy): domain Eukaryota; kingdom Metazoa; phylum Cnidaria; class Anthozoa; order Scleractinia; family Pachyseridae; genus Pachyseris; species Pachyseris speciosa. The sequence goes on from JAEMWC010000902.1 coordinate 251,456, forward strand.
AGGTTATTTCGCAAGATAGAAGAAAATTTGTCGAGTAACCAATGTGGCTATATGTGCAACATGACACTACACAGGTACTAGAAGTCAGTTCTCCTAAGTGAGCTAACCGCGCTTTATTCGGCTGAGAAGGGATACAAACTGTCCAGCATAACTTTGCTGATATTAAAGCAAACAGGACCAAACGTGCTAACTTTTTCTTAAATTTGTTTGGCAACAATTTGGTATTTTGTTCTCTCTGCACATCAAAACAAAACCATTAAAAGACAGCCATAGATATGAAGGGAGACCAGGCACCTGTTTTATTAGGACAGAGCGGTTTAGGTTGATAGATACTCTTAAAATGGGAACTAGGCCTTTTGGGGCATCTAAGTGTGGAGTTGAGATGGTTATGATGAAGAATACCTTACCATGGCCCTATTAATCGTCTACACTAACAAAAGTAAGAGTTTGTATCTCAGCTACTCGGATTGGTTTAATCCGTCTTTTTTATCCTCAGATCTACCAAGCATACTAAGTGGCTCACAGATCGGCATAATTGATCCGCACGAAGAGTTCTTTGCCGACCGGAGCAATCGACGAACCGGATACAGCTGGCGACTGAATGACGACTGTGACGTGATGAACACAACACCAGACCAATTCAGCCCTTACAAAGGAGTATTTGATTGCTCAGAGGATGTTTTCTCCAGGGGCTTCTACAATGGCACTCTGTTCCGCTTTCCATTGCGCACCAAGCCCTCTGAGTTATCGCCGACACTGTACTCTGCGGAGAAAGTGCAGACGTTGTTTGAGAGTTTCATCTCAGATGCACACTTGGTTCTTCTTTTCCTGCAACATCTCGAGTCCATTGAACTGTACGTACGTGATGAGTCAGATGCTGAACCCCAAAAGACATTCCAAGTTCGAATTGCAGAAGAAAGTCTTCAGTTGGCACGGGAAAAGAGGCAGGACTTTCGCGGCAAGGTCAGCCACGGAACACTTATGGCTGATCCCGTTACGGTAACCTACCCAATAACAATTGAGACAGTGTATTTCGGCCAAGGGGTTGAGGCCAGCACGCAACGGCATTCTTTTCTTGTCACAAACTACTTCTGTGGCGAGGAAGTATCATCGGAGTTTAAGGGTCTGGCTACAGATGAAAGTCTAAGCTATTTACCCTTAGTTGGCGTTGCCATGGCAATTTCACAACGCTCTGCGGAACACATGGGTCACGTGTTTTGTTGCCTACCATTACCAGTTCAGAAAACGAGCTTGACAGGTTTGCCAGTACACGTTAATGGTTTCTTTGCATTGAGCCAGAACAGACGGTACATCAAGTCTCCAAATGCAGAGCAGGATGATCAACAGCTGACTGACAAGTCCCTGTTATGGAACAGATGTCTGTTAACTGAAGCTATTCCCAAGGCATATGCAACGATGATAATGGATGCCATTAACGAAAGGAACTTCAACGTGGAAGCGGATTATATTTACAAGTAAGATTAAAACACTTTAAATTAAATGTTGATGTTATTTTGCAGGCATACGGAATGTTCACATGTTATGTTGGCCGTCGATGAGCACCCCTTGAGAGCTGGATGGTTAACAGAGCCAGCTGGTATGGTTAGCAAACCATCCAAAGCCAGCCCTTATGGTCAGCAAAGTGCTAAGTTTATTTTCTTATTCCAAGATAATCAGTTTTGAATTGGTTACGACAGTAAGAAGACAAATGGCGCTCCACCTTCCAAAGCCAACCCTTATGGCTAGCAAAGTGCTAAGTCTATTTTCTTATTCCAAGATAATCATGTTGTAATTGGTTACGACAGTAGGAAGACAAATGAAGCTGCACCTTCACTATCAACTGCACTAGATCTCTTTTTAAGATACCTCGTGTCAAATGATAGCCCGACGGATAACTCACTTCAAACAAGCAGTCAGCGGAGAAGATTCGGGTTAGCAATGCATGTGAAACATGCTGATTAAGAACCGTTTGTTCCATAACGTTTTTCTTGCGCTATTGTACCTAGTTATTTATCGTGACAGCACATTAACAGATTACCACTTTCGTTTGCTTGCATCGTTTTGGTTTGTTCTATTTTTATTATTATTCTGTTTCTTGTTAGAGCATGGCCTAATGTCGACATTATCGATCAGAAATGGAAGAAAATTCAGGATCCCTTGTTTGAGACTCTTTGCAGTGCGAAGATCATATACACTCAAGCAGGAGGAGGCCGGTGGCTCAAAGTGGAAGACGCTGTCTTTGATAAACTTGGTGGCAACGAGTTCAAGAAGTTACTGACGCAAGTTCTGCTCCACGCCAATCAAAATGTTGCCTCCATGCCTTACCATGTGTTGAATGCCCTTGGTTTGTACGCAGAGGTCAGAAAAGAAATTACCCCCTCATTGGTGCGACATGTTCTGAAAGAAAACCTCTCTTGCTACAGGAATCTCAACCGAATGGAGAAGTTGAAAATCCTGAAGTTTGTTCTGAGTTGTGAAGGCAACAGGTTCACTGAACTGATCGGACTGGAGTTATTGCCCATCACCGGTGGATCCTTCACGCACTTCTCAAATTCCCATGAGGCTATTTACATCTCGTCGTCAGACCATCCGCGGGAACTTCTTCCTGGACTACACCATCGGTTTTTGGATCAGGAAATTGACGTAAACCTTTTTAGAAGTCTAGAAGCAGTTGCCAAGGAAGGTAAGAAAGTTACATTTGACTTATTCTTATTCAAACAACAATATTTTGATCCAATAGGGAACTTACAGTTTACAAGTAAAGTAGCGTTTGCATTTACCGTACATTATAACCGCTTAGACATGGAGAAACGTTTTCCAACTAAAAATTAACACTGGCATAAATAAATATCCTTCTATTTCTGTGACGAGTAGTCCATATTGGCATAGTCTTTAGGATCTAGTTGTGTGTGTCAGGTGGATTGGAGCTTCTAACGCTGGAATTATATTACAAGTAACTTCCAGCCACTGGCTAGTTTATGCGTTTATATTTGAATACCTAAATTTGTTACTAGGTGTTGTTCTAAATGCTACTATGGTTCACTAACCAGACGTTCGCACTTTATTTGATAAATTAATTCATTCCTGCCAACCAAGTAACATTCCAATTAGTGAATTAGGTTTATTCCTTTACTGTTATACAATAGGAAGCACTCAGTTACGGCATCTTTGCCAAGATGACGTCGCTACCCTTCTTCCTACATCATTACCACCCGAATGGTCACAAGGAGAGAGAGTTCATTGGTACCCTGGTGCAGCTAACTTTAACCACCCTGCAAGCGACTGGCTTAAGCTGATATGGGGCTATCTTAGCAAGGAGTTTCCCTCAAAAGAAGGGCTGAGCAGGTTCCGAGGTCTCCCATTGATTCCACTTGATCTTTCACAAGTTCCAATTCTATTAACACGACTTGAACTACCATCTAAGACAATTGTAAGAAGTCTCCACGGGGACTGTCTTGACGAAATCATCGGCAACGCTTTGGAGGAGCTTGGACTGGTCATTATTCGAGAATGTCCTGCTTTCCTAAGCCAGCATCCGGCGATTACCAACCATTTTGTTCATGCACCTTCACCGCAAAGTGTTCTTAAGGCTATGATGGCTTGCCTTTCCGAAAAGAAAATCAGCATGCGTTCATTAACGATTGAGGGCAAGCGATCCATACGAAATTTCGTTTCCAAGGTGTCATCCTTGGAACCACATGAAAAGGAACTTCTATCACGCCTCCCATTGTTTGAAACTCAGAACAAATCATTTGTTTGCAAGGAAAGCGGACTTCGCGCTGCGCCAGAAAGTCCCTTACCAGTGGCGCCTCGTAGAGATTTCATAGACATTACACAAGAGGATTCCAAGAAGATGGCACGTTTGCTGGATATTGGAATCCCAACAATGCTTGTTTTTCTGTTTCAAGAGGTCTTTCCAGATGTCAGAGGTGGGAATTATTCAGGTGAAGAGGTGGATGTTCTTATGTCGTTTGTGATGGAGCGATATCAGGTGTATGCGGCGACAGATTCCCGAATTGAAGAGGAGATGAAGTCTTTGCCATTTGTACCAACACTCGCTGGACGGGTCAGACCTTCGGAGGTCTTTGATCCCAGAAATGAACTGCTACGATGCATTTTTTCGGATGAAGATGTCTTTCCCATTGGAACGCGATATACTGATCCTGCTGTTCTCGTAGTCCTAGGAAAACTTGGTTTGAAAAGCGAGGACAAAATCACTGCGCAAGACCTTTTACCAAAGTGCGATAAACATCGCTGGCATGTCTGACACATCGACAGCGGAGAAGAAGTCGGAAGCGATCAAGATGCATTTATCCAGACATCCAATGAAACTTCAAGACAACGTTTTTGGGACAACATTGGGATCACTCCTGCAAGATATCCCTTGGGTATCTGTACTGAGGCAAAGGCCCCACGGTTTTCCAAGAAGCCTTCATTTCTGGGTAGAAACTCACAAAGGCGCCCATTTCTGCAAGCCCAGAGAAGTCAAGAATAAAGATAACGTCAACCTCATCGGATCAGTAAAGCCGATTGTTAAAGTAAATTCATCCAGTCAATTAGCAAACTGTTTAGGATGGGAGGAGATGCCAAATGTTTCAGATGTTGTGGAGCAGTTGAAGGCGGTGATTGGTTGTTATATCCTAGAGGAAAAGCCTCTCTATATCTCAATTGTGAAGGAGATTTACTCCTATTTAAGTGCTGCAAACACCTCTGCCGTCAAGAACGCCTTGCTGGGAGTCGAGGATTTGCGTTGGATCTGGAATGGAGACGGCTTTTCGTCGCCGAACGCTGTGCTTGCGCAAAAGCCTACTGTCGACCTCTCGCCATACGTGTCATGCCTTCCCGCAGAGGTTGTGCCTTTTTCACACTTCTTCTCGACGTTTGGCATGCAGGAACACTGCGATGCTCTTTTTCTGCTTCGAGTTCTTCGCATGATAAAACAGAAGTATGATTCCGGATGTAGCTTTGCTGCTATAGAAGTAAAGAGGGATTTGCAGTTATCTGTGGACATTCTGAATGAGATCAAACCAAACAAAGACGAAGAATTGCCAGCTGAGCTTCAAGAAAAAGTACTCATTCCAGCTCATGTGGAAGGAGATTCATGTGTCAAGCTTGCACCAATTAAAGATTGCGTTTACTGTGAAAATGAATGGATGGAAACAGAGGATCATGATGAAGATGTGAACGTTTTGTACGTTCATCCAAACATTCCTAAGAGCACAGCTCAGCTTTTGAGGGTTCCTCCAAGCAAGATTCGGATGTTAGAACCTGATGAAATGAACATAGGAGATGAATTTGGTCAAGAAGAGAAATTAACTCGCAGATTAAATCGACTTCTGGAGGACTACACAGATGGATTCGCAGTTCCAAAAGAGCTAATTCAAAACGCAGACGATGCTGGTGCCACAGAAGTCCGATTTCTGTACGATGAAAGAGCCAATGAGGACGCAATGATCCGTCTGTTCGACCAAGGAATGAGGGAATGTCAAGGTCCTGCCTTGTGGGTTTACAACGACGCCGAGTTTCAGGATGAAGATTTTGCAAACATAAAACAATTGAATGGTGGTACAAAAGAGCTCCACACTGAGAAAATTGGAAAGTTTGGACTTGGCTTTAATGCCGTGTACAACTTGACGGATGTCCCTATGTTCCTAAGTAGACACTATTTTGTGATTTTTGATCCAAACAACTTCTATTTGGAGAAAGCATTTGGAAACAAAACACCTGGAGTTAGACTCGACATCAACAAGAAGAGAACAAAACTGACAAAGTATAGTGGCCAGTTCAAACCGTTTAATGGCATCTTTGGTTGTGATCTTCACCTAGATAAGGAAGACAACTCATTCCAAGGAACACTGTTTCGCTTCCCTCTCAGAACCAAAGAGCAAGCCGTGAGAAGTGAAATTAGGCAAGTTCACTATGATGACAAACAAGTTCGAGACCTGCTGGAGATTTTCGTTAGCGGGGCTAGAACATTGCTTCTTTTTACTCAAAACGTCCGTCGGGTCAGCATTTTCCATCTGTCAAATTCAAGTGAGCCAACACAGCCTACTCTGATTTTCGAGGTGAACAAGTCGTTATCGCAAGCTGGGATTATTCGAGAGCTGCCTATCCCAGTCACCCTGTCAACACAAGTAAAGAACCTGAGCCAAGACGACCAGTACTTCCTAAAACAGTGCAACTTCCTACGAGCTTCATCGGAGGTAGCAAAGTATGGTGGTAAGGAGAATCTATCTGGGGCAGATTTGCTACGCTCGGCACTTACCATCGATATGAAGAGCATCGTTACGGAATATGGAAGTTTATTCTTTGGAGATAAAGATCATTTACGAAGTGCATCAGAAACATGGCTCCTTGCCTCGTCCATTGGCAGAGGGAAAGCAGTGCAGTTTTCAAAAGGTGACAAGACTCTACTTCCATCAGCCGGGGTTGCTGTTCAGTTGATGCCTAGCGGGTATGGAAAGTTTGCTCCAGCACCTGTTTCAGATCAAGCCACAGAGCAAGAATCACGCCAGAGTGGAACGGTGTTTTGCTATCTTCCACTTCCAATCCACAGCGGTCTACCTGTGCATATAAACGGTGCATTTGCAGTGGCCTCCAACAGACGTCATTTGAAGGAGAGAACAGAGGACGACAAGGCATGTATTGGAGTGAAATGGAATGACGTACTTTTGAGAGATTCTGTTTGTGCAGCGTATTTAGATCTTCTGGAAGACCTCAAGTTAGCTGCTGGAATGTACTCGTTTCATCTTCTGTGGCCCAGGGCGAGTTGCATCGAGCCAAACTGTGAGGCACTCGCTCGCTCATTCTACCAGCAGGTTACAAATGGGAGTTACTCCATCTTTTCAGATGGCAGCAGATGGGTAGACATAAGCCAAGTTGTCTTTCTAGAGCCAAACTTTCGCCAGGAAGAACAAATTGGTGACATCTCGTTTACAGTTTTCAAGATGTTGATGCACGGAAATGTAGCCGTTATCGATCTGCCAACTGATGCTTTCCAATCATTTGTTAAGTATGATCTCGCCAAGAAAATAGAGTCAAAGCTCTATGGCAAAGACAGGTTCTTCCGCGAGTTATTCTTCCCAAACATCGCCTCAGTACCACCCGAACAGAGGGACAGGCTGATCTTGTACGCCCTGGATGAAGGAGATGGAAAATTTGATGAACTCTTGAAGACTTATCCCTGCATTCCAGCCTCACCACGTGGTCAGAAACACAAATGCCCGCATGAACTTGTCAACCCTCAAAAAGATGCCGCCTCTCTCTTTCGTGCGGAAGATGAACGGTTTCCTTTTGGCACAGAGACTACATTCCTGAATCCGCTGCGACTTGCGAAACTTGAGAAACTTGGGATGATAGCGAGTGATCTTCCATGGAATGTATTTGCAGAGAGAGCGGAGAGTGTCAACATTTTAAATCAAGAAAATAGTGAAGCAGCACTGAAGCGAACCAGATCACTACTACATCTTTTGGCGAAGAAGCTGAACAATGAAGTAAAGAGCTCACTTCCCGAAGGAGTCCAAGACAGGATTTTGCAGGCTAAATTCCTCCCAGTTGCTTTAAAGCCGAAAACGTTTCCTCTTTCCTGGAGAGGACACGATCTTCGACGTGAGAATGAGAAAATACTAATGTCACCAAAAGAAGCCTTTCCAATGACCGCGAAATATTTAGTTTGCTGCTCTGAAGGAATTGTGGATATTCACATACCATTTGTTGTAAAGAAGTTCTTACGTTTGGACGGGGAGCGGGTTACTACGAGACATATTTTTACTCAACTTCACCATGCCTCATCTACGGACCCTCAAAGCCTGGATAGCGCGGAATTCGAGGAGGTGAAAAACGTCTGCTTGGCAGCTTACGGGTATCTACAGGAAATCCTTACTAACAGAAAAATCGAAGAACAGCAAGTAAGAGAAATGCTGCAGGGGAAGGCAGTCATTCTTGTGGGAAGAGAATTTGATGACGGAAATCATGTTGCTTTCAACTTGAAAACTGATTGTTCTCCTTACCTCTATGAGCTGTCTAGTGATCTTGCAGGACCATTTCGCAGTTTAATGAAGACCCTCGGTGTAAGAGAAGCTTTTGAAGGCAAAGATTTTGTCAGTTCTTTGGAGAAAATAAAATCCAAATTTGGAGACAAAGCGCTCGATGACAAGACCCTTCACGTTGCCGTTAATCTGGTTTGTCATCTAGCCAGATGTCTTGAAGGATCTCGAGAGGATGACAACAGTGCTCAAGAAAAGAAGGAAGAAATCTATCTCCCAGATTCGCAACGCGTCATGCGAATTGCAAGTGACCTTTGCCTGAAAGATTGCTACTGGCTACCGGACGAATACGATGTTTACTATGCAAATGAAATGATTCCTCCAAAAACAAGCATCAGACTGGGTGTAAAAACACGTCGGGAAGAAGCCCTGCAGCGTTTTGCGGTTGGAATTTCGTTTGGACAAAAAGAGAAGCTCACAAATCGCTTGCACCGACTTCTCTCAGCTTACCCCTATGCGAAGGAAATCTTAAAAGAACTTCTTCAAAATGCTGATGATGCAGAAGCAACAGAGATATGCTTTATCAAAGACCCACGTCAACACTGTAATGACCGAGTATTCGAGGAGTCTTGGAAACCACTCCAGGGTCCTGCTTTGTGCGTTTACAATAACAAGCCATTTACTAATTCTGACATTAAAGGAATACAAAACCTCGGAGAAGGCAGCAAAGGCGATGATCCAAACAAGACTGGTCAGTATGGGGTGGGCTTTAATGCTGTTTACCATTTGACGGATGTACCATCATTTACCTCCAGTGGAGAAGAGATTGGCGACGTGTTGTGTGTGTTTGATCCACACTGCCAATACGTACCTGGGGCAACTCCGCAAGCGCCAGGACGGATGTTCAAGGAAACAACGAAGTTAAGACACATGTTTCCTGATGTATTCTCGTGCTATATTGAGGAGCATTTTCCCACGGAAAACTCGACCATGTTTCGATTCCCACTTAGAACTCAAGAGATGGCCAACAGTTCTGAAATATCCAAGTCCGCAGTAACATTGGAAGCATTAGAGACGATGATGAAAGAGTTGAAGGGTGAGCTCTTTGAGGCTCTGCTGTTTGTCAACAACGTGAGGAAGATCACGTTGTGTGACGTCGACGAAAGTGGAAAAGTGGCGAGCTCTTATTCCGTTGAGGCACAAATATCAGTGGAAGATTCAGCCAAAAGACAACAGTTTGCTGCTTACGTTAAGAAGACCGGGAAGTCAGGGCAACAAACCAATGGTGTCCTACCCATTAACGCCGAGGTCAGAAAGTGTTCCTACGTTCTGACGTTAAAAGACAACAATGGCTACCAGGAGAAGTGGCTAATTGTTCAACAAATTGGGTTTGAGAATAGAGTGCAACCGAGGATTGTCGATGCTTACCGAAGACATGATTTGGGGATGCTTCCTCGGGGTGGTGTCGCTTGCCAGTTGGAAAACAGACAACGAAAGGAGGATCCATTAGGACGAAAAAAGAAAGCTTACTGCTTCCTTCCGCTTCCCATAGAAACCGACCTTCCAGTCCACGTCAATGGCCACTTTGCATTGGACCACGAGGCGAGACGAAATTTGTGGCCAAGAATAAATGATGACTATCGAAGTGATTGGAACAACGCCTTGGTCAAAGATGTGATAACATCGTGTTATCTAACACTTCTTTGCGAGGTGAGGAATTTTCATGACTTGCCGGTCACTCAAAACGCAGAACAAGGAACCCTTAGCTGCAGCAGAGCGGATTTGATAAGAAATATCGATGACTATGAGGAGCGCTTCCCATCTGTGGTTTCTACCAATCCGTATTGGGAAACTCTAGTAACTTCTGTGTATCAAGAAATGGAACGCAGGAAATTGCGACTTCTACCAGTGGTGCGTGATGAGTTCTCAGAAGATATCAGATGCAACATCCAGCTGACCTGGCTTCCTCCAACAGGAGAAGGGAAAGATAAGGCATTCTTCAACAAACTTGGAGAGGATGATTGTTTCAAGATCAATCTTAAAGAGCTTCTTGATGACAAAGAAACGAAGAAAGGAAAAGAAAGAAATTCGTTCGAGCATATTTTGCTCAAAACTGGCTTCAACCTTGTTGCATTTTCCTTGTCGATTTACACGGCAATGAAGGACTCCAAAGTAAATCCTTGCTGTGTTTCCCCTTCTGCTGTGATGGAATTCTACAAATCTTTTAATTGTGAGGCACCTCTTTGCAAAATTGGACGAATATCTGTTGACGTCAAGGAAACGCCATTCGAGAGTTTGCAAGCAGTTGAAATTGTTCTAAGGTACTGCAAAGGCGACAACGATTTTCTAGCTAACCTGCCTGGACTGCCATTGCTCCTGACAGAAGATAATTATTTACACATATTTAGCGCGCAAGAACCCAAATTTCTTTCTCGTCATCATAACATCCTACCAGAATGCAAAGAAATGTTTGTGCATAGTCACATACGAACGCAGATCTTTGGTGATCCTCAGAGTTCAAAGGCTTCTGTGTTCAAGTATTTTGACGTAAGAAGTTTTGCAACTAACTTGCATCGTACTCTATCAGTCGACTATGTCAGCAGTAAGGGATACGTGAAGTGGTGTCCAATGCAGGAGAGTGTTCCAAATCATGGTTGGATCTACAAAGTTTGGAAATTTCTTTGTGAAGAAACAAGTAGCGTGATCAGAGCAACAGAAGACGAGAGGTTGAAACGCATTCAGGCGATGAAAACAAGTGAATATGACAGGATTAGAACAACTGAAGACGAGAAGACAAGGATTATCCGAGCGACACTAGAACCCCTGAGAAACACGAGCCTCCTTCCTTGTACTGAAACTGTCCGTTTGCCAACGTCTGGCTATGGAAACCCCTCTGGTGTAGCACCAAAACACTACCTTGTGCCATTCACAATGGCAGAGACTGTCATTGACTTTACAAATCATGATGCCACGAGCAAGTCCCTTGTCGAAGAGTTAAGAGTACTCGCTTTGCCTGAGTTTAACTATAACGTGTTGGCGGCAACAGGCTCTTCTGTTACCATGACCACGGATTCCTGGAGCCTTGCACGAAAGCTTGTTGCATCACTTAAGAACCCAGCGTCTCTTTTGACCTCTCTAAAGCAGAAAATGGAGGCAAACCCAGAATCGCTGGAAGGAAAGTTACAGTCCTCTGGTTACAACAGAATTTTGCAGTACTTTAGTGACAACGTCAAAAATCTACAGCCCAACGACAAGAACAATCTACGACGACTTCCATTCTATGAAGCAACACATGGTGGAATCATGAGTTTAACCGGTCACAAAGTCTGTGTAGTTCCTATCGAAATCCCACGAGGCGGAATGGACATCTTGGAAACGCAAGTTGACACAGTCTTTTTAAAATATCGGCATGGATTAATTCCTTTGTTTAAATTCCTCGACTTTGAGTCCCCGTCGGTGGTTGATGTCTACTGCAAATTCATTTTAAAGTACTTCTGCGCATTTTCCAATGAAGCAAGGTTGGGTCACCTGAATCACATTCGGATATCCATATTGCCTAGTCCATGTGTAAGCGAAAATGACAAGCAAAGATTACTGAATTGTTTGGGAAACACAGCAATCCTTATCAGTAAGGACGGCAGTCTGAAGAAAGCATCGTGCTACTATGACCCTAACAATACAGTTTTCCAAACCATGCTCCCAGAAGAAATGTTTCCCCCAGTACCGTTCAACAAACCAGAGTGGCTGGTGTTTCTGAAAACTATCGGATTGGTCCATGAAGTTTCCTGTGCTCTTTTCAAGGCCTTTGCCTCAGAAGTGGCACGTGAAGGGGCAAGACAGCGCACTGAGAGGACGGACAAAAAGTCTAGAGTCCTAGTTGCTCACCTATTCAGCCGGAAAAATGTTATAAACGAAGGCCTTCTTGAAGATATTTGTGACATGAAGTTTGTGGCCCCAAATCCCGTCAGGCCTGACCTTCGAGCCATCCATCGACAGTTTGGTGAAGGAGATAACGCCCTGTTACCATATATTTCATTCAAAGGTTCGGTAATGGGAAAATACGCTGAAACCGTTTGGACAACAGCGGATATTCTTCCAGACTGGGCAACTCCAGACAAATATAGATATCAGCTGACGGCTCCTCAATGGATAAGTGCCGCTGGTGACTGCAACGCCATTCTTGCCCAACTTCAAGTTCTCACAGAGCCAACCGTGGACCTGGTAACTTTCCATTGCCAAAATGTATGCTTTCAAATGGGAAAGCAAAGTGAAAGTGATCCACATCCAGACCAAGTTTCTTTGAGGAAGACAGTTATGACGAATATTTACAGGTTTCTGAAGGAAAAAGCCGTTTCAAGGACTGTTGCAAAAGACCGACTGAAAGACACTCGTTGTATTTTGGTTGACCAAGGAAGACGTTTGGTAAAGGCAGAACAAGTGGTCATTGAGTTGTACAAAGAACTTGAGATCAAGCCCTTTCTTTACGGGATACCACCAGAACTTGGCGAGTTTACAGAATTGTTTGAATACCTGGGCTGCTCACCTTCAGTAAATTCATTTCACTACGTTATGGTCCTTGACCTCTTACAAAAGCAATGTAAAACCAACACGTTGAATCCAAACGAGACCTCTTGTTCGTTAAGAGCCGTTAAGGGTTTTTTTGAAGCCTTACAAGACAAGCCGAATGATGTACATGGTTTGTCTTCCCTGTACCTACCGTCCGTTCTTCTCTTTGGTGACACCTCGAAGAAAGACACGTTGCCTGTTGTTTTAAAGAAAGCGGAAAGCCTTCTGTTCGATGATGCTCCACATTATCACGATCGCCTTAGAAACTTTCATGAACTATTTGTGGTCGATCTCAAGAAGGCCGATGTTCGTTGCAACTCATCTGCAAATTACAAGGATCTCATCTTGAAGATTCCCAAAGCACTACAGCCTAGTATGTTATCCTCCGTTGTTGAAGAGAAATTCGCAGAATCTAGAGAAAACATCCAGGGCTTTGATGTTGGTGCTGCAAGTTCACTGGAGAAACAACTTCACAATGATCAGTTTTGTCGTGGAGTTATCAGGCTCATTCGTCACACCAGTCATGAACGCCAGGAGAAGATAGACGAACACGCAGTGGCTTCCGTGAAAAACCGTTTGAAATCTATCCAGTTCTACGGAATGCTTAAGATTAATACACATCTAGTTTATAAAGATAAGGTTATTCCTGGAAGTGAAAGTAAAGTGCCCTACTTTGTGGAGAAGATTTGCCGCTCCGAACTCGAGGTTTGGAACGTATATGTTAGTGCTACAGAAGGCATAGAGCAGACCATGTCTGCAATTGCTCTGACGCTATCGCAAGTAATTACAGAAGCCTGTCGAGGACTGCTGCGAGAAACAGCCATGTATATCCCTGTAATGCTTCGATGCCTCCCGGGAAACATAAGCTCTTTACTGGATGGAATGAAGATACGCCAAGATGACTCTTGGGACGATGATACTAGAGACGTCTTGCCATTGCCTGGCAGCTTCATTCCCATTGAAGAACACCACCTTCTAAATCCGGATTTCAACTCCTTTGAACCAGGAGAGTACGTTGGTTATGAACTGGAAGATTCAAGTCTGGAATTGGAAGAAGGCGATGCAACCTTCATCTACGCTGTGGTTATGGAAGAAGTTCAAAATGGCAATTGTAGCCTCTTCTTAAGGTCATACAAGATCAACATTGGGCATGAAAGAGAACCGAAAATTGTCCAAGCGACTGACTTGTACAAGTTTTACCGGCTTCAGGAGATACTATCAATGGCAATTGTCCCATCAGATCAACAAGGGAACTCGCAATCAGCGACAGAAAAACAGGCTGTGTTTGACAAGATTTCAAGAACGCTTGAAGAAGCTTGGAGACAACCAGAAGACAGAAAAAGAAAAGTTATCAAACGGCTAATCTTACAGTGGCATCCCGACAGGAATCCAGGAAACGAGGTGTTCTGTACTGAAGTGTTCCAACACATAATGAACGAAATTGAAAGGCTGGAAAAAGAAGGCGCAAGTAGAAGTGAAAAGCACCGTGGTTCTTACAGTGACTTCTTTGGCTTCTACGGGGCACGTGCAAGACGGTACACATCACAGCGTCGAGAGTACAGAGATAGTTACGATCGACACTATGGATCCTGGGGTCATAGAGCACGAACATGGGAGGTTCCCCCAAGCTTCTGTACAAGAAATCCTCAACCAAGAGAGGCAAGGCGGTGGCTCAGACAGGCGGATGCCGACCTAGCAGCTGTGATGAACGACATCAATACAGTAATCCATCTTTCGAGTGGGCGTGTTTTAAGTGCCATCAGGTACGAATGCCAAATTACATGCATGAAACTTTACCTAGATTTTTCCAAGTTAACCTAAACCGGTTCTTATATAGATGGTGCTTACCAGGAAATTAGGCTAAACAGGTTCTTATTTTTTTAAGAAAAGAAAACTCATTTTCGGTAGACGTGGTATATCGTTGATATAAATCATGCACAAATTATCTGCAAAATGACAGTATACACACTTATACAAACCCTATACGCAATTTAAAGCTACACTGAATGTACAAATTGAATCTATTTTCTAAAATAAGAACCTGCTTTAAAATTGTAGCTTAAGGAGGTTCTTATGTAAAGGGTGTCTAAATTAAAAATTTTAGCCGAACAGGTTCTTAAATTCTAGGTTCTTATATGCGGGTTTTTACTGCATGAAATATGTGGAAGGATATAGATAAATTACCATGGGAAACCTCCTCTTAATCTAAACACACCTCGCCAAATCAGTACCTAACGTAAAGGTCAAAAATTATTTTACTGCCCTGAGGTGTTTTCATGGAACATTCACAAGTGTTCACCGCCTTTTCAGTTTTGTATCCCATTTGAATTCCTTTGCGGCACCCATAGTGACAAAGCGGCCGAGTTTATTCCATTGAGCACACTATTACCACCGCCTTTCGCTGTCCTGCATGTGCAGCAAAGTGTTATGGCAAGAATGTCGACAGGCAGGCTCCGTATATCATGGACTGCCTTAGCTGGTTAAAGGCGGTATGGCATTAGCGGCATTTGTTAGATAATCAATATCAGTACACGTGTGCCATAAATGACGATGCTGTTTAATTCTTCCTCAGGCTGCAGAGAAAGGTTTAAAGGCTGCGCAATATGCCATAGATGCTTCCAAAACCTACGTCCACAACTTACTCCAAAACTCCCTGATGTTGAATGACTCACAGCTGGTCACTTTATCAGAACAACTTGAGTGTGAAGTCGGTGACTCGACCCGCATGCGGTATCCGGATCAACTAAATTTTCCTCGAATTCCAAACGATGTGTACTCCAAGGAAAAGGCCCACCAGGCGCTACAATTAGCCACAAAGATTTTAGACATCGTAAGAAGCAGAGTTCTTTGAGGTATGGCACACACAGAGGAAAATTACGTGTTATAGGCACCATCATTCCCCTTCTGCTCTTACAATTATAGGACAATTTTAGATATCGAATAATCAATAATTACGGATGCACCAATAAAATCATATCTTCAGTACCGGGAAAACAAGCGAAGCCAAGACTACTGGCTAAATTAGTTGATCGACAAGGTAAGACCATTTACGTCCCCTAATAAAAGAGGTATATCAGAAGCAGGATACTACTCGACGTTGTGAAGCTTTTGGTCATATGTGCGTTTAGGCCAGCTGCGAATGATGAGGTACGACAAGAACGTTAGACTGCGCGTTCTGTGTGAATGAACTTTGGCCTAGCAACAAGAAAGCTAAAATTTCTACGTTTCTAGGAAATACTTCAACCAACAGTTATATTCTCTTTACTTCCTTTTTCAGGTATCTTTCTGCAAGATAATTCCAGTCAGCAGGTACTGAATCACTGAGGGACCTATAGTCTTTCAACTCATGCTAACACCAGTGGTGTCTTCGACTTTAATAGACTCATGGACAGAGTTTTACCTGTTAAAGATGTTCTCGATTTAGTAGAATAATGGGGTAGAATTTTTAATGGTTATTTGGTTGATATCATTAGAGTACGACAGAGAAGTTCACCCTGTAAAAGCGCTTGTTTTGTACAGGCTAAATCAGCTGATATGAAACTTATGTGTTATGTGGCAAAAACGTTTATAGGCCTTGAATTATTTAGTTTTTTTTTTCTGATGGTGTCACAACATGTAGAAGTAAACACGACATATGTCAACGAAAGCAATGTATATTACCTCGCAGGAAAGTCCCTCTATGTAGCTATAACAACATAAGAAACGGATGTGAGTTTACTTTTAATCACAAAATGACGTACAGTTGTGAACTCTTGCTGTGTTAGTACGTACAGAATGGTAATAATGATTCAGTAAAGTAGTGTCCATTTGTGGACAACTATACACTATGATTCTCTAGACACTGGAAGGAACTTGCAAATCCTTAGAGATTATATTTACTCGCATTTAGCTTAGTGCTACTGAAAGGTTTGAAATGTTCATCTGTTCATAGCAAATAGAATAGCCAAGTTTTGAGGAGCCATTTCCACGAAAGACGGTTTAATTTTCTGCGTTAAGTTGTGAAGCTTCCAATAGGTAAACAAGCCAAAACTACTTGGCCTGTCAACTCAAGTTGGTTGTTACCGGCATTGTATACCATGACTATAGATTTTACCATTGGGTTACGGTCTTCCAGTATGTCGTATGCCGTATAGCTGGTCATTACGAGAAAGTGCCTCCTTCGGTACCTTGCATTCACATAAATGGGCTTAATGCTTTTAGATTTTGAGAGAAGTATTTGTTTTAGTTACTATTTTTTTAAAGCAATTTTAACACATTTTGACTTGTCTAGCAACGTGCTGTCCTTTGGGACTAAGCGGCTTGTTTTCTTAGTTAAACAGCTTTAAAAACGCTTCAGGTTTAGTTTGCATTAAAACCCTTCAGTCGTTTATTCGAGAAAATACGGTGTGCTTAGTTGTTACCCTGTTAACTACTGTAGCAGGCCTGCGTTATGTAGGCACTAGTTAAAGCTGCATTTTTCAGTTGATTGTTTATAGTGGTTCGATCTGTTTAAACGGAATTTTTCCTCCGAGAAATTAGGGTTCTTAGTCACAGTTCAAGGTTTTTGAAATCATGCTTAATGTCGTTGAGTCTACAAAGTTACCTAGCATTGAACATAGAAAAGAATAGTGATTAAAGTCAAAAAATGTTGCAATTCATTGTATCATTTGTGTTAAGGCCTTTAACAGGCAAGATCAACCTTTCCCCCGTTAAGTACCTCTATTAAAAGGCACGGCGGGCGCGATCTAGCAAGACACTCTTTTCCCGTCTTATCCTTAGGCGGCGAGCGCGGATATCGCGGAGACCTGGACTTTTGGCAACAAAGATGATCTTCTTCCGTCTCCACAGATAGTTTTGGTGTCCACCGAACTGCAACCATAAACAAATCGTCTTTATTCCACCTCATTTCCCCAAGCAGCGCAAGCAGAATTTTTCCGCAATGGGATAGGTAAAGGGGTGGGGTGGGTTCGAAAATATATATAGTACAATGACTTCTCTTCAGATTTTCTGACTTGGGGTCAAGTTACACCCGCGTACCACAATAACTGAGTCCGCATTATATCTTTATATACATTTTCTTAACAGATTATGTAATTAGTCACCGTAGTTAATTTAATGAAATGGTTAATGGGAGCCATATTTGTATCCATGATATATATTCACCACTGGATTTGAGTGCGCACTGATTAGGTTTTGAAGATGCGACAGAAAAATGTTGATCGCGCATGTCTCGGACGTTGATTAGCCTGCGTGAGTTACGGCCATTCTGGTACTCAGAGGCTGAGATTATATTGCTTATTTTGGTCAGCACCAAGAGTAAAAGAATCGCGGCCTCTGGAGACGAGAATGGGTAACGCCATGCTGTAGTTTCTTTTTTAAACACACGCCTCCAGCACACCTAATGTGCTTGCGTTATATTATAAACCGATTGAAAGAGCGTTCAGATATTCTCTTGCGGACATCTCCCACAGGCGGACACCAACAAACCACGGTCCTTGTCATCAATCTACATTTATAACCTCCTGCCAACGGAACCCTTTCCTACGATGACACCAGTGCTTGCCCCGAGGGTGTTCGCTTACGGGATATATGACTTTTGGGTTCTGAGGTCATGGAAAACTTCAGCACACACTCACGGATCCACCAGCATTGTTCAGGACTTCCAAAGGCGTGTTAATGCAAGACATTGTTTTATCAGGGCTCGTTGACAACATCATGGAGTTAAAAACAAAACAGTTCTTTTCTATACCAGGGCGTAATTACTTACACTAAAAAAAAATAACAATCTGTGAATATTTCGTCGTAACTTTAATAAGCACTTTTTTGCGGCTAACAATCTTGTGCGATCTCACACTACGGGCAAAATGAACAAGAATATTTTCCTACGCAGTCCGTCTTGTGTTTTGTCTCATGGTTCTCTCAAGTTTCATAAAGATGTTTACGGTACTCATTACTCCGTTGTCGGTGGGACTTACACAGTCAAGTTCCACCCTACATAAGTTGAACATGTGATAGGAGAATGCCTGAGCGGTGCAAAAATTTCTGTTTTCAACATTTAAAAAATATTGTCAACGTAGGTAACTATAACTCGTTGTATTTGTTAAACTGTACTACCCCAGGAACATCCAGCAGACATTCGTGGCAGAAATTGGTGAGAAACAAAACTTTACAATAAAGATTCCATTGACTCTGCCCCCTCCACCAATGCATTGTTTATCCACTCAAGGATTCTCCATGCGCAATCGTGTTGATCGCTATCAACATTACCCTATGAGGAGGGGGAGGTGCCAGTATCATGATTATGGGGGAAAAAACCTTACTGTAGGTAAACATTAGGGATCATTTTAGAATGTGTATTTAGCGCGCAAGAGATTGGTTAAGGGGGGGGGGGGGGGGGGGCGACTATATTGGATACAAATTAATACAAAATGACTCCCCATGCAAAGCGGAGTTAGTCAAGGTATCCACAATGGTAAACTAAGCCCTAATGATAAGTTCCTATTCGTGATTTCAGATGGAGAGAAATACTGTCAGAATGCAAAAACCATAAACGATAAACTCACATTTCTGCCATTAAATCGTAACTCACGTTTAAACAGGGCCCCTTAAAAAGCTTTAAACTGCCTGAGATAAAACATTGACTGCATCATTGCCACTTCCTATAAAAACGGCGATAGTCACCACGTGCACTCAACTACTCCATCTTTATACAGGTTGTATACCTGCAAGAAAAAAATGTCAAAATTGCGTCAGCTGTACTTCAATTTTGAGGTTCTCTGGCTTGACAACCAACACACGTAACGTTATCGCCATTCGATCTAGATGTTTCTTTATATCTCGTGAGTGAACAGATGAGAAAATTTGATTCCCCTTCTATGTCAAAAGCCTTTGTTTTCGACGTAAACTGCTTTTGACCTTATATACGGTCAAAAAACAAATATATCAGATATCGTACCTATTGTTAGCGAATTTAAGCCACTTTTCCTGGTACGGTAAAGTGAAATTGCTTTCACGTTTATCCAAATTGCACTTACCATACTTCTTTCTGATTTCATCACGCTTTTCCCGTCTCTCTGCTTCCCTGAAAAAAATCAAATCACACTTATGTTATTTCTGTTTTTGTTTTCGTTCAAAATATATTGCACAGAGGGCTCAAAGTGTTCTTAAGCCTATAACTGTGATGGTCTCAATCTGCGATGTACATAATAGAAAAGGTTAGTTAATTTATTTTGGATCTGAGGAAGTGAATATGTGAATTTATTATTATATATAACAAAAATTTAGGCAATAAACCTTACAAGCAGAATTCTACATGTGCTATATTTTCACATCTGAAAAAAGCGATACGTCCAATCAGCTTCACGTATAGCATTCTTCACATCTGAAAAATATAACCAAGTACCGCCCAGAGTAGAATCACTCAGCCAATCAGAGCAAAGTACTCAAATAGCTTCTGAGAAGCGCTGTCTTGTAACCAGCGCGCACTCGAAGTTTGCGTTTCGAAAACATGGCTTTGTGTTCCCGTTTTGTTCCTCCGGATTTACCGTTAGATGATTTTATCGAGACGCAATTGAACAAAATACTTTGAGTAAAACGAACAGGGACGTCGCCTTGCCCAAAGAGGTTTTCAGAACGGAATAATGGATTGAAACGGATTGAACGGATTGAAAACTTGGGAGCGAAAGAACTCGATGAAGTTCCTTTTGCATTTAAGAAACCAAGAAGTAAGTTTAACATCGGGAAGCAAACAACCACTTCAGCAAGTGTTATCTCTGTTTCAAGGCGTGAACATTCAAGGAGAAACATTCAACATTTCTATAAACAGTGCAAGTCAACTTAGTCCGAATTTGTCTTTGCACAGCGCGAAGCGCCGCCTTTACATAATGGAATCTGACAGTGATTAGGCCCAGGCATAAAGATTTCACACTTTTATTTACGCCCGTATTTTCAGTTCTTCTGAATAGGGAGTGATATTTAAGCTTGGCTAGGCTCTTTGTCTACTTGTTGCTGGACTGCAAACTGGATTTGTTTTGTTTTTTTGTTTTTTTTTTTTCAATCACCCTCGGTCATTTTAGATCAGTCTTGAATATTTTGCTGTTGTGCACGCAAGCTGCTGATTTCAAGTGTATGTTTAATTCTCCTTGCAACACTTTGGAAAACTCAGTCCTCCGCTGCGCTCACTCGTTCGTTTTCGCACGTTTTGGAAATCGTGAATACGAATCCGTACGTCGCACTTTACCCCCATGAAGTAATCCATATTCATACTAATTGTAACAAGAACAAATAAACTATGATCACTAATTTGTACGCACAACACCACTCGGTCTTTTTAATTCGAGGACAACACCCAAATCTCTACCTGCAGGAAACTTTACCTTTCTTTCTGTCGTTCGCTCATCTCCTTGCGTTCTCGACGTCTCTTGGCTTCTTCCTTGTCAAGTTTTCTTCATTAAAAATAATGACAAAGTCATGTGAGTGTAATAAACAATACCAGTAGCAGCGGCAGTGATGGTGGTATTGGCAATGACAATGGCAGTGGCAGTGACAACGACAGTGTAAACAGAACGTAACAGTGTTAGTAGCAGTCACACTGCCAAAGTCAAGAGAACGCCACAAAACAAAAGGCTATCACTACGACAGTGATTGTAATGATGATGGCGATAACGATAACGATAGCGATAACGAGAACAATAATCAGGGTACGTTCATCCCGAGTGGTTTTCAGGACGGCTCAGTAAAAGCGTTGTTTCCTACCTGCTTCCTCCCTTTCTTCGACAACAACAACAGTAAATGAAGCAACCCAATACAACCAGCACTACAAAGCCTGTCACAGGAAGGGCAATGATAAGGACTTTGCCAGAGACTGGGAAATAAAATACAGAAAGAGATGTTACCATTCTTAAGAGAAATTGGAATTGGCTGCAAATGTGAAGGTAATGGTGTTGCTGCCATTTCAGAAATATTACCACATTTTATTCCTTACAATTTACTTATGCCGGGCAGTGTAAAAACACATATGAGCATACCCTTGAAACCGTCTAGTTATCCTCTCAACTCTTAACCGACATAAAGATAAATTGGTTTCATCCCAGGCAAGATTTCGAATGAAGCAACACACTTTTCTCAGTTTCTCACTCAATCCCAGGCTAATTCACATGATATCGCCCAGGCATTTGGTCTTTCATTTGGCATTTGGTCCCAAGTCTTTGGTCCACACAGTAGCGAATCTACTATACTGGGTTGGAGCATCTGTTAGCTAACGCAGTTACTGAACTAAATTTTGAAAAAAATACTTTCTGAATACCATTGTACCTCTGTTATAACACGTTACCCTAAAAACCTCAAAGCTGGATAGAGGACGAACATAAATGATTTTTTTCTTAATATTTGACAAAACTTTTACCCATTCAAAAGGTTCCAGGCCAGGTCATGCAGCATCATCATTATCGTCTTTACTTTCACCGACCAAGGAGCCAGGGGATGTGGGATGATGGGGGCCGACAAGCTTATCAAAAAAAGATAGGATATTTGTGTTGTGGTCCACGTACGATACATTTACATACACCCCTGTTATAGTCCTATAGCGTGGAATTTTCGTAAACAACTTGAAACCACTGTGAAGAAATTTTATGCTGCAAAAATGTTGGAGAATTGTTGGAAAACCCACAAGGAGAGGCTATAACGCGTGTCAATTTTCGCACTCGCTCCACATGCTAAGGTCTAAGATTGTGTGGGCTCGCCCGACAGACGATGGCAAAAAGTTTGGACCGTTTTCAATTGTCAGACCCCGACATCTGCAACTTTTTGGAAATAATATGACAAATCTCCGTCAACAGGCCAGAAGGTGATACAGCCATAACAGGAATATTGCTTACCCACACATTGTTCTACCATCCACTCCTGGCCCTCGCACGATTTATGGAGAGTCTTATCCACAATACTGCCTTCTTCGCACTGCTTGGTTGGCTCACAATAGGAACACTGCGATCGCAATAACTAATGTTAATCAAGTGTTTTTCAAAGGAATACAATCGTGGACAAAACTGAGAAAAAGGGCCCTCTTGCAGCAAGTCTCCATTGTTAGGGAAACCGCCGACCAGTTAGCTCAGTTGGTAGAGTACCGAGCTACCGTGCGGGAGGTCGCGGGTTTAACTCCGGCCGGACCAACACTCGGGATTTTAAAACAATAGGCCATTTCGGAGTTTCGTAGGGAGCTGGGGCGAGTTTCAAATTTAATTTTTTTTTAATAATTTACACCAGCACATAAAAGATAACGTTGAAATTTGCCATTTGTCCAAGTTTGACGCTTTTAGGTTGAACAGAGACCAAGTTATGAACTTTAAAACATAGTAAAAAATCCATACAAACGTCTCTAATTCTGAGGCTGCGTCCCCCAAAACCTTATAAACTCATAAAAATATTTTTCAGATTTTAGACAACTGTAAAATCCTGTCATGGACCTACTATTTGGAAATAAGTGAGATGAAAATCACTTTGTTGCCCTACTTTTATGAATATCACAGAATTCCTCTCGGCTTTTTTGTTGTGAGACCCAAGAGGTCGACTTGTGGCAAGTCTAACGTTAGAATCAGCCCCAGGATTAACAACACTAGTAGTTTGTTACTTATGAACTAAAACTTCCCACTTGGATCAACGCAAACAAGAATACTCACCCCAGAAACCTCGATGCAATCTTTACAAGACTTCCCACTGTACTGCGAACAGTTTGCTAAGGTGCAAAGGCAGAAGCAGAATATCACAAATAAGTAAATAAAGGAAGGAACGTGGATTCTTTTGTACCATACAAGCCGACAGTCATTGTATCTGCTCCAGGAGGCACGAAGCACACCATTACCGTCTTCGCATTGTCTGGTAGGCTGGGGTGTCCGCTGCTTATCAGTCATACATCAGACTACGTTTATGTATAGGGTCCCTTAAACTGGTAAGACTGACCGATGCAATAACTGAGTGAAAAGAGTGCTTGCTAGATAGAGAGCTGCGAGAACGATTCTTGGAACACAAACCGGCCACTCTCGGCGTAAGTCTTGAATCAGCAGAACCTTGTCAAACAAGCAATAGTACGCCGGGACTACGATATACAGGCCCCGCGCACCAAGTGTGAAACTTTGAGAGGAGGGGAGGGGAGGGGGGGGGGGGGGGGGACTCACTTCGAAGGCGTAAGCGTGAGTCAACTAGGGGGTTCAGGGGGCATTCTCCCCGGGACAATTTATTAAATTAAACTTATATACTTTCTGGAACTTAAAAAGAAGTGTTTCAAAACACGACTAAACAGCTTTTGGTAAAACGTTAAATAGAAACGTAACTTCGATTTTTTTCAGTATTACTTGCTTTTTACCGTTGAGAAGTGGGGTAAAGTCCCCCAGTCCCTCCCCTGCGCGGTGCCTGATATAACGGGGAACTTTATGGCTAGATTCTATCACTATACGTTTTTCTCTCCACTGTAGCTCTGTAGCCGCACTGAACAATAGGGACTTTAAGCAAATCACTACGGCGACCTATGCTACGGCGGCCGGAAGTAAAAAAGCCCAGAAATGAAGCAGTGCGCATGCTTGGAAATGAGCTTTCGTCGTAGCGCCAAATCCTGCAACGTGAAGAACTGCCTTCTGGCGTAGTCGCTACTACGTGAGTATAAAAGTCGACTCTCCTCCTATTCTTTGCGGTCACTAGTTTTAAAAACTAACATAGATTGTTTTTCACTTTATCAAGAAAGTATTTGAAGCTTCTGGTTTTCCAGTAAATACGTTTTCCCTGCTTTTTCTCGTAAAAGATTTCTATCGTCAGCAGAGTGTGCCATGCATAAATATGGCCGCGGAAATACTGCCAGAAAAAACAAAGGCTAGACGAAAACCGCAAGTACGACTGTTAGCAAGAAAGCTAATGAAATGTCACTGAAGGTTGTTTACGTAAGAATAAAATATCTAAAACGTTGAATTCATTGATTTCTTGTTAAATACGGCACATAAGAAGAAAAATCACTTGCAGCGAACTCCGATCTTCAATTGTAGTTTTCTGTTTTGTGTAGAAATCGCCCTCCGATGATGTTTTCTATTAATATTCTTCTTGGCAAACGAAAGATTGGAATTTAAGTACAGAAAGTCTTGCGCAAAGTCTCTCTCAAATGAAGGAAATTGGTTTCTATTTTCAGTGTTTTTGGTTCGTTCTAGATAATCTCGTCCGCTGTGGCAAATTACGTTTTACAGTCTAAAGCAGTACTGAATTCTTCGTCTGAAGTGAAGCCCATATTTTTCTTTCATGTGACAACTACGTTGTTTTATGTATTCGCTTCTCCAAAGGAGGTCATAACAGCGAAAACAAGTGAGCCGCAGTCACTGTTTGCTTAAAGTTGAAATTTGGAGGGCTACGGTGACGTACTCTCCCGAGGACTTCGCATCCACGACCGCCGTAGTAGAGGTCGCCGTAGCGATTTGCTTAAAGTCCCTAATATCGTTGTCACACGAAGGGCTTCGTTTATATTTTATGACTATTTCTGGATTCGTCATATCAGGTTCCATTGTACTTGTTCATAATTATTTTGCCGGATTATTTTCATATCCGAAACTGAGGAGGTCAGTGTGCCATTTGTACACAGGGTTGTGATGTACTTTTTTTTTTTAATAGAAGCTTTTGTGCGCACGAATGTGAATACTTTAGCTTATAAACACACCATATTTTTGCGTCACGTAACTGACTTTAAGGAAAACGACACCTGCAAATCATCTTTTAACGGAGCGCAACTCGACCACTTTGAGTTTGCTCTTAGTTTTTTAGTTCAAAATCCATAAAAAAAAGGCAGCAATGCAAAGCAAATGATTACGGCTGTAATATGGCTATCATCACATTTTAAAATATGATTCTTAGATATAAATTATAAATGCAACGACGTTTCAGGATTTTCTGTTGTTGTTGTTTTGGGTTAACAATGCCTTTATAAAACGGTGAGGGTAAAAGGAGTAATGAGTTTGCGGAATGGCATAATTATGCAGAATGTAAGATATGCAGAATGACCCGAAGAAGTTAATTCAACTAAAAAGAGTTAATTATTCTACAGCCTATAGCAAGCTAGTTGCCGAACTCGGTCACAACGAAATGTTGAAGACAAATTGGTCAGGATTTGACCGAGAAAGATTCCAGTTTTGAGCACTGCTCTTCACGGGGAGAACCCTTGAGGTGATTAAATTTGAATTTAATTTGACCGGCCGACGGCCGACATGAGGAGAAACATTTCACTGACAATTAATCACTACTCTCCACTGGGCTTGCTTTGGTATAAACATTACACTTTTAAACTCTTGAAGAGGATTAGTTTGTTCGCGAATGATAATTGCTGTGCATTTGTGATCCCGGTTTGTGGTATTCACGAAAGAATCGTTCGGCTGCGAGCAAACGAGTTTTCTCAGTTTCAATTTTGTCATCTTGATCTTCAGCTTGTCAATTTCACGGCGCGATGTAGGTCAAACTATATAATATCCATTTGGTCGGTTTGAAATGGATTAAATAAAATGTTATTTTTCCGGAATTAATTGTAAGAGATTTAGGAGTCTTAGGAACGGTGCCTCGTCACTAAAGTCCGCGTAAAGCTCA
Organism: Pachyseris speciosa; assembly: GCA_016490735.1. NCBI lineage: Eukaryota > Metazoa > Cnidaria > Anthozoa > Scleractinia > Pachyseridae > Pachyseris > Pachyseris speciosa. Next base: position 277,588 of record JAEMWC010000902.1, read on the forward strand.
GTATAACAGCTGACTCGAGAGAAATTTAATCACCTCAAGGGTCCATTTGTAATATAGTTTTTCAAAGCAAGTTGTGGGATACAGACAAACTCACGAAAGATTCCTTTTAGTCACTTCGGTTCAACTCATTTATTCTCACCGCCTGCTTTTACAATTCTTGTTTCACCTAAAACAAACTGTGAAAAAAACTCTACCCTAACGATTTCATGTCAACAGTTTACATCTGGATGTAACGCAATCACAAGAGTTCGATCAGAGAGCAGTACTCAACACTGAAATATTGCTCAGTCAAATTCTGACCAATTTGTTTACAATATTTTGTTGCGACCGAGTTCGGCAACTTGCTTGCGATTATTCACTGTCAGTTAGGCTGTCAGAAACGATCAATAATCGCGAGTTCAAAGATTACTTTATATTAACTACAGATTTCAGCTAATTCATTTCTTTGAGACAATCTGCATATAATTTGCCATTCCGAAAGTCATGCCACATGCCATTCCGCAAAATCATTCTGCCTTTTACCCTCACCGTTCATAAAATCTCCATAATCGATTATAAATGCTGTCTTCGTTTGTCGTGAAGAGCCATGTCTTTCAAGTCTGCAAATAGTATTTTATTTTCACAGAAGATTTCAGCGTATATTCCCAATGCTGCACCCTAAAGGTTTGGCTTCCCAAATAGGAATGAAGGAAATTATAAGACGATCAACAACAGGTTTGCGGCTACACAACATTCAAGAACAGTTTTGTACATATTCCTATCTCATAAAACCACATGAAAGGAATTGTAATTAAATTCGAGAGCACCTGAACGTCAATCGAAAGCATCATGGATAAGTCCGGCATAATATAGCAATGACAACATATTTATGCTGATGTATTTTGTACATGAGGTCATGCAATTCTTTAGGCGATCTTGTGATCTGCAGTGCAAAACACGTTGAACAACAAGGAAGTAATAAGGTTTACATCGGTACAGTGATATATAATTCATATTAGGGAGCCACACGGAATAGCCTGTCGTCGAAATTGGAGGAAACTAAAAGATCGAAAGCGAGATAAGTTGGCATAATTCTAAGCTCGATACATTATCGAGTTAACGTCAGTTCACACGAACCAAAACGTGCTGTATTGCGCTCGTAAATCTACTTTGTTTATACTGTCCATACGCGTACACCAAGCAATTTTATCAATAGGTAGGTTATGCACGAGTTATGCATCAGTTCTTCCCCTGGTATATTTTAAGATTGGATCTTGTAACGACAAAACACATACAACAACATTTTTCTTGATGATTGCGTTACCTGGCAGAATGGCTTACTTTGGTTTACATACAGTATCTGAATCGAAATCAATGGAACGTTTTCAAAACTCACCAGCGGTTACGGAGCGAGACCATGACTGTATGAAGTAGAGTGCGGCCAGGGGTGTAAGCATCGGGAAATTTCTCAGTGATCGCGACATGATTAATACTCTGAAACGACACTGAAAGCGTATATCTAAAGATAAGGAAGTGACGTCACAGCAAAAGCTGGAGGGAAGGGGAGGGAGGGGATGCTTTCCACTCAGGAAAAGCAAAAAATTCGCCTAAGGAAGAGGAGGGTCGGGATAGTCTAGCAGCAATTTATCGCGTGGAACTTGTTCCCGTTTACGTGAGAGTCTACGGCAATTTGAATTTGTATTACTGGAAAGTGGCCTTAAAGTGATCTTGCCGTTTTTATTGCCCGGTTCTATACTCACTTCCGCACTCTCGTCAAGCTCCAATCGACATAAAGATTTCGGTAATTTTAAAAGCTGAGGGCTTCATTTTACCACTTAATAACTTTCACCTGAGGGCAACGTGAACTGTACCGTGGAGAACTAAATTCTGACAAAGACAAAAGAAATAACAATGAATTTTGTTGACACAATAGTATTTTTCTCGAATGTTCTGTCGCCGGAAACGATGGAAACGGACAAACGAATTTCTTGGAATCGAGGTTGATTCTTGGAAACCTCTGCTAAAGTCATGTCGTATGCTTCACATTCATTTGTTGTTAGAATTGCAAACTACTAGGAAACCTTCGCCAACGAGGAATTCAGCGAGGTAAGATATAATACTTAAGTGAAACTCATGCACAGTTTACTTACTACACTTACTAATCCTCTTCGTGCGTGTCCACACAGTATCCGCACATAAGGCCGTACGGACAGTTATTGGTTTTAATTTACTGCGTGGCGCGTTGCTGATGTCGCTTGTCCGCGATAAGAATACTGTTGAGGAGGTAGAATTAAATGAGCTTTTGCAGTCATTGTAACAATTAAATCTTGTACATCCACATAGCCATTGGTTTCAGAGCGCCATGTTGGTCGAAAGCGTTGAACAACACCGAGATCGCAAGTATGCGAAATCTTGCTGTACTCCCACGAATAAAGTTGCGCATGATATGAGCTAACTGGAATAGCAACCAAATGACAACCGTGCTAAGCACAAGCATAAAATCCAACTAGGGGTGTTCATGCAGCTCTTTCTTTTCATGGAAATAAACATCTGACAACGTAAAGAAAAGCTAGCTTCGTTCGCTTAAAACCTTCGAAATCATAGAGCACTAATTCCTTTGTTTTCGGAGTGGCAAATTGTGTACATACACGCTGTATATAATTTCGATTGCGAAGTCCGAGGGTGGCTGGCATTTTCGGAACGCCAACATTAGCTCCGAAGTTTAATCCGAAGGGATCAAACCGAGAATTCTTTAATACAAATATCAGTGCTGTTAAAACGCCATTAATTATGAGTTATGGAAAACCTGGAAACGGCAAGTTTTTCAGTATTAAAATCTTAATTTGCTGAAAATACATTGATTTCAGTTCGGTACGGCACACATTTCCCCTGCTACTATATATGGGGTAAGTTTTTGGAGTTACTAGCGATTTCGGGTTGCCAACTGAAACATGTTTTTCAGTCTTTGTTGGTGGCCAAGGTTTTCTACCAGAAGCAACTGATACAAACCAAATCAACAACAATGAGTCATTCAAAGATTTACAGATTGTTTGTGGAGTTTCAAACTCAAGCCACTAGCTGGAGTTGTTCTGGGTAGTCCCTGGTTCAACTCCTCGGCCTCCTTGTAAATAGCCAACTGGTTTGCCTCCAGCCAGTTGGGATTCTTATCATCTTATGTTCTGATTTTTTGCTCGGCCAGACTAGCCTTGTGCTATAAATATGACCAAGGGTAAAGGAAGCTTATTATTATTATTATTATTATTATTATTATTATTATTATTATTATTATTATTATTATTATTATTATTATTATTACAAGTGAAACCGGAAATAACAATATATAATTATATATCCCATAAAAAGGTAGATATCAGGCAAAGAAACAAAATGATGGTCGAGAAGGGTAACTTTTAATGCCATATATTACGGCGAGACATGACTAACCTTCTTCAGGGGCAACACTGAAGCAAAGTAAAAATGGAGAAAACGGTTACAATACAGAAATAGAAATAATAATAGTGTACTGAGGCGGCTACCAAAAAAGTGGCATTCCAAGGTGGTAAGAACAATGATAAGTTGTGATGAATTTGTAATTTTGTTAGACTCTGCAACAAAGTTAAGACATAAGTAGATACTGCTACTTAAGGGGTAGAACCAGAAGAAAAAAGTACAATTAGTTGAAGGTTCAGAAACCCTGCCCCACCATTCATGCACTGCTGACTTGTAGACATTGTTTCTCTCACTTAACTTCTCATGGTTTTGAAAGTTATTTGTTGCTGAGCCAGCAAGCGAGAGAGAGAGACTGAGAGAGAGAGAGAGAGAGAGAGAGAGAGAGAGAGAGAGAGAGAGAGAGAGAGAGAGAGAGAGAGAGAGAGAGAGAGAGAGAGAGAGAGAGAGAGAGAGAGAGAGAGAGAGAGAGAGAGAGAGAGAGAGAGAGAGAGAGAGAGAGAGAGAGAGAGAGAGAGAGAGAGAGAGAGAGAGAGAGAGAGAGAGAGAGAGAGAGAGAGAGAGAGAGAGAGAGAGAGAGAGAGAGAGAGAGAGAGAGAGAGAGAGAGAGAGAGAGAGAGAGAGAGAGAGAGAGAGAGAGAGAGAGAGAGAGAGAGAGAGAGAGAGAGAGAGAGAGAGAGAGAGAGAGAGAGAGAGAGAGAGAGCTCTGAGAAACACGCCTACCGCTCTTGTTCTGACAGTTTTTTTAGTTCACGATAAACCAAAAATTAAATGTTTTGCAATTTTTTTCTTTGGTTAAATTACGAAGGAAGATATTGCCCGCTATGTTTGTCTTCGAATAGTAGATTCTCCACACCTCGCGATTCACACGTCATTTTGTTTAACCAATCACAGAAAGTGAATCGACCTTCTGAAACGAAGCGACGGTTTGCTTGCGACAGCGCTGTAGCTGTGGTGAAAGTGGTATTTGCGGTCAAGTTTAACAAGTAATGGGAAATTTTGAAATTTGGTTCATCCTGTCTCATAAAACCTTAGACCAAGTCAGTGGATTAACGAGCACATGAACGCTGTGCGATACCTGGTTCGACTCTCTCGTTCCACCACTTCGACTAGGTCACCTGAAGATGTGTTAGACTGTAAAAATATTTTTAACTGGCCACTCTGGGAAGAATTATATCAAGGCTTTATGGACGGCTTTTTGGATGTGTCTAAAGCGTTGTGAAAGGGATTGTATTCGCGCCGCGACTGCATTCGACAACACATAAATTTTCTCGCTGTGCTTTGAACATGACTAAAGACGAAGGATGTGCGATTTACGCAGTGGCCCGATGTAGCCTTTTCGACGATTGGAGAAGGTATTTACCGTTGCCCTTTTATTTTGGTCGTTTTCTTCAAAAAACTTACGGTCAACCGATAAGCCAGATAAGCGTTGTCTTTGTTTATGTGTCCAACTTTTGTATGACTCGGCAAGAAGTTAAGCCTACTCTCAAATTTGGTTTTCAAGTTTATCGTCTGTTTGTTTGTGAAGAAGGTTTTCAGGATTTTTGTGCTGGACCCATTCTTATAGCAAATTACATTTTAATTTCCCCTCAATTTAAAAAATAGATTCAAATGAAATTTACCGTAAGCTTAAGCTTATAATTTAAACATTGTTGTAAACAGGTTTTTCCTCAGACTACGATTGTAAATAGGCGCCACAAACCAGAAGCGTACCACTTTGTAAAACTGCCAAATCTATTAAAACAATTATTTGCTAATCTTTCTTTGTTTTTTTTCGACTGGTTCTTGGTCGGTTTTGACATAAACTTAAGTACTTGACGTCTTCAGAGATATTAAGCTTAGGTACTTTCCGCGTTTAGCGCGCACGTACACGAACTCGCACAAACAGTCGTGATTTTAAATTTTTCTCTGTTTCTGCTGAATCTTTGACATACAATTTTTAGCTTTATAAAATTGAATTAAATTATGTGAACCCCCATGCATTACAACCTCTGTGAAAACGTTTTTTGTAGTACAGTAATTTTTCAGATACAACAAAATGTTTCGCCACTCAAATTAAACTTATGTGTCGGAATCGTGTAATTCATTAGGGTAATCCATTTGAAAGCACGAACTGTTCCAGTATTTGTTTATGCGCAACTCTTTTTCTTAGGCCAATACTTTGAATAATGGCTTTATTGTACACTTTGTTATAATTGTAATAGGGAATTTAGTTCATGGACAGTATAAAATAAAGTTTTGATGTCTGTGCGAATGAAGGTAACGTTTTAAGTTCCGGTTGAAAATAAAGTAATCATTTATTCCGTCACTGTTTAAGATACGTTTTTAACCTTCAAATATCGTATTTAGTAAAATTACTGAGCTTGCATCAGTTGCCTTAAGCAACTGAAATTGTTTCATTTAATGTTAGCATTAATTTGATTTCATTCGCATTGCTGCAACTTCTAGTTTAAGTTTTATAATTTCAAGAATTAAACAACACTTTTTAGGTGAGAAGTGCATTTAAGTGTACCACAAACGCGTTTTTTTTTTTTTTTTTTTTTTAACAAACAGCAACAACTATCTGTATCAACTTACCTTATCAAGTATACATTGTCCCTGAGCAGACAGCAGCCATAAATAAAATAATTAAAATAGTCGTCAAAAGTTCCGTTTAAAGGAAATGCAAGTCCAGTCCGTTGTACCTCCAGTCCTTGGAATTTTTTTTTCTAGCTAACCTTTTGTGGCGCGGCGTCGCAGTGAACAAAAAGCGCGCGAAAGTATAGCCTCGTTTTCGTTCTTTCCTCCAGGCCCTCTCCTCTGAAAAAAATCTTAAACATCGATCCTCGCCAAAACCAATTGAAATTAGAAGAAACTGACAACGCCATCATAAAGAGCATACTCTCAAGCCTTAGGCAAAATTTTCTTTGATTCCTACCTCAAATGGTCGTTGAGCAGGAAGCTGACAAACTTTTCAGTTAGATTTTCTACTGCCGCAATTTTTTAGGAAAAAGTAATCATGGCCATTTTTTAAAATACTATTTATTAAACTACAACTTCGCTTAAAAATATTCTTGGAGAAAGGTTCTAGTAAACTTTTAGAGCGAATATTAAACTTCGGTCCGTTCTGGTCACGTGACCGATGACGTCACAGCATTAAAAATGACAAAAATGTATATTTCATAAAAATATCTACCAATATCCAAATTTTTGTTTCCTCGCGTTTAATGCAACGCGAGATAGCACTTGTACCCAGACTCCCACTTTTTGAAAATTGTATATACCTCCCTTAATATTTATATTTTGTTCGGTACCGGGCAGTCCGAAATGGCTCACACCTTTGTGCTTCAAACCACGTTGACTGCTTTTTCAATAACAAAATAACTTCGTCACAGTGAGCAAAAACGCACTTGTGAGCAAAGTCACGTGACCAATGACGTCATCACCCTTAGTCTTGTACAATAATTAGTTTATGGTAAGACTTATTTCTAGACAACGTGGGGTCTTGCTGCCCTCAAACTGACCAAGTTATTTGGGATTGACGATTTTCCAGCTGCAAAGGATTCTGGGAAGGTTCTTATTATAATTATATATTGTTATTTAATTATTAAACTCAGTTGATTAACTGTTAACCCTCCGGGGTGTTAACTTACATCATTTGGCGGCCATGTTACGCGGAAACCAAATTGTTATTACCTTTGTATGTACTACCAGTTTTACTTTTTCTATTGCAAACTGTTTATCTGTTTTAGTAGCTGGCGCAACTGTGTCTTAAAGGTTTTTAAAGATATTAGTTTGATTTTGTAGGTTTATCCTGCTTTCAATGACTTTCCCGGAATTGAGGCTGTTTTCCGGGAAAGATTAGTCACGCGTGGCCACAGTACCGATGTCTCCAACATCAGTTGTGCTTTTACAAAACTAATTGGTCAAGAAATCATATTTCTGTATGCTTATTATATGGCTTCATCAACTAAATGCTAGATATAGCATTATCTTATCCTTATAAATAACACTGGGTTTCTTATTGGTTTTCTCAAAAGTAAAACGCAAAAATTATAATCACGGGCGCCGTGCTTTACAATAGCGACGCGCACTATTACTATAAATAGATTTTGTCACATTAGTCACCCGCCGTGACTCAGACAAACATTGCAGTTCGCTAAAGGAAAATGTGTAGGCGCGAGTGACAATTTTCAAACAAAAACACGAAAGAATCGGTAAAAGCGTGGTATTTGCTTTCCAGAAGGACGATAAATGGTTAGCACCAAACACTGCTGTTTGTGTGAGTGCAAAACGGACTGGAGGTATCCAAAAAAATGCCAAAAATCCCTCAGATTGACAAGAATCTGGGTATTTATTCCATTCCCAAAATCTTCGCAACATATTGGGAAGTACGAACGTTGGCTAATAGCTTATTCACGGGAATTCTTTACAGAGAGAAACATCTCCCGGCCAGAAATACATACATTTGTTCCCTTTACTGGCCCAGAGAAAACGGTCCCACTACTAAATTTTCCGATCCACTGAGCAAATCTCACACTAAACAATGCGCGTGTCTGCCCCAACTGAGAAAGGCCCCAGAAAACAATACCAGAGCCACTGGCAAAGATAGAAAACCTAATCGACAAGAATTTTGCCGAATCTATACCAACTAACGTGTTAGGAAAATCTATAATGACCGACAGCGAAGGTAGCCTGCGAGCAAATCTCTCGGGGCTTGTTCGCAATGCTCCCAGAGTCGTGAGTAGTCTGTGCTACGATAGTATCGCCGGGGCGGATCCCAGCTCTTATGGAACACTTTGTTGCGAAGATCACACAAATAAATTCTGCTTAATTTTCTCGACCACGTTTGCGCTTTGCATACCATCAACTATTGGACTTGTAAGAATTCTTCTGCAATGGAAAATGAAAAAACTGGTCGAACAAGTGAGTTTTCGATAAGATAGAGACTACATGTATTTATCTGTTTCCAGAAAGGAAAATCGAACAATCATATGTGCACAAAATTTTCACTGCGTTCATTCAGCTGATTTATGTAAGCTTAACATTTAGAGACATGCAAAATGCCATTTTACCGCAGTTAGCCCAACTCAGGAGGTTCCTTTAACACTCGGATGAAGGGTGTGGTGATGTCCACTCTTTCATTCTCTGATGCAGTCGGGCACAAGTTCATCGCATTTTCCACTCAATTTGAAACCCCGGCACTTCAACCACCGTTTTAACTGCCCCACAGTGATGTCTTCTGGTTCTCCTCAAAATCTGGAGAAGGGAACATCGTCATCTTCAGTCAGAACGGTTACAGAGGGAAGAGAACTGCTCGCGAACGACATAATTTCAACTCACGCTCTTACAGAAAAGTGATTTGTTTGTCTGAGTCACCCAGGGGGCTCCAATTTTGTGACGTCATTAGTGCGCGTCGCTATTCCAACTAGCCCTGCGATTTGTCGATAAATACTTCCTTAAACTAAGTTATATTTACACTACTCGCTGAAGAAAGTACAAATTACAACCGCGTCAGCCCATACCATACTGAGAGAAGTGCCGTGTAGTTCTTGAGTATAATTTACAAAAGCACGAGTATTGATAGAAATCGTGAGCTTATAATATAGTTTAGTTTGATTGCCCCAATATATGTGAAAGCATACATTTTTTTTTTCAGTTTTACAATTATTACTGCCAAGTACGAACCATTTGAATAGAGGTTGGCTTCGTTCAGTGCTATAAATGGCAGAATTATTTGTGCGTGTGTGTGTGTGTGTAAGACAAGGGGACTGGCAATTGCATGAAGACCAATGAAAAGACGGCTGTGATCAGTCTGTTTGCAATCATGCTGCAGTATACCGTTCCTACTTTTGTTTCATTCGACGTTTTTAGGTCACTAAGCGCAGTGCAAAGACATTTTGTAACTTTACCATACAGCAAATAAAACAGTAAAATTCAACTGTAGTTGCACCAAAAGTACCAACAGATTTGCCATGTGATATCTCTTCAGTCTCAGCAGATCTTAGCTTAAACTGCATAATTCCTTCGTTCGTGATAAATCAGATTTTTTTGTGATATCTCTTCAGTTTAAGCGAGTTTTAACCATCGGAAAAAGGTATAATTTCGTCGTTTATAAACAAGATTTGTCATGTGATATATATCTATCATTTTCAGCATGTTTTAGCCAAAGGAACATGGAAAAAGTGGAATTCTTTCGTTGATAAACAACAAAATCATGCCTGAAACATTTATTTGGACTCAAGGAATCGAGAAGTAATTCTTTTGATTCGTGGAGCAATATTACGGAATATAATGCCTTGGTAGTTTCGCACGTTAACAATATCTATAGATCTTGTGTTAATTATGTGGGTTTTGAGTGAGATGAGGAGGACTGTTTTGATTTACCTAACTGCCTTTATCAAAACTGTAGCGTAATAACTGATTGAGTTTTCTGTATATCTCGTTTTCTCTTGTTCTTTATGTACAACCGTACCTTTCCGAGTTCTCTTAACTTACTATCATTTCTGCTTGAAGATAAGTTGATGTGCTGACAACTAGACTGCCTAACTAGATTAGTAATTGCTAATTGCACACCAGTCCACAATAAAATATTTTTAGTTATACTAACAATGAAGGTAAGTCGCCCAGTACAGCTGTTTGATTTGTTCGGTCATTCATAAGCAGGATGTCGACCTACTCGTTTCCAAACTTAACATTTCATCACCTATTACGCATGTATTACATGTTTTAGGCTGGGCCGATTCGTAGCAAATATATCCCTTTAGTTTAATTGTAGCAGTGAAGGAGAAATCTTGTAAACGGACATTGCTTTTCTACCATATACACCTCATGAGCTAGCACTAAAATATAATGAAAGACTTGTTCGTTTTTGTCACCGAAAAGTCAAATTTTCCGCTGAAGAACCCGAACAGATAACTGCTTTGATTTACAGAAACATGCATTGATAAGGCTGTCATGAGACATGGGAATCAAGGAAGCAAAACTGATTTTTGAATTTGTCTCAAAAGTTAACGTGCTTGCTCTCTTCACATTGGGCGCCCCTGATCAAACTCAATTTAACTGAGGATACCCCAAGATAGCCCAGTTCGATGAAACGAATAAAATACTGACTTTATCTAAGGTTTCCTTGGCTAGCCGGGTGGCTAGTACCCAAGAGCGCAATACCAGTAAAGGGAACTTCGCAATAAACAGAACGTTGACAGTTAGATGAACATCTATATATTGAAATTTTTGGTGAGGGAAGAAGCCGAAATGGTGATCCTGTGTTCGTTCGTTCGTATGTTCTGGGCCGAATGATAAATTTGTAGGAGTGAAACTGAAAAATTGACTTTTTCAGCTTGTACCAGGGTAAAAAGAAAACAAAAACCAAGGACGTCATTACTTGTTGCATTCGCTTCGATTGTCTAGGCAGTTTTCCATCACAGCATACAAAGCAGCGGTATTGCGGACGACGTTAAGTCATCCAGAGAGGTTCAGATTGTTTGATCGATGAGTTTTCAAAGTTTATTGGAATGTGTAAACCTATCATTGGGGGCTAAAGCGAAAATTGAAAGTTCCAACAGTAGTAGTGTTGGATGGAAAATTGTGTTACCGCTTTGTTACAAAAACGTAGTTTGATCGATCGATCAAGCGTTTATATATCAGTACGCGGTGAGATGAAAATAAACTGCGGAATTAAGACTGGAAACGGCAAGGTTTTGAGTAATTAAATCTAAATGAAGTGAACTGACGCACTAATTAAAATGCATCCCGGCGAAGTTTCCTCGGTTACTATGGGGCAAAATCTTAAAATCAATTTTGGGCGGGTTGCCAAGCGAAACATGTGATTATTGCCTGACAATGTTGTCTACCTTAAACAGTACAAACCGAATTAGAGTTATTAAAAGATTAAAGATGGTTTGAGTAATTTTCGAACTTTGATTAACTGTTCAGCCATCAACAGGGCTCTTAGTTATATTGAAAGCAACAGTTAAGAGAAAAATGCGAAGCTGGTAACATGCAAACTGTCGCCGTTCTGGTAGAAAAAAACAACATGAAGTACATCATTAGGCGACCATGTTACGCCAAATGTTGGTCGCTCTTCTCAAAACTTAAATTAACTTTGTAAGCACAGCTAGTTTTCCTTTTTTTATTAATTAAAAGCTTCTTACCTGCTTTAGAACCTGGTGGCGCAACTGCATCTTAAGTGTTTTTAAAGATATTAGTTTGATTTTCATAGGTTGATTCTGCCGGCTTTGCAATGTCAGACATGTCACCCAGACTTTCTCGGAAGTGAGGCTGTTTTCTGGGAAACGGATTAGTCAAGCATGCATGGGCATAGCGCCGATGTCTCGAACATCACTGAACAACACTAAATGATCGAGAAATCATACTCCTATATGCGCATTACATGGCTTCATCAACTAAAATGGTAGCTATAGCATTATTTCATCATTATACCGTAACACTTGAGTTCAGTATTAGTTTTTACTGAGTCGAAAAACGCCACTGAAATTAATGAAAATCCTGCAGTTCATAAGTTAATCATGGCGCCGTGCTAGCAGTGCGATTTGTCGATAAATACTACCACGATTCGTTAAACCAAGTTAGCTTCGCTCCGACGAAGGGCTAACGCTCGAAACGTCAGCTAATCGAATCCCTGTACGGTGGTCAATTTACATTATCAACTCCGTTGATAAACCAAATTTTCGTGTTTCACTCCCCCACTGACGCAGCACCACAGTTTCTTTAGAAACTAATCCCCTTTTATTCACAAGTTAGCTTTACACTACTTGCTGAAGAAAGTACAAACAACAACCGCCTCAGCTCAGACCATACTGCATGAGAGAAGTGCTGTGAACTGAGTCCTTGAGTTAAACCATCGCAAGCACTAGCTAGTACTGATAGAAGTCATTTGCATACGGTAGTTTAGTTTGATTATCGCAATACAAGTGGAAGCGGATATGTTTTTGCGAGTTCTCATCAATTATTTTTGGCAAGTACGAACCGTTTGAATAGTGGTCGGTTTCGTGGGGAATTCAGTGCTATAAAATGGCAGACTAAATTATTTGTGCGTGTCTGTGTAAGGCGAGTGAACCGAAAACTTACATGAAAATAAATATAAAGAGAGCAGTGACATGTACTATGGATGTTTGCAATCATGCTGCAGTTTACCCGGGTCGTGCTTTCGTCACATTCGACGTTTAGATGTGTCTAAGCGCGATGCAAAGAGATTACACAACTTTAATATACAGCAACTAAAGTAAAATTCAACGGTAGATGCAGTAGAAGTACAAATCAGATTTGCCATGTGATATCTCTTAAGTTTAACCAAATCTTAGCTTAAAGGAAACTGAACAGCATACTTTCTTCGTTTAGTCATGATAAATCAGATTTGTTATGTGATATCTCTTCAGGTCAAACGAGTTTTTAACCAAAGGAAAAGAGTATAAATTTCCTCGTTTATGAATAAGATTTGTCATATGATATATTATAATTATTTTCAGTATGTTTTAGCCAAAAGAACATGAAGGGAATTAAAGTGAAATTCCGTCGTTGAGAAAAAAAAAAGAAAGTCATGCCTAAAACCTTAATTTAACTCATTAGGAATCGAGAAGTAGTTCTGTTGATTTGGAAAAACACTGATTATGAAATATAATCAAAAAAGTGGGCTGGTGTGTAAGCAACAATTACTAATCTAGCTAAGCTGTCTTGTCCGTACATCAATTTATCTTTAAGCAGAGGTGGTGGAAAGTTTCGAGAAATCTCGGAGAGGTACAGTGGTTGTAAAGAACAAGGGAAAACGAGATTTTAAGGAAACTCAATCATTTATTACGCTACTGTTGTGATAAAGGTGGTTAAATCAAAACAGCTCTCCTCATCTCACAAAACCCACATAATTAACTATAGATCTTCTTAACGTACGAGGGTATCAAGCCATTATAGAGCGTTTTCAGTCACGCAAGTAAAAATAAAAGATCAACCATTCATTAGATTAAGTCAAGAAATTCTGATACTATAAAAGAGTAATAAATAAACAACATGCCAAAGTCTCAGGGCCTTGCGATATTCTGTACTCGAGTTATTCGGCAAAATGTACCACCCAAAATTATAGTGTTTTGCATGGAAACGCCATCTTGGCGTTCCTCTTCAGGAGGGATAGCAAGATGGCGGCCGGAAACGAGTTAAAACATACGCTTCTTACTTTAGCGATCTCAAAGACTTTGTTCTCTCAGTTGAGGTTTCAGACACTCCCATAGACGCTTCTCTTACCATTTTGGCTTTTCAAACCTCAAAAACACACGGTGAATCAATGTTTTCATGTAATTGACATGCTTGTGAGGAGTCATCTTTATGTCACGCACTGTGAAAAACTCTAAAATGCAAACTGCTCTATTTTCAAAACAAAGCAAGCTACCGAGCTGAAAACAGGCAAGCAGATACATTTCTAAAATGTTTTTTACGTGATGAAGAAAAACTACAAAAGTCTGTTTACATTTGAACATTAGTTTTTTAATGACGTCACATGAAAACCCTCTATACTAACAATGAAGGTAAGTCGCTCGATACAGCCGTTTAATTTGTTTGGTCATTCGTCAGTCGACTTACTCGTTCCAAACTTACCTTTTCACCACTTTTCATGCATGTATTACAGTTTTTGTCTGGGGCGATTCTTAGCAAGAAGTTCCCTTTATTTTAGATGTTCCCGGGTAAAAGAGAAATCTAGTGAATGGACGTTGCTATGCTTGCTCTTCTACCATATGGCACCTGATGAGTTGGCATTAAAATATAACGAAAGACTATCGTTCTTTTAATTTCTGTCACCGGAAAGTCAAGTTTTCCGCTGAACACAGAAGCTGAATAGGTAGTTGTTTTGGTTTACAGAAATATCCCTTGAAAAGGCTGTTGTGAGACCTGGGAATGAAGGAAGCATGATTTGTGAATTTATCTCAAACGTTAACGTGTTCTCTTCACCTTGGTCGCCCCTGATAAAGCTCAAATTGAATTGAGGACAGTGAGGATACCCTAAAATCGCAGGTGAAAAGAATGAAATATTGACTTTGTCCAAGGTTTCCTTGGCTAGTACTCAAGAACGTAACGCAAATAAAGAGACTGAAACTGCAGTAGCCAGATACTTAGGTTTAATGGTAAACTAGCATCGACCGATTTGAGAGTGCCAACCGAAACAGTGCTCGTCTGTTCGTATGGTCTATTGACTATTTCAGCTACTACCACGAAAAAACAAAAACAAAAGAAACAAAACAAAACCAAGGATATCGATACTGACTTGTCTAGGTTTTCTATCACAGCGTACAAAGCAACGGTATTAACGACTTTGAGTCGTCATCCAGCAGAGACGTGCAGATTGCAGATTGCTCGATCGAGGAGTTTTCAGAGTTTATTGAAATATGTAAACCTATCACTGGTGCTTTTAACTAAAGCGACTATTGACCGAAAAACACCAGTCGCGTTGGATACCAACGCTCTTTTTGAAAACGTAATTTGATCGATCGATCAGTGAAGCGTTACGCGGACATGAAAATGCACTACGGAAGGATCTTCTCTTTGGTCACTATACTATAGAAAACGTTAACTGACTTTGCAACACCAGCTTTTTTGTTGTTGTTGCTGTTGTTTTAAACGTTTTTATTCCAAGCTTTCATCTGATTTTATACTAGACTTGATGGCGCAATTATATCTCCATTATTAATATTATACCGAGGTTTCCCGGAATCGAGGCTGTTTCCGAGTCACGCATGTCCACAGCGCTAATGTGCTGTTGTAAAACCAAATACAATTGAGAAATCGCATCCCTGGATGCTCACTCATTGGCTTACTCAACTCAAAGGGCACATTTTCTATGCCATCAAATGGCTCAAAAAGACAGAAAAAGCCGGTAGTTCACAATTTTAATTTTAGTGCCGTCCTAACATTACCGACTGAGATGTGTCGATAAATACTACAAGAATTCGTTAAAACAAGTTAGCTTGAATTACATTCAGTAGCAGTCTTGTACACCACAGAGAAGAGCTGCTGAGTTCTTTTAAAGGCTTATTCACTTCAATGGATAAATATTCAGGGTAGAGATTATTAGCTTATTTTAGTGGGATCGTCTTGTCGCAAATACATCTTTGTACACGTAATCTTTTTTAGTTGTCGTTTTTCAATACTAATTAGTAATCTCTTGAATTTTACCTTGCTTCAGTCAATACTTTAAAAGACATAATTTTTTTTTTGTGCGCTTAAGATAAATTAAGGAAAACACACAGTACCGGGGTAAGTTCTTGTAGAAGAGAAATGTTATGACTTTTTTGTTTTTGTTTTTTTCTTTTTCTTTTTTTTTTCAAGGCTTTGTTTAGGTGTATTTAGAATACTTGTCAGCTTCCTGCAAAGAAATTTCTGATCACAGCTGTAACATACAGCAGCTACAATAGAATTCAACTTCAGTTGTAGCAAAGATAGAAACCCAACTTTTTTATGTGATATCTCATCACCTTCAGCGAGGTGTAGCCAAAGGAATTAATGTGAATTACAAACCTTACCTTGAAAAATAGCTTTGAAATAAAAGAAGGCTTGTAACATTAATGTAAGGCAAGGGATCGAGAGGAAGTTCCGTAGGTAAATGTGGAACAAAAGTATGAAATATTATGATATTAAAAGCAAGAAAATACCTGGGTTAATCATGTTTTCTTACCCGAGGAGAACTGTATTGATAAATCTACTTTGATTCAGACAGAAGGAATGACTAAGTGTGCATTTTGTTTTTGTACCTTACGACCACTGTAACCACCTGTGCTTTCTTTATCAACTTTCTTTCAATTTTAACATGAAATATGAATATAAGTATATATCGATGATATATAACTGGTCTGCCAAGATTAACAATTGCTACTAACACGTCGGTCTACAACAACTGAGATTCAATAAAATAATTACTGATAATAAAATTGAAAGTTGAAAGCTAAATCGTTCACTTCAGCCGTTTCACTGATATAGTTTTCGATAAGCAGGATATGGACTTACTCATTCCCAAACTTAATTTTTCACAACATCTTTGAGCGTGTTTTACATGGTCGTCTGGGGCGACGGTAGCAAATAGTTTTCATCCTTAGTCGTGTCTTTCCAGGCGTTTTAGAAGATGTCCCAGTAGAGGGAAAGTAAAGGGAATAGTCGTTGCAATATGGGTATGTATTATTTATTCACTCTGTTTAGCAAATGTAAAATACCCCTCAGTTTGCATTACAAACTAAAATCTTTTACCACGATTCATAACAGATCCAAAATTATGATTCACGCCTTTTCCTTGCTTCCAACCATACCTCCCTCCCTCTATCCTTTCTTCCTTCCTTTCTTCTTTTTTCCCTGTCTGCCTGCCTTCCTTCCTTGCTTCCTACCTACCTACCTACCTGTCTTCCTGCCTTCGTACCTTCTCTCCTTCCTTCCTTTCTTCCGTCCTTTTTCTTGCCTTACTACCTTCTCTCCTTCCTCCCTCCCTCCTTACCTCCTTTCCCCTCTCTCTCTTCCATTCTCCATTGTTCTCTTCTCTCCTTTCACCGACCCCTTCTTTCCATCCTACCTCCCTCCTTCCCTTTCCTCCCTCCTTCCTTCCTTCCTTCCTTCCAGTTTTCATTCCTTCACCTCTTCAATTCGTACTTACTTCCATCAATCTATGAATCCTTCCCTCCTTGCTTCCACCCATACCTCCCTCCCTCCCTCTATCCTTTCTTCCTTCCTTTCTTTCTTCTTTTTCCCTGTCTGCCTGCCTTCCTTCCTTGCTTCCTACCTACCTACCTACCTACCTACCTGTCTTCCTGTCTTCGTACCTTCTTTCCTTCCTTCCTTTCTTCCATCCTTTTTCTTACCTTCCTACCTCTTCTCCTTCCTTCCTTCCTTCCTTCCTTACCTTGCTCCCTCCCTTCTTCCCTCCTTCCCTCTCCCTCTCTTCCATTCTCCATTGTTCTCTTCCGTTCTCAAATAACTTTCTTCTTAGCCCGATCCCTTCTTTCCATCCTCCCTCTCTCCCTCCATTCCCTCCCACTTCCTTCCTTCCTTCCTTCCAACTTTCATTCCTTTATTCCTTCCTTCCATCCTCCCTCTCTTCTTCCCCCTCTTCAATTCGTACTTCCATCAATCTATGAATCCTTCCCTCCTTCGCTTCCTCTATTCTTTCTTCTCTTCCATTCCTCCTTAATTTAATTGCTTCCTGTAATCCGCTCTTCCTTCTTTCCTCGTTTCTTCCCCCCTTTCATTTATCTATCTATCCATCTATCCACCCCTCTTTCTTTTCCTCTTTCTTCCCCTCTTTCTTTTCCTCTTATTCCTTCCTTCTTCTCTCTCACTTCCTCCCTGTCTTCCACCCCCTTCCTTCCTTCCCTCCTTCCATCTTCTGTTCCTTCTTTCCGCCCTTATTCCCTCTCTTTGACCCATCCATCCATCAATCCATACTTCTCCCTTACTTCATACCTTCTTCTCTTTCTTCCTTTTCTTCCTTTCCCCCTCCTCCCTTCTTTCCTCAATTCCTTCTTACCTTCCTTCCTTCTTTGCTTCCATCCTCCCTTCCTCTCCTTCCATTCATTCATTCATTCCACAGGGAGCCCGAGCGCTAGATATTTATAAGCTTTATAGGTTATTGATACTATTACAATAAAAAGAAAAAGTTTACTATAACTCTCCGTTAAAATTTTAAAATTGAAACCAAAAACCCGCCCCTGGTGGGAGATAATAGTGAATACTTGAAAGTCGAGACGTTAATCGGACGCGCTTGAAGCGATTATGCTTTTGACATCGAACGGAGAAAAACCATCTTCGCGCTAACTGAATCGCTTCCAAAAGGACTAAAGAAAGACATAGGCAGATAGGTAAATCTTTTCTTATTATTGTGATAGTATGAATAAGCTATAAAGCTTATAAATATCTAACGCTCGGGCTCCCTGTGTTCATTTATTCGATTCCTTTCATACTTCCCTCCTTCGTCTCTCCCTTCCCTCCTCGAAAAGTTTCACAGGCGGGCTCTTCGAATTTCAATGAACGCAATCTTTATAAAGCTCTCATTTTTATACCATTTTAAAGCTACACTCTTCGGTGTGATTAAATTTAAACTGATTGTGATTGATTGTTAAGGTTCTTGACAACAAAGATGTACTACTGAATTCCCACGTCATATGTTGTTTCTACGATAGAGGGCAAATTCAAACAAATATCAAAGATTTCTGAATTCAGCTATACTCAGGATGATAACTTTACAAGTTTTTCTGTTTTATTTTTTGTTTATCGTTTTTATTATTTTTAACCGTAATGATCGTATTTCCAATAAAATAACAAAATAGATGGAAATTGCTTGTGTTTATGTAGCGAGCAACGATGAGGAAGGGTTTGATTTGATTCAGCCATCACTCATCCAACAGCTGAGGAAAATCCTAGATGAGTACCCGGATGATGGACAGATACTAAAGGTAGATCAACTTATTTAATTACCATAATTCAGAGTTATTCATCTCTTTCGTCTTTGTCAAAAGCAATGATTTGTTCGTTAGACGTTATTTAATTAGACATTGTCTGAAAAGCAATATAGCTGCAAGCACCAAGCATAGAGAAGCTTAAAGAAAGAAAAACTGTACAATGACCACTTCCTAGTTAAATCATACATTGCTTGGTGATCTATGTGATTGATACTTGTGTGCAAATATAAATAGGAAATGAGAAGAATCTGCATATTAACTGTCAGAGCTAAGAGGGTTATTGATTTTTTGACTGATGTCGAAGCAATCTAAGCAATCGTCTCACATCTCAGAGAAGCTGACCACAGGTGGTCGTTGCACGTAACAAATATACTACGACATTGGAAACCCTTTAGATTAGTCGCTAATGATGCAACAGTTAAATCAAACTCAAACAACCACTGCAGGTCTGAACAGCAACAACTTCACCTTTTTTCAGAACTGGTTACTGAGATGCACACTGGTTACTTAAGCTAATCCGTTTGGGCTGGTCACACTTGCACAATTTCACTCATCTTCTTTGAATATCCACACTTCTCCTGCCAGGAACTCATTCAAAATGCTGAGGATGCAGGGGCCACTCATGTCAAGTTCTTGCACGACAAAAACAGCTACGGGAAAGCACTGCTTTATGACAAGAAACTCGAAAAGTTTCAGGTAAAAGAGAACCTAGATATTGTGTCTAATTTTCCTGGTGTAAAAAGGGCGTAAACTCAGTTTTCGGATTTGCTTCACAAGAAATGTATATATTTTTTTTGCAAAGGAAATAACCTCGTTTGCCATACTAGATCGACACGACTTATGAAAATTTGATTTCTGTTTAGAAACTAGTACAAGCGCTGTCTCGCTTTTGTTTTGTTTATTTGTTGGTTTTTCACTGACAATTTGTGATCATTCTCAACAGGGCCCAGCACTTTATTCTTACAACAACGCACTTTTTACTGAAGAGGATTGGAAAGGAATCCGTCTGGTTTGTGACAGCATTAAGGTGGAAGATCCCATGAAAGTGGGTCGGTTTGGTTTGGGGTTCAAGTCTGTGTTTCATATGACAGGTATGTCCAGCAGGTGAACTTCTGACAGTACTACAACTTAGCACAAAGTAAAAAAGGTTTTATGATCTTTAATCAACCTGCAATCAGCGTCTATTTTGTTCAATTGCTAAACCATACCCCCAGGAAATGCAAGAGAAAAAAATGAGCCTGGTACAATTTTTTTTGCGAAAAGTCGTCCGCTCATTTTTCTGGTTGTTTTGCATTTGACAAATCAGCCCAGCAAACCTGTTGTCTTTAAGACATACATAATTGGCGAAAGTGTTCGGACAAGACCCGTAACATTTCCATTCTTAAACCATCAAAGAAGGTTCAGATTAAAGTTAGTTTCAACGGATAGCATTTAAACAGCATTAGAATAATAAATAATTTCAATTTCCTCCGTGAATGGAAGCCAAAACCTTCTCTACACCGGACTGGCTGAAGCTAGCTCAATTGGCTGGAGCACAGCACTGCTCTGCGGAAGGTCATGGGTTCAAATTCCTTTTCACAACAACAAACGGGGGTCTTAAACTAACCGGTAAGATACTTACGTATACTGTGTGCTCAACGTCGAATTTAATTTTTTTTTTAATTTAATCAGCTTCGCCAGAGACCTGGCAGGGACACTATAACAGCTTGCGCCAATTACTATAGGCCCGTAACTGCAAACCCTCCCCATAACCGAATTCAAGTAGAGACAGACCACCACACCGGGGACTACGTCCCCTACTCTTTTCGAACAGTGCGTGGGTTCTTTAACGTCCCACAGAATCAGTTATGAAGAGCTGTGAGACGGGGCCTACGGTTTATCGTCCTTATCCGAGAAGACTAGAAAGTCTAACCATTTGCAAATGTCATTACAAAGGCAGCACTTTCCCTTCAATTATTTAAAGACCTTGAGTGTTGGTCCGGCCGGGGTTAGAACCCGCGACCTCCCGCACGGTATTTCGGTGCTCTACCACTGAGCTAACCGGTCGGCGGTTAGCTCTCCCTCAGTTCAGATGATTGTATCCTAGTAAGTGATGTTGTAAGCATTCGGCCTTGTACTGGCGTGCTAAATGTGCTGAAGCTAATAAAATAAAATGCTGTAAAGCCAACAGAGTCGTAGTGAGCATCAACATTTTCGCTCTGCAAAAGACGAAAAGATGGACTGAGTTGATAGGTTCATGCACAAGTGATTATTACTTGACTCATTTGGTTATTTGGGACATCACCTTACTGCAGATTTACCAAGTTTGCTCAGTAAATACCAGATTGGCTTCATTGATCCTCACGGCGTCCACTTTTCTGACGAGGACTGCAAGAGAACAGGGAAGCGCTGGCGGCTTCGAGAAGACTGCGCTGACATTGAAAGATTTTCTGATCAGTTCAACCCCTACAAAGGCGTATTTGACTGCACCGATGAGGTTTTTACCCAGGGATTTTACAATGGAACCCTTTTCCGTTTCCCATTGAGGAGTTCACCATCCAAACTATCAGAAACACTTTACACTGCTGAGAAGGTTGACACGCTGTTTGAGAGTTTCAAGGCCGATGCTCAATTAATGCTTGTCTTCCTGCAACATCTAGATTCCATTGAATTGTATGTCAGAGAAGAGAACGAATTCAACCCCAGAAGAGTCTTTCAAGTAAAGATTGCCGATGAAAGTCTCCAAACAGTGCGAGAAAAGAGAGAGGAATTCCGCTGGAAGATTGCACCTGGAAAAGTTATGCCTGACTCCGTTACAGTGACTTACCCAGTCACCATAGAGACAGTAGACTTCGATTTGCAATCCACGAACAGTACGAAGAAACATTCCTTCCTCGTCACAAACTACTTCTGTGGGGGACAGGTGTCTTCAACGTTTAAGAAGCTTATGACTGACAAAGTTCTCGGCTACCTCCCCATGGTTGGCGTTGCAATGGCGTTGCCAACAGGTCCAAGATTAAAGACACCCGACATCAAAGGCCATGTATTTTGTTTCCTGCCACTACCGGTTCAACAAACCAGCTTGACAGGTTTACCAGTGCATGTGAATGGCTTCTTTGCTTTGAATCAAAACAGACGTTACATAAAGTTTCCAAATGCAGATCAAGAAGACCTCGAGAAAGGAGGCCGGCATCTAACCGACAGGTCATTATTATGGAATAAGTGCCTGCTGGAGGAAGCCATCCCTAGGGCGTATGCCACGATGATATCGGAAGCCATAAAAGAGAAAACAGTTTTCGTGCCTAAGGCTGCTATTTACAAGTAAGTAACATGCGAATATCTATAGCCTTAGTAAACTATAATTGTAGCACCCAGTGGAGGTCGGCATGGGACCGTAGCTCTTAGTTTCTAATACCTACGTATACGAGTAATTAAACCTTTTCGCATATTCCCTTATAAATTTTCCCGAAATTTTATTATCCTGCTCTTTGACGAATAAAAGGGAGAGGGGTATGGATGCCTCGACCTCTGTCACCCTTATAATTCTTTTTGGGTTTTAAGAAGATGTTTGTCAGCGGTTGCCAAGTTCTTCGGTTTTTATGTTTCCTTTTTTTTTGTTCAAAATTTCAGGTGACAGATACCAAACAAAACTGCGTTAAGTGCCGTGGGCGCATTGTTACCGGTAACAAGAAAAAACAAGTTATCTTTAGGTTATGAAATTAAAAGACAGCATTTTATGTTGCAGAGCATGGCCAGATATTCACAGCATAAACCACACGTGGAGGGGTCTTGAAAAAACTTTCTTTCAACTTCTTCTTGACAAAAACGTTGTGCACACCCATGTAAACGGTGGCAGTTGGGTAAAGGTACAAGAAGCCATTTTCCAGCAAATGTCGGAGGAACGTTGGAATGATCTGCTTCTACGAGTCTTGCTTTCAGTTGGACTACCAGCTGTTGCTGTTCCACGCCATGTGCACAGTGCATTGGAGAAGTACTCCTCAGATCAAACCGAAATGGAACCTCCTCTGATCAGACATGTGTTACGACAAGTGCCCTCTTGTTATGTAAATCTTGAAAGACAAGAGAAGCTGCTACTTCTTCAATTTTCCCTCATCGATTGCCATTTCTCAGACCTTGATGGCTTACAGCTTTTGCCACTCTCAAATGGGCAATTTGCAAAATTTGAAACTTTAGCCAAAACTGTGTACATCGCCTCTTCTGAGCATCCCCAAGCGCTTTTTCCTGGCCTAGCAGATCGATTTCTGGATACAAGTATCCACAAAGACGTCCTTCTTAACCTCAAAGAAGCAGTTTCTCAAGGTATTCTTTTGGCCTAGTACTAAGGTGACATAAGTATTATAGCTGTATGTAGCTTCCAAATTATTATAATAGATTGTTTGCTATGAGATCTAGAAAGGCAGGGTTGAGATAGATATGAAATATAAGTAAGTGTTGACAAATTTCGCTCCCCACTCGTTAAGAACTTTAAATTTATCCACTAATCAACCGTTAGTGTTTGATCAAAGCGAAGGAAAGGCGTCTCATCAATCTTTATCCATTTTGATTTGTATTTTGCACATTGCTCTCTCCGATTTTTTGGTTTCTAATGCATTTTAAAGACGCCAGAAAGGTTCCTTCCATGTAAGGAAGGTAAGGAAGCCAAACCGACACCAATGTCCCATTCAAGCAATCGTGGACAAAGTTTATTGGAAGGGATAACACAGCGTTGGAAACTAAATATTGGGAGCACTTGCCATCTGGGCGAGTAATGTTCAGTTTTTACTCGCCAAAGAGTATCCGCCAAAAATAACTAGCCTCACATAAAAAAGCCAAAGACTGTTAGTTTTTATTTCAATGTCAGTTTAATTGAGAAATATGCCCTACAACTTTTACCAAACGTCTTCGTGACTCGTAAGCTGTGGTGGCCTTCGTCACCACCGGATTTAGTCTGAGCACCAGTATCATCACTACGATTAGGTACCTCATGCAATTATTACTTGAACGGAAGCTGCTGTATATATTTACCAAGCGGGAGATTTGCTTGTATGTGCCATGTTTCTAAAGCTTTCAGAATGTGAAAAGTATTGGTCCTTGCCAAAGACAATCACTTACAGTTTTATTTCTCTGAATGTGAAAATTCCACTTGCCAAACCGGGCGAGTAATGTACGACTTCCACTCACCCGACGGGGTTGACACTCGCAATGGCGAGTTGGCTAGCGCTTATGTCAAACCCTCATATCATTTATCATTTTACACGTTGGGAAAATCAAACTTTAGGAGAGTGTGCTTAAAAATCTACTACCTAATACAAGGCTAAAACGATGCGTTTGAAGCGTGCTTGATCTTGCCTAGTGAAAAATCGTTGCTTTACCTCAAGAATGTTATCTGATATTCTCAATTTATTGACACTTGATCGTTTTAGTGTAACATCGTTTAAAATAGTAATTTGAGGCCAGTATTACTATATTTTACTTCTCCGTTTCGTCATTGCAGGGAGCACGCAATTGCGACTGCTTGGTACAGATGACGTGCCTTCCCTGCTCTGGCAGTCACTGCCTTGTGGTTGGAATATTGGTCACTCGGTATCGTGGTTCCCAGAGGACACGAACCAAAACCACCCTCCCAGAGATTGGATTCAGCTTGTTTGGAGATACCTAGAGGAACACTTCACCACTGCAAAGGATCTTCAAAGCCTTACAGGCCTACCTTTGATTCCGGTTAGCATGTCCCAGACACCTGTTACCCTAACCCAGCTTTGTCCGCCCTCCAAAGTAGTAGTCAAACGCCTTAACTGGGACTCCATTAATGACGCTTTGGCAGGGGTGTTGGAGAAGATTGGCATCCTTGTCATGCGTGACTTTCCAGTCTTTATAAGTCATCATCCTGCGGTCCTGGGGACCTATATAAACCCACCATCCGTCAAAGGCGTTATAAAGGCAATGGCAGTCTGTTTCTCCAGCATGGTCGCCGGAACGTTTCTTGAGAACATTCGGGGAATGTCTATCCACGAAAAACAGATTTTGAGGGCCTTCCTGGCGAATGCGCGTCCGGAGCATGTTGGAAGTGAGGAATACAATCTTCTTTGCTCTCTTCCACTCTTTCAGACTCACTCTATGATGTTTGTTTCGAAGAAAGAAGGACTGTGTGCAGCGTCCCCTGAATGTCTCCCGATTCAACCACTACAGGACCTTATTGACATTTCAGAGGATGCTTCCAAGGCCTTGGCTCATCTCTTGGAAGTCAGGATTCTGAAACCGACTGAACTGCTTTGCGAAGTTATATTTCCCGACATCCAACAAGGCAAATACACTGAAGCACAAGTTGACAGGCTGATGTCCCATGTGTTCAGAAATCTCGCACACGCCATTAATAGGGATGATAACTTCAGGCGTCATTTACAAGTGATGCCATTTGTGCCAAAGCAGACAACTCGGGTGCGAGCATCGGAAGTTTTTGACCCCAGATGCGAAAAGCTACAAACACTGTTTAGCCACGAAGATGTTTTTCCTGTTGGTGAGCTCTACATGGATCCGGCTGTTCTGATCATTCTGGAAGCACTTGGAATGAAGAAAGAGAAAGCGGTTACTGCCAAAGATCTATTTCAAAGTGCTAAAAGAGTAAGTGTTCTCCCCCCTCTTCTTTCGGTTAGGCAGAAATCTATGGCAATTTTGCAATATCTCAGCATCCATCCCCATAAACTTCACGAATCACTAAATGGACTAAAACTGGGTACGTTACTGACAAACATAGGCTGGGTGTGTCGATTACAGCAGAGGCCCTGGAACTTCCCATCCACGCTTCCATGGTGTGAAACTGGCGAAGAGGAAATCCACTTTTTCAAGCCAACAGAAATCAAGAGCCAGCTGCTGACCAATCTTATTGGAACAGTAAAACCTGTTGTCATTGTAGAGCCATCGAACGAAATTTGCAAATATTTTGGCTGGAAAAACAAACCTGATGTCATCGATGTCGTACAGCATTTGCAAAATGTGGTT
This sequence comes from Pachyseris speciosa, assembly GCA_016490735.1. Taxonomy (NCBI): domain Eukaryota; kingdom Metazoa; phylum Cnidaria; class Anthozoa; order Scleractinia; family Pachyseridae; genus Pachyseris; species Pachyseris speciosa. The sequence goes on from JAEMWC010000902.1 coordinate 303,408, forward strand.
GCATGCTACACCAAAAAGGAGAAACCTTATTACATGGTCGTGGTAGATGAAATCTACTTTTTCCTCAGCGGTGTAAACCAAAAGGCTTTACATATGGCATTTAACTTTGCAAAGATCTCCGAATGGGTTTGGAATGGTGACGGCTTCTCTTCACCTTACAAAGTGCTACCCAGTGAAACAAAAGTTGATCTTGCACCATACATACTTCCTCTTCCCTCAGAAATGAAGAAGTTCATTGCTTTGTTTCAATGTTTTGGTATGAAGGTCCAGAGTGATCCTGCCCTTTTGCTTGAGGTCCTCAACATGATAAAAAGGAAGTATGACGATCGAAATTTCCAGTACGAATCTACAGAAGTAAAACGAGATCTCAAATTATCGGTGGAAATCTTGAATGAGTTGGCAACTGAGGAGTTATGCGCTGAGATGGAGAGTAAGATTGTTTTCCCCATTCACGTCGAAGGAAACACTGTCCAACTTGAACCAGCTACACGCTGCATGTACTGCGAACATGACGAATGGCTGACGAGAGACGGTGACGATGAGGACATGGAATATTTTTATTTGCATCCTAATATTCCAAGTTCCACTGCGGAGCGTCTGGGTGTTCCGTCCCTCACAAATCGAATGCTGGACCCCGAAGAGTTGTTCATTGGAGAAGAGTTTGGCCAAGAGGAGAAGCTTACTACTCGTCTTAATCGACTTCTTGAGGACTACACCGATGGATTTGCAGTACCAAAAGAGCTCATTCAAAACGCCGACGATGCTGGTGCCACTGAGGTGAGATTCCTGTATGATGAAAGAACCAACGAGAATGCTATGACTTGTCTAATTGATGAGGGAATGAAAGGCTGCCAAGGTCCTGCTTTTTGGGTCTACAATGATGCAACATTTAAAGATGAAGACTTTGTGAACATTACAAAGCTAAATGAAGCAACCAAAGCAGAGGATACTGAGAAGATTGGAAGGTTCGGGCTTGGCTTCAACGCAGTTTACAACCTGACTGATGTCCCTATGTTCGTAAGCAGACAATATTTTGCAATGTTTGATCCTCATACTTCACACCTCGGAAAGGCCATCAAGAACAAACGGAGGCCAGGCATTAAGATCAATCTGAACAAAGACATCAGCAAACTTCGAAAATTCAAAAATCAATTTCAACCGTTTAATGGCATTTTCGGCTGCGACTTGCATCTTGACAAAGAAGACAACTCATTTGACGGTACCCTTTTTCGATTTCCCCTGAGAACGAAAGAGCAAGCCATCACAAGTGAGATCAAGCAGCTGTGTTATGATGAGCAACAAATGCGTGAGCTACTGCAAATGTTTATCCATGGAGCTAACAACTTGCTTCTTTTTACCCAGAATGTTCTGCGAGTAGGAATCTACCACGTGCCAAGCCACGATTCGCAACCAACACTAATGTTTGAGGTCAGAAAATCAACACCACCAGCAGGAATACTCAGGGAGCTATCGTTTTCATTTACCCTTCCTCCAACTGCCTTGAAATTTAGTCCACAGGAGTTAACCTTCCTCAAACAGTGTAACTTTCTTCAAGCGGCCTCTAAACTGAAAAAGTCGTCACGCGATCGCACAATTGACCCAACAAAGTTTCCTGCATCTTCCATGATAATTGACATCAACTGCAGTCTTGCAAAATATGGAAGAGATTTCTTTAGCATCAGTCTTCCTAAAGAGACCGCAACGTGGCTTGTGGTTTCCTCGATGGGAACTGGAAAGGCAATGAAGGCTGCAAAGCATGATCCTGCTCTCCTTCCATCAGCGGGAGTTGCAGTTCAGTTAGAGCCAAGGGAATCGAACACTTTCTTTCCCTTGCCTGTTATTAAAAGAGTAGCCGAACGTAATCTCAATGGCACTATTTTCTGCTATCTTCCCCTCCCAATTCACAGCGGTCTATTTGTGCATATAAATGGTGCATTCGCAGTGGCTTCCAGTCGACGCAATCTACAACAAAGAGTGGAGGACGACAAAATGTGGTTTGGAGTGGACTGGAACAACGTGCTCATGCAAGATTCTGTAGCATCTGCCTTTCTTGACCTTCTAGGAGATTTGAGGTCAAAAGTCCCCAACGATGGTTCATATGTGTTCCATTCGTTGTGGCCCAGGGCGTCTGAAGTACAACATAGTTGTTGGCCACTTTTAACGTCTTTTTATGCAAAGCTCGCCGGTAATGATTATCCGTTGTTTTCTAATGGAAAGGAATGGGTTGGTCTCAAGCAGATAGCATTCCTGGATCCTCATTTGAGGAACGATCCTCGAATTGGAGTGGCTGCAAGTAGAGTTCTTCAAATGTGTCGCGGAAGTCCCGAGGTAGTTGTCGACCTACCATTCGATGTCTTGCATTCTTTTGAAGTCTGTGGTCATAAGAAAGAAATAAATGCTTACAGCTACGACAAGAGCCGATTTTTCAATGAAATTTTCTTTCCCAATATTGTCGCCCTTCCAAGCAACCTCAGAGATGTCCTGACTTTGTACGCTCTTGATGATAATAATGGTGATCTCTACACGTTGGTAACGCAAAGCGCCTGCATTCCAGCCTCACCATCTGGCAATACTCTTAGGGCTCCTCGCTATCTTGTGCACCCCGGAGGAGAAGTAGCATCGCTGTTCAGCCCTGAAGAGGGCAGGTTTCCTTTTGGCACTAACAAATCTTATTTAAGTCCACACAGACTTGCCACGCTGGAGCTGCTGGGAATGACCTCGAATGGTCTTCCTTGGTCCGAAGTCGCCGAAAGAGCCGAAAGCATCCACAACCTAAATAGAGTTGACAGCAAAGCAGCCCTCAAGCGTTTAGATGTGTTTATTCATTTTCTGGAGAAGAAAATAAAGTTAAAAGAGCCAATACCATCCTCTGTTCATGATCGTCTTTTAAATACCAGATTCCTGCCCGTCCTAAAGAAGCCGTGTCAGTTCCCACTTCCCTGGAAAGGAGACGAAGTTCAGAAAAGTTCCGACCAGGTATTGCTTGCTCCCAAGGAGACTTTCATGGATTGCGAAAAGTACCTAGTGTGTTGCACTGAACCATTGGTTGGGATTTATGTGCCAAGAAACGTCCGGGCCCTGTTAAATCTGGAAAACAAGCGTGCTTCATGGAGCCATGTGATGGAACAGCTTCACACAGCAATGCTTGCCAACGTTACCTCGCTCAATATAGAACAGATGAAAGATTTAGAAAACGTCTGTAAAAGTGTTTACGCATATCTCGATCGAGCCTATCGTGCCTATGGTGACCGCATCACGGAACCTCTGCTTGGGATGAATTTCATTCTTGTGGAGAGAAGATTTCTTTCCGCACGAAAACTGGCGTTTAATTTGGCTCTTGACTGCGCGCCATACCTCTTCCGGCTTCCGCAACAGCTGGCAGAATCGTTTGCTCCGTTACTTAAGGGAGCAGGTGTTAAAACGGCATTTGATGAGCAAGACTACATTTCAAGATTACACGACGTTAAAAAGCAGTTTGGCGAGGTTGCACTAGACGAAAAAACTCTTCAAGTTGCAACACGTTTGGCACTGCTGTTGGGCGAATCAGTAAGAGATCTTAAATATAAATCTTCTCCCTCTAACGTCCATGAAAAACCGGAAACTGTTTATCTTCCCGACTCGAAAGGGGTAATGAGGCCGGTACCCGATCTTTGCATTCGAGACTGCCCTTGGATGCCCGATGAAGAGGGTGTACGGTTTGTCAACGACGGAATCCCTTGGCCAACGTGCTTTCAGTTGAATATTAAAACAAGAAGAGCAGAAGCTTTGCGCCCTCATATATTTGGAATTCCCTTTGGACAGCGTGAGAAACTCACAAATCGTTTGAAGAGAATTCTAACAGGCTATCCATGTGAGAAGGAAATTTTGAAAGAGCTTCTGCAAAACGCTGATGATGCACAAGCAACTGAGATCTGCTTCATCAAAGATCCCCGACATCACCTCGATAAAAGAGTGTTTGAGGACAGCTGGAAACAACTCCAGGGGCCTGCGCTATGTGTGTACAACAACAAGCCATTCACAGATGCAGATATTAATGGGATACGCAACCTTGGGGAGGGTAGCAAAGGAGAAGATCCAAACAAGACTGGTCAGTATGGCGTCGGTTTCAATGCTGTGTACCACCTGACTGATGTGCCGTCGTTCATGTCCAAAGGAGAAGACATTGGAGATGTTTTGTGCGTATTTGATCCTCACTGCCGTTACGTTCCTCGAGCGACAGTTTCAGAGCCTGGTATAATGTTAAGGGATATCCCAGCATTAAGGAAGAAGTTTCCTGATGTGTTTTCCTGCTATCTGGAGGAACACTTTCCGATTGATAACGGGACTATGTTCAGATTTCCTTTACGAACGCAGGAGATGTCAAGGGTATCTAAAATCTCACCCAACCCTGTAACCATAGCAGTGTTGAATACGATGATGGAGGAGCTGAAAAAAGAATTGTTTGAAGTTCTCCTTTTCGTTAACAGTGTGAAGAAGATTACCCTCTGTGACGTTAGTGAGGAAAGTGGAGGACTGGTGAATGCGTATTCAGTTGAGGCAACTATGTCCAAAGAAGATGATGCCAAACGACAAGTGTTTGCCAATTACATCAAGAAGATTGGAGAGAAGATGAAAGACGGAAAGGTTCTTCTTCCAAGTGATATTCAAGCAGCAAAAGTTTCCTTTGTTTTGAACATCGAAGACAACTTAGGAAGAAAAGAAACGTGGCTGATAGTCCAGCAGATTGGCTTTGAGAAGAACTTGAATAACAGTATAATTAAGGCCTTTAAGAAGCGTGATATTGGGATGCTTCCTCGGGGTGGTGTTGCCTGTCTTTTAGACAGGACGCCATGCAGAGAAGAAGAAAAACGAAAGAAAGCTTTCTGCTTCCTTCCACTTCCTTTAGAAACCAATCTGCCGGTGCACATCAATGGCCACTTTGCTTTGGACCACGAGGCAAGGCGCAGTTTGTGGAGAGAAGAAGCCGGTGGATATCGCAGCGACTGGAACAATGCATTACTGGCAGATGTGGTGGCATCATGTTATTTCACGCTTTTAAGTAAGGTGCGAACTGTTCTTCAATTGCCCATTGCTAGAAAAGCCACTTCTTGCACGGTAGCCTGCTCCCCAAAAGAGGTGTTGGAGAGAATCAGTGCTTACGAGAACCTTTTCCCACTCCACGCCCCTGTTGACCCATACTGGAGAACGTTGGTGGATTCGCTTTATCAGGAATTAAACCTGAGAGAGTTAAACGTACTGCCAGTTGTTAGGAGCAAACCATTGGATATGGAACAGGAAGTTTTGGCGAACACTTCTGTGGTTGAGATTACTTGGCTACCGCCTACAGGACGTGGAAGGAATCAAGCATTCTTTAACAATCTCTCAGAAACCAAACCGTTTGCTCAGAAAGAGAAGGATGAAAATCAAATCAAATCAAGAAAAAGGTTCAAAGAGATATTAATTGAAAGTGGCTTTAATCTTGTAGCATTTTCCTCAGCGTTGCATGACGCTTTTCAGCGAGCCAATGTTCCTACTTGCATTGTTTCCCCTTCTTCGGTCACCGACTTCTACAAATCCACCAGTTCTCAAGAGCCTTTGTGCAAGATTGGAAACATTCCCTGTCGCGTAGAGGAAACTCCATTCAAAGACGCCCATGGTGTTATTCTTGTTCTGCAGTACTGTAAAGGCGCGAAATCCTTTTGTGATAGGCTGCCAGGTCTTCCATTGCTTTTGACACAAGACAACTGCCTTCAGTTGTTCTCAAGCAAGGAACCTAAGTTTCTGTCCCGATATCAGGATATCTTGCCCGGTTCTCCGCACATTTTTCTCCATCAGGAAGTGTATTGGAAGTTTTTTCACGATGCATTAGTTGGACCGTCATCCGTATTGAAGCCACTGGATGCACAAGGGTTTGTTGACAACCTCCCTTTGACATTACCTCAGGAGCGCTATAGAAAAGCTGCGTTTGTCGAGTGGTTTCCATATGAAAAGGGAACACCTGATCAGAGATGGATATCCAGAGTTTGGGCTTTTCTTGGCGAGCTTACAAGAGACATTCTTGATGATCCAAGTATGGACGAGGAATCAAAGGTCTCCAAGATTAAAGCTGCCCTTGAATCTCTAGCCAACTGGAGTATTCTCCCCGCTACTGAATCAAAACCCTTGCAGAATGAGAAACTGCTGCTTTCGTTTTCTTCATCCATGATGCCTCTACCTCCACCTGCTGAACAGATTCTTGTTCCCTTGGGCAAAGCGACATCTGTCCTCGATTTCAGTAGAACAGATTCTACCAATCTGAAGCTTATGGAAGTTTTGCGAAACCTTGGCGTGCCTGAACTAAATGATGCTGCACTTTCAAACGTTAGTTTAGAAGCGTATCTGCATTCCTTGTCTAATGCAGTTGCCCTGGCCAGGTTGATGGTTTCATCTCTGAAATTCCCCTCATCTCTACTTGCATGTCTTGATCAAAGGATTAAAGAGAACCCACTGGCGCCTGCACGACTACTACCGGCGGAATGTAGAGTGATCTTAGAGTACTTTAGCAGGAGTGTGAGCTGCCTTCAAGACGTTGACAGACATAAGCTTAAAAAGCTACCTTTTTACCAGGCCACTCACGGAGGGTTTATAAGACTCGATCAACATCGCAGTGTTTGTGTCCTCCCAACGGGGATACCCAAAAGGGAACTGGATTTATTGGAGGAAGAATTAAGTGTTCGATTTCTTGAATCGTGTTCAAGTTTGTCAGATCTCTACCAGTTCCTTGGTCTGGGAAGCTTGTCTGTGGTTGATGTGTCTTGCAAATGCATCTTACCGAATTTAAGCGTTTTCAGCAATGATGCAAGGCAGTCACATTTAGATTTCATTCGTAAACGGATTTTGTCAAACATTTTAGCATCGGATGGCGACAAGACAAGGTTGCTGAACTGCCTGCAAAACGTTCCATTCATCTCCTCAGAGGATGGATCCCTACGAACCGCGTGTTCGTTTTTCGACCCATTTGTAGACGTTTTCAACATCATGCTCTCGTCAAGCAGTTTCCCACCCAAACCATATGACTCAGTGGAGTGGTTAACAGTTTTTCGCAAAATTGGGTTAGTTCATGTGGTTTCTCAGGATCATTTCAAGAGATTCGCTCGAGAAATTGCACATGAAGCAGCTGCCGAATTAACAAAGGAGACATACCAGAAATCGCAAGTACTCATAAAACATCTCATGAAACGACCCAACGTGGTGGCGGAAGGTCTCCTACCCGATGTCTGTGACATCAATTTTGTGGCCACCAAACCTGTACGTAAAGAGCTTCGAGACCTGTGCGAACCTTTTCGGGTAATGGCAGATGGCAATAATTCCTTTGGCGCATTTAAAGAAGCAATGTCCTCTGATTATGAAGACATAGTTTGGACAAAGGCTTGTTTGCTTCCAAGGTGGGCGGACCCTACCCATCATAAGTCCGAGCTTGGCTGTCCTAAGGAATGCAAAATTGAGAGGTACTGTAATGATTTTATGACCCAACTTCAAATTGCAAAGAAGCCATCTGTAGATCTGGTGGTTAAACACTGTCAAACCATCTGTTTCCTCCCTGAAAACAAGAGAGAGCGTGCTACAAAAAAAGTAGTCATGGAGCGAATTTATGATTTTTTGCAAGCACACCTAATCTCAAATAGTGAAGAAAAGGAACAGCTTACAAATACACCATGCGTTTTGGTCGAGGAAGGGAAGAAGTTTGTACTCCCAAGCCAAACAGTCCTCGAACTACACGAGGAACTTGAGATTAGGCCCTATTTATACAGAGTGCCCCGAGAATTTGGAAAGTTTCATCCTTTGTTTGAAGTCCTTGGCTGTTCCAAGTATGTTATGGTTGGCCATTATGCTATGGTGTTGGAAAAGTTACACGAGAGTTCCAAGAATGCCAAACTGCATCCAAATGAAGTCATCATATGTGTCAAGGCGGGTAAAGGCTTCTTTGAACAGTTGGAGAAAAACGGGATAGATGTGAACGCCCTTCCTCGACTTTACCTTCCAGGAGTATCCCAGGAAAGTGATTTGGATGACAGTCTAAATCTGATGCCAGTGACCTTGCACAAATCTAAAGATCTGATTTTTAATGACAAACCTCCCGCTCTTCTTAACCGTCTGCGGAAGTTTAAGCACCATTTTCTCCTTGATCTCGAAATTATGAATGTGGTTTGCAGTTCTGCTATGACCAACCATAAAGAGCTATTGATGAAGCTGCCACCGGCAGTACGTCCCAGAATGCTATCCTCCGTGGTCAATGAAAATTTTAGTAATGCACAGAATAATGTAATAGTACCAGCTGAAGCCGTGGATTTGCTGAAGCAGCAACTGTCCTCGCCAGAGTTCTGTTCGGGGGTGATCAGACTGATCCGTGACGTTAACTTTCAAAACAAGGCTTTTGACGAAGTGGTGATAGAAAGCATAAAAAGAGGACTTCGAGCTATTGACATCTGTGCTGTCACTAATCTCAAAACCACACTTTTTTGTGACGGCGTTCCCATTCCTGAAAGTGAAGCAAACGTTTCTCACTTCTTGGAAAAGAAATCGATTCCCGGAGGCGAGGGGTGGACGGTTTATGTAGATGCTGTTGTCGCAATGGCAGAGAGCACCTTGCTTACATCATTAGTGTCCCATGTGATCGCAGAGCTATATGGCGGGCTTCTTGGCAGGCGAGCAGAGTTAATTTTTCAGATGCTAAAATGCCCCATGAGTGAAATCTGGGCGTTTTTAGATTCCTTGGATGTTCGAGCAGATGACTCCTTCCGTTCAAAAAGAGTGAAAATCTTTCCCCCGTTGGGCACATTTGTTCCTATTGAGGACCATCATCTGTTGAATGACGCGTTTGAAGAATTCGAACCTGATGAATATGTGGGATATGAGCTCGGAGATCCGACCTTACACCATGAGAATGGAGTTGCAACGTACATTTACGGACGGATCGTAAAGGAGGTAACAGATGAAAGTAGTTCTCTCTTGACCAAGAGATACAAGATTAGCATTGGAGGTAACCAAGAAATAGAGGTTGATGCCACCGACCTGTACAAGTTTCACCGTTTAGACACTCCAACGTCTTTAGAAATTGTCCTCTCTGAACATCAGCAACAGAGCTCTGCAAAACACCCAGTCGGGCGTCCCAGAAGCAGAAATAAACAGGCTGTATTTGACGAAGTTTCCGACCTTCTAGAAGAGGCATGGAAATTGCCAGAAGAGAAAAGAAAGAAAGTCATCAAGCGATTCTATCTCCGTTGGCATCCCGACAAGAACGTTGGAGATGAGGAATTCTGTAACGAGGTTTTCAAGCATGTACAGAACGAGGTTTCACGATTGGAAAGGGGAGATCCAAGGGGAACTCAACAGCCGACAAACGTGCCGGGTACCACTGGAAGCCATCGTGGTTCTTATGATCATTTTTTCACCACGTGGGGAATCCGCGCAAACCAACATCACTCACAGAGGGAAGGATACAGAAGAAGACAGCAGTTTCATGGGAGCTGCCCACGGAGGCCAAATCCACAACCAGGTGAAGCCAGGCGTTGGTTCAGACAGGCAGAAGCCGATGTAGCGGCGGCAGAAAACGACATCATTTACAGTAAACCTTCCTATGAATGGGCTTGTTTCAAATGCCACCAGGTATGGCTTTCCAGATGTGATAAAAGCTGTTATCAGTATTCACCCCTTGAAATGATTAAATTCACTTCAATCCACGCTCCGACGCCTTTTCATGTGCGCAACATTAAAGTGAAATCTGATATTTTTCCTTGTTTCTTGTAAAGCCAGACGACAAAAGTACACTTTAACCTGTCGTTTTAGGTACATAGTGATGAAAATCTTGAAAACGCGTGCTTGTAAGGAAGATAGGTTTCGCTTCACGATTTGTTTGTACAATCCATTCCAGCCAAACACATTGCAAAGTGGCTGCGTCCGACATGCAGACTATTTAGAAACGTCTTGTGCAGTTTTAACGTTGGTCTCCATTGTACTTTTAGCCTCACAGAAGGTTGTATTAGATTGCGACTAACTCCTTCCACTAAATAGCATTATGCTACAACTTACCAGTTTATCGTTACAAAGAGTATTCTTAGCTCAGAAAGTACTTTTATCAAAACAGTGTATTTTGTCTCTATGTGTAGGCAGCGGAGAAGGCCTTGAAAGCCGCCAAGTACACCACTGATGTGGACAAATCAAACACCCACAACTTAAATGTAATTTGTTGTGGTTTGGATGACCCTGAACTTCTTCAGCTAGCTAGCGAGCTGGAGGGCCTTGTGGTGAGCTCCACACGCATGCGCTATCCAGATAATTTGTGCTTTCCAAGCATTCCAAATGAGGTGTACAATGCCCAGATGTCCGAAAGTGCCTTGCGTCTAGCTAAGGGGATTGTCGAGCGAGTGAAAAGCAGAATTCCTTGAGGTTTGTTTGCTATAGAAAATTGATTTGATGCTGTTATTTTAGGGAAATGATACGAATTGTCCTTGTCGTATTAAACTATGTAACTCTATAAAGGGCGTCTCTTCAAATGGTCAATTCGTTCACAGGTTAAATTCTGGTTTCGTACTGAGGCACCGCTGTAGCCCACATCGTGTAGTTTACCATGTTCAGCCTAAATTTTATGGTTTATTTTTAATTGTTTGTTTTTGTTTGAAACTGTTTGATCACATTAAAGCCCTCTCACTGATAGATGGTTCCACGGTTAAAGGCGTCATATTAACTAGGGGGGGGGGGGGGGGAACACGGCGAAAATTACAGTTAATGTATGGGCTTTTGACTGACTTTGAACCGCCGTAACGCCGCCAAGAAGAGGCGGATTTCCAACGTTTGCCACTACTTTTAACGGTTTTATTGATATCGTTCATTCAACTGAAAATAAGGCCATACTTCATGAAAATAGTGTCAGTACAAGTACTTAAATGTCTTTTGAAAGACAGTTTCGCTGCGGAAATCAGCCTCTAGGTAGCCTTGTTACTACAGTTCAAAGTCGGTCAAGATCCCATACATTTACTGTGATTTTAGCCGTGTTTTCCCCCCAGTTAATATGGCGCCAATAACCGTGGAACCATCTACTCACATAAATAGAACAACCAAGTGTCCCATTCTAGAGGAGCCCTTCACTACTAGCACTGCAGAGAAAAGGATTCTAGTTGAATAATTTTATATAAAAATGGAAAACAAGGGAATAAGAATGATTTCTGTCTAGCTAAATGAGTTACTTCTAATTCATTTTGTTACAAACGTTGCGCAATTCGTTCTTTTAACGTGTCGTGTTGTTTTTACTTTCCAGGTACGGCTACAGTACACAAGCAAACGAGTACAGGTCTGACACTCCTGCAGTGATAAACGCTATCATTTGTGAATGATCTAGTTGGTCGTAATTTCTGTAATTGTTCGGCGACATATCAGCATTTCGGAGAACATATGCGACAACAGTTCTTTTATAATGACCAGGAAAGCTAGTAGAACGAGAAGCCAGCGTAGTTGCGAGAATAGCCAGGATGAAATTACCTTCACCTCAGTAGTGCCAAACATCATAGGTCCTTAGTTATCATAGGATTTCTGCTTAATTGTGTTTAAAGGAGTGGGGGCATATTATATAGGGAACCCAAGTTGACACTTAGAATAGCATAGTCACAAATGCACCCCCGGTAAAATGTTAATACAACAAAGTTTGATTGTTATATGGCGTTGCCGTATTGAAAGATATTGGATGTTCATTTAGGAAATATGAAAATATCACGCGGTGCATCTACTTAAGAGAATGTTTGTCTTTATCACTCTATGAGGTCGTCCCGTATAAGGCATTAGTCTATGTCGCATCATAACAGCATGTTCTTAAGCCTGGGATAAAACCTTAGATTCAGAACTTTACTGCGGCGAGAAACTGTTTCCGTACAGGTGCACAGGCAGTGTTAACTGTTACCTGTGAAACGATAATGCACAGTAATATTTGTGTGCCCATAGAGTTGTGCCCGTGCGTGCCCATAGTTTGTTAGTTTAGAACTCAGTGTTTGTAGGAGAAGCTTAGAAGCTGATTATTCTTGGAGATGAGCATTGAAGCAAGACCTTTGCAAGCTAAAAAGTGGAACTGTGAGTTCGTTTCCTTAGTTTATCTGAAAATATTTCAAGTAACTTTTAACAGTTTCACATTGTTAATATTTTTATATTTTTGGAGTTAGCCTACGAAAATGAAATTCTTAGTAACGGAAAAATTGTTATTCAAATAAAATGCGGTAGTTTTATGAAACACTTTTTATCCTTAGCATTTGGCGGAGAAGCTTAAGTTTAGGATTGATGTAAACAGAAAATAAAGTACAATAGTAAGCTTATTTCAATATGAAGTTAAATAGTTTATCTTTTGCGACATAGCATTTTACAGCAAAACACTGTTTATGTTTTCGTGTCCATATAGCCATAGTTATTTACTCTACAAAAGGGAACTTGGTGTTGCTGTTCAATCAACTGCCACCTGCACACAGTACAAAGGTAGTTCTTGAAGCACCTTATATTGTTGCTATCTGTAAGAAAAACGCTTTAACTCTTAGTCAACTTCCTTCGTTTCGTATTTTATGACATTATCATTTAAGTTAGCTCGCATCAAAGATAGCCCAGTGCGTCTATTTTGATGCAGATTACTTTATGTTCCTTTAGTGATGTTTCTAGAAGTTTTTTCCTAACTCGCTCCTAGTGTCAGTATAGTTTCTCAGCCTATCGGTGTCCACTATCTATTGAACTGAAGTGATTTTTAGAGTAGCCTAGCAGTTCCCAATTTTCTTAAAGTGCCTATGAAGCGAAATTTGTTTCTTGCTAATTTTAAAGTTTACCCCTAAAAACGCAAGAATCTCAAAATTTGAGGTGCTTGTGATTAAAATTGTTGATTTTACGAGCGTTTGAAGTTGGGCTTTTTTGCCTTTAAAAATGGTCAGGGGTCTGGGTCGTTTATTCGCAAAATTCTATGATGTGACGTCATTTTGGGTACAAAAATGTGTTTGCGCTTATGAATTATAGTGAAATAGTTGGAATACTTGTCCCCAAAATTACGTCACAGCTATTGTCACGTGCCTTTTTGGCCGCGCGAGTCAAATGCCATTTTTGAAGGCAAAATAGCCCAATTTCAAACGTTTGTATTATCGCCGATTTCAATCAAGAGCATCTCAAATTTTGGAATGTTGAGTTTTATGGATTAAACTTTAAAATTAGCGAGAAACAAATTTCGCTTCATAGGCACTTTAAACACGCAGTGAAAATGAAGCATTAAGGTTCGTTTTCAATCAGCAGTAGTAGTCCCACGTTAGCTTTAAATTCACAGTTATTGTCTACATTAAGGGACAAGCGTGATATTACTGCAGTAGATTGTTTTGATTGCGAGCTACCGACCTCTGAGTGTGAGCTGCACAGTACTACTTGTGATAAATAAAGTTTTTGTCGAGTCTTTATTATTCTCTCCTTGTTTTTAATGTTAACGACTCATTAAGGTATGTGCCCTGACTATTTTTTGTCTCTCAGAATCAAGCCATTTTTCATTTTTAGCGTTTTAGTAGCTGGGACTACCTAATATTTAAAAACTGCGCTTTTGTCTCAAAATAAGGCGAGTTTAAAATGCTACGTTTCGTCGAAGTTTTACGCTTTTACCCGAAGTTGGATCCACCGACCGAGCAAGGGTCTGGGTGGGAACCTGGGAAGGGAGGGGAAAAAGTGTTTTACCTGTTCTGCGATAGTTTTGAACAGCGGAAGAAAAGAAATGGTGTCTAAGTGAATAAGTCGAATGAACTGCACTATTTATGGCGTCTTCAGACCATTTCACCCACTGATATCCTGGTAGGAGCAGTAGGGAAAATGTAAAATCTTGGGACTTATTGTACATTAAGCTTCAAAATTTGGCAGGACGAACGACTACATGCAAAAAAACAAAAGTAGTTTTAATACCAGTCAAAGAGTGAGCTGTAGTCGAAAAAATATTACCATAGTGAGAGTTTTGTTTAAAATTTATAAATATTGATTTTCCCCAATCTCGTACCCAGATTCCGCAGCCGCGGGCTCTTTGGCCAGCGGTTAGTCGCCAGGAGAGAGGGTATGTACTTATAGTAGACCTTATAGTAGGGTTATTAAGGTGTATCATAATATAATTGGATATTGCCATCTGTAGTCATCTATTAAGAGCAAGTGCACAGGAAAATCGAGCAAAAGGCGGCCACAGTCGAAAACCTAACCTACCCTCATTTTAAGTCTATAGAGAGGTACTGACGAGTTTACAGACCTCCTGGGGTTTATTTTCCGAAATACGGTCGATATTTGGAATTATTTGAGATTTTTTATTTCGCCCGTCTGACGCCTGAAATTAGCCGCCTCACAAGGGAAAATAGACCGGCCGAAATAACTGCTTCGCGTAACCAAACATGTCAACCTGTCGGCAATCTAACACTTAATTTCTATAAAATGGACATCTAGCATCCTATTTACGACAGATTTCCGATTCTGAAGTGTAAAATCAACGCTTGTTAATCGTTTTCTAAATGGCCAGTTGACAAGAGCTCGCGAATGCGAAAAATTATAGGCAAAACTGAAATCGAGCTCCAGGTTATGGGAATTCTCCGAATTGCCCCAAATTTTAGTTTTGAAGTCTCGAGATATAGTGTTTTAACGTACATTAAAATTTTGGTTGGGTTTTTTAGCGAGCGCTTCAGAATAAGTCGACCAATTTGAAGAAATTTTGCGCTACGTGACCTCAAATTGACCTCAGAGTGTTTGTTTACACTGACTAGTCGCATCGGTTACATTGAAATGAGCGCTCCATATTAACTAATATTCTCATTCCATATTTCATTTGAGAATGAATTTGACTTACCATTGTATAATAGCGTCGAATAGTAGCGTGGATTGTCTTGAAGCGGCAAATTGAAGCCGGTAGAGGCTGCAATCGGATTCAGTTGTTGTCCAAACTATTGTAGATCTGATATAAAACTTTCAGAAACTCCTTCGTCGAATTTGCCTAGTATTATATCTGATCGTAAGAAACGCTGCAACCATATGCCTGGGTAAGTTGTTAAGACATCTGTGACACATTTAGATCTGTTTTAGTGTTGGAACTGGAGCTAATAAGAGGTCATTATGGAGCTGATTAGACCCGAACTTGTGTAGGGCGTTATTGACGATTGCGTGACAGATTTTGAAACACCCCTCGGGCGAAATCCTTGGTACTTTCGAAAACCCGGTTGTTCCCTTAGTAAATCAAATGGAACGGATTTTTCCACCGGAATTTGTTCAAAACATATAAGGAATACCTTCTGAGGTATTCCTCTTTCTTGTTTTTGTCGGAATGATCCTAAAATCCTGTAAGATCTGCGGCGTTCAACTAGTTCCATGCTCCTTGACTTCCGACGTGCGACTTAGTGTTGTTTTTGTTAGTACCTAGCTAGTTTCTTAAAGAGTACACCCTCAGTGTAAAAAGAACACTCTATTCCAGTTCTATTTTGATTGAGAAAAATTGTTCCGTTCCTCAAGACAGAAAATTCTCCCCGGGTTTTCCATTCAAATGAAAAGTGCTTCTTGATTCTCCGAAAATCCTCACACAGCCTCCCATCGCTTTTCCAATGGTCTATCCCTAAAAATAAAGTAGCCAAAAAAATAAAAAATAAAAAATAAATAAATAATACCCAAGGGGTAAATTCACGCAACAATGGCCCTTTGAAAAAACGTCTCATTTTCATATCAACACAACGTGTACCAGCATCCTTATTATGATGTTAAAAGAACCATGCAAACACAGTTTGCCACTCAGCTTTCGACACACATCTCTATTGAAAGAAAAACTTTTAGCCCAGAGTCGGAATCGAACCGACGTTCCCCAGTTACTAGTCGGGCGTGATAACCACTACACTACCGGAGCAACCACGCTGGCAACGCGGCCACTTTAGAAAGTGAGTAGTATCGCACGTCAGCCATTCCTCGGAACATTTTTCTTTCGAGACTTTTTGTGTGTTTCCTGGCTTCTAAATTCCCTGGACGGGAACTAGAAATATATATATGTAAATATCTTCGAAGCCATGAAAACCGTAGAACAACATACTAAAGGAACCATGCAAACACAGTTTGCCACTCAGCTTTCGACACACATCTCTATTGAAAGAAAAACTTTTAGCCCCGAGTCGGAATCGAACCGACGTTCCCCAGTTACTAGTCGGGCGTGATAACCACTACACTACCGGAGCAACCACGCTGACAACTCGGCCACTTTAGAAAGTGAGTAGTATCGCACGTCAGCCATTCCTCGGAACATTTTTCTTTCCCCAGTAACTGGGGAACGTCGGTTCGATTCCGACTTGGGGCTAAAAGTTTTTCTTTCAATAGAGATGTGTGTCGAAAGCTGAGTGGCAAACTGTGTTTGCATGGTTCCTTTAGTATGTTGTTCTACGGCTTTCATGGCTTCGAAGGTATTTACATATATATATTTCTAATTCCCGTCCAGGGAATTTAGAAGCCAGGAAACACACAAAAAGTCTCGAAAGAAAAATGTTCCGAGGAATGGCTGACGTGCGATACTACTCACTTTCTATAGTGGCCGCGTTGCCAGCGTGGCTGCTCCGGTAGTGTAGTGGTTATCACGCCCGACCAGTAACTGGGGAACGTCGGTTCGATTCCGACTCGGGGCTAAAAGTTTTTCTTTCAATAGAGATGTGTGTCGAAAGCTGAGTGGCAAACTGTGTTTGCATGGTTCCTTTAGTATGTTGTTCTACGGCTTTCATGGCTTCGAAGGTATTTACATATATATATTATGATGTTGCTTCCCCAAAATTCTCGCAGAGAAACAACCCTAATAACTATTCGTTTCTTCATTATTTATGTTAGTCCTGGGGACGAGAACAGCCCCTTGGGTGCAGTCGGCAAATTTGGATTCAGATCTTAAAATCTGCATATTTCGGATTTCACTGCAGTCGAACACAAAATCCGAAAACGGATTTCGCGACGGATTTTGATGATTGAAATCCATGTCGGGGAAAGATTCCTATTAACAAAATCCGCCGCGAAATCAGTTTTTGGATTTTGTGTTTGATCGGAAATTCGGATCCAGATTTCCCAATCGACTCGGCACCCCTACTTAGCTGAATTCCAGGCTGCGCAAATAGTGTTTGCGCGTCTTTGCCAAAGACGTGAATCGATCAATCCCCACAGTCAGGGTTTTGCACTAGAGTGCGGAAATTATGTTTTTACTCTATGGAAGGTGAAACGTGTTCATTTCAAGAGATCGTTAGCGGGCAACGTGGTTTCAGTAGCAAGGATAATGTCTGTCAAAGTCATGCATGCCATTGCTCAACTGTAGCCGTACTATAGATAAGCATGAGTACTGTAGATAAGTTGAGCTTATTCTCGCAACAGCGCGTCACTTTTCACGCCAGCAAAACATTGATGAAGTCAAGATATGTCCAAGCCATCGGGAGACAATTGGTCTTGGCTGTAAACGCAACGTTTGTTAAACCTGCAGGGAATTACAGGGACCGCGCAGCAAGCTTTTGAGTGGGGGAGGGGGGGGGGGGGGGGGGGGCTGCTAAAGAAGAATGCGTGGACGAAATTTGGGGGGCGGGGGGGCATAAAGTGACGGAGAATGCTTTTATACATACATACTTACTTATCCTCTCCCCGTCGGGGCTTTTCAGGGATAGTTTACAATGCTTCTCTAGGGTGAGATCGGACGTCAGCCTGTAAAGGCGCCTCTGGCTGCCGCTATCAGTCCATATTTGATCTCACCCACCCACCCAACCCACTCATGAACAGTAGAGATAGACCACTACACCGGGAACCACGTCCCCTACTCTTATCGAACAGTGTGTGGGTTCTTTAACGTCCCACAGATTCTGATTAGGTACAACATACATACATACATACATACATACATACATACATACATACATACATACATACATACATACATACATACATACATACATACATACATACATACATACATACATACATACATACATACATACATACATACATACATACATACATACATACATACATACATACATACATACATACATACATACATACATACTTATCCTCTCCCCGTCGGGGCTTTTCAGGGATAGTTTACATCACTGGCCGGGGGACTTGACCAGACTGCTAGTGCAGTTTACAATTAATGAAGTAACTAATGAGTGCCCCCGTAATGTAGATATTTAGGACAGACACTAGGGGTGGTCACAGCCAGAGTTTTGTTACGTCCCTAGTGGTTCTTTTACGTCCCACAGAATCAGATTAAGTGAAAGTACTGTGAGACGGGGCCTACAGTTTATCGTCCTTATCCTTATCCTGAGACGGGACCTACGGTTTATCGTCCTTATCCGAGAAGACTAGAAAGTCTAACCATTTGCAGATGTTATTACAAAGGCAGCACATTTCTCCTCAATTATTTAAAGACCCTAAGTGTTGGTCCGGCCGGGGTTTGAACCCGCGACCTCCCGCACGCTAGTCCAGTGCTCTACCACTGAGCTAACCGGTCGGCGATAAAGCTAGTAATTTTTTCCACATCTTCAGGATGTTGCTATTGAAATATCATAGACTGTTATACTGCTGATATCAACCTGTAATTACTATAAATAAGCCAGAAATCCAACGATTTTGCTTGAACTGCCTTGAACTCAACGCTGTATAATTAGCAATTATTGGACGAGGCTGAGTATGATATGAAGAATTATACAGATCGAGGAGGGTGTTATCCGCCAAAGCCGAAGGCTTGAGGAGGATAACACCCTCCGAGATCTGCATATATTCATACAAAAGCCGAGTTCAATAATTGTTTAATTATTCATTCAATATATTTCCACGGCTCTGAAATTTAACAAAACGGTAACTGAAAATAATTAAGTGAATGATATTAAAGTTACTGCACATCATTACTTGAAAAGTGCCAAATTTACGCTTTCTGTTTGTGTTGCGGTCGGTAAATTCCTTTGCGATGTCAATGGTGGAAAGCCTGTCAGTTCTTTCTTTGTGTATGTTTAAAACTGTCAGCTTACTAAATCGTTCCTAGTTTATCCTTGAACGGAGCCATGTTTTTAGCCTCCGAGCAGTCGAAAAGGATCTTTCACCGGCTTCACCGGTTGCCGGATTTACGAGAATGAGCTCACATAACGTAATAACTTCTTTTATTACATTCATTTTGAAATCACTGGTGATCCTTACAATCTGATTGGATCTCAACAGTGCAATTTATTCCCAAATCGCACCATTTTTTACTCTAAATCATTCTTTCTATAACCGATCAAAATGAAAGTGAAATAATACTAACCTATCAAATTTCATGGATAAGCAAATATTAATATTGACAAAGAAAAACTGTGATTTCGAAATGGCTGTAATAAAGTGGTAATTGAACTTCGTGTCATGCAATTTTGGTCTGAAATCATACTTATGATTTCAAATCGCGCTGCGCGCACCAAATTGCACTCCACGCAGTTCAATTACCATTATTTATCATTTCCCTTTCTGGGTTGGGTAGCTTTTTAATTTTTACTATATGTCGTCAAAAACACGAATAATTACCATCCTTCAGCAGCACTTGTAAAATTTCCATCTGGGCAGTTAACATTGAAATATTAACATCATCGTTATACAGCAAGGCAGTGACTTGCTTGCGATCCATTGCCTCCAGGGCTACATCTGACGTCAAAATATTGAGTGTCTCTGTCGAATACCGATTCTTATTCCCATTCTGGTGTTTACTGAGACAGTTTCTCCTTGTTGCATATTCGGTGAATTGATTTAAGGCTACCCGTTCACATATCTTAGATAGGGCAGGTAACAACGACACAGGTCTGTTCTCGTTGGCTATTTCCGGATCTCCACCATCCTTTGGAATTGGGACAATTTCAGATTCTTTCCAAGGTGAGGGAAATACAGATGTCAAAAGTGAACTGTTTATGATCTCGGTCAAAATCGGGAGGATAGCCGGTAGAGCATCTTTCACCACTGCCATATGTAATTTATCTTTCCCTGGTTCTTTTTTTTTGAAGCAAATAACTGAACAATCCTATTGATCTCGAAAGAGGTAGCAGCTCGAAATTGAAACTCATCTTCTTCGGGTATAAAGCTCTATAGACTTAAAATGAGGGTAGGGTAGGTTTTCGTCTGTGGCCACGAATTTTCCGTTTTGCTCGATTTTCCTGTGCATTCTCTCTTAAGGTTACCGTGTACCTTCAGGGGTGTCTCTAATCTAAGGGATGTAGCGGCTCGCGATTGCAGCCCAGATACCATAAACCGTATATCAAAACACCGCTCGCAAACACCTCTATCGACGATCGGCCAATCAATTTACGCTAACTTTTCTTCCGGTCACCTACTGTGAAAATTTTTCGCGTAATTTTATCTGCACGCAAACTCTCATGCTACAAACAGTTCATCATTTTGTTACATATTCTCCGGCTTTGACTAAGTTTACCTGACCCATCGTCATAGCCGAAAAACTAAAAGCGTCCAACCTTCATGAAGCAAAGCAACTTTTTCGCTTGCAATATTTCCCGCGCAAATCGCTCCGGTTGGCTGCATTCGTATTAACATATTGTCCTTGTTTACATCCGGTACAAATAGGTTTTTCCCAATTTCTCGGTGACTATTCACTCGTTTTGAACTGTGTTTTCTTTTGCTTGAAAGATCACAGTAAAAACTTCATTTTTATGGAGAGAAATAAAAATCGAAAATTTCATACCCTGAACGGACACGGTAACCTTAACGAAAAAGGCAAAGACAAAAGTTTGCGATCATTTTAGGGACCGATCGCTTTTTACGTCCCAGGGAAGGGGGAGGGGGGTGCGGTGGTTTTGGAGGGGGTAAAATTTTAAAACAAGCCCCTTTTTTGGGGGGTAAGTTTTTCACTAGTAACTAGTAAGAAACGTGAGTGGGGGGGGGGGGGAATTTTTTGACACAGCAACGGTAGTCTAACCGGGTTTATAGCTGTGAGTGCAGGAAAATTTCTCGTGGGCTCGCTCGATCTAAGGTACTTTCCCTTGGTTGACTTTTCTCGAACTTCCGACCTTTTCTCCTGCCAATTCAGTGACGCCTTCACCTCCGATACATCTTTGTATGTTAACCGCTGTCAAACGTAAACAAATAAGAAAAGTCCTTAAAAGATAAGGTTTTTACGTTGAGAGCTCAAAGATGATAAGTTTTTCTTCAGTCTGAGAGTTTACTAAATCATTTTATGAATTACTAAAACAGTTTTAGGAACAATAAGGTGAATCGGTTTTCCTGAAGTCACGCATTGAAACAGAAAACAAAAACACACTGCGCCGACCAGTCTCCACATTCTTCGCTTTAAAAAACCTTAAAACGTTTTTAGTAATTCATGAAATGATTTAGTAAACTCACAGACTGATGGAAGACTCATCATCTTTGAGTTGTCAACGTAAAAACCTTAACTTTAAAGGACTTGTCTTATTTTTTTACGTTTGACCGCGGTTAACTTTGTATGATTCTGTAGTCGCCGTATTAATTGCTATGTTACCAAGCCTCGTAACCAGGGCCTCATCACACATAACCTAATCAGACCACCAACAAGTATATAAAACTATAAAACACAACAACGACAAGGTATCCACAATGGCAAAATATAAAATGCTGAACTAAACCCCAACGAAGAATACCTATTCGCGATTTCAGATGGAAAGAAATAATACCAGCCAGCAAGACCCATAAATGATAAGCTCAAATTTCTGCCATTAAATCCTAACTGACGTTAAATCACAAAGGCCGCTTAAAAAGCTTAAAAATGCCTGAGATAAAAAGGTGACTGCATCATTGCCACTGCCCATGAAAACGGCGATAGTCACCGCGTCAACTCAACTACTACTATCTTTAAACAGGTTGTATACCTGCAAGAAAAAATATGTAAAAATTACATCAGTTAACGTCTCACTGTAGTTAAATTTTGGGTAATTTCCAGCTCTCTGGTTTTGTAACATAACGCTATCGACATTCGTCGTAGATGCTCCTTTATATATTGCGAGCTAACAGTCATCAGAAAATGTGATTTCCCCCCTCTGCCAAAAGCCTATTTTTGTCTTAAGCCACTTCTCTCCTTATACGGTCAAAAAGGATCAGATATCATACCTATTGTTAGTGAATTTAAACCACTTTTCTTGGTATGGTAAACTGAAATTGGAGGATATTACCAAAAGGTCTGGATAGCAGCAGACATGTTACGATTTGAAGGAAATTTACAACATTAGCATTTTGCGTACACTGTATATTCAACTCTGTACTTTGTAACTGAAACTGAAGATGGCTGAAGTTTCTGTTGAAACATGTTTTTAAATTTCAAACAAAAGTTGTCAATTTCCTTAAAATAGTACACTGAAATTGTTTTCACGTTTACCCGTGCTGCACTTACCATACTTCTTTCTGATTTCATCACGTTTTTCGTCTCTCTGCTTCCCTGAATAAAACAAGTTACATCACACTTATCTTAATGTTATTTCTATTTTCGTTTTCATTCAAAATATAATGCGCAGAGGGCTCAACGTGTTCTTAAATCCACTTGATGCGAAAAGAAGGCCTATAGAAAAAGACGAAAAGCGGAAAAAGCAGGAAAAAACACCCAACAAAGGGGCCAGGAATTTGTATTGGTCGCACTTTCTTGTGTCATCTGCTTAAGCAACTGCGATGATCTCAATAACCCCTGCACGAAATTAATTAACTTCTATCTAAGAAAGTGAATATGTGAATTTATACTAATTGAAATAAGAAAAACTAAACTTGTACCAAGTAGACGGGAAAAAAAGAAAGAAACAACGAAGCTCAAGACTTGCTGTAGACAAGCGATGAAGTGAAACGGTTTTTGGAAGACGAAAATAAATGTATTTTATTTCGCCACGCAAAAGAAGTTACAACACGAGACATAACACAATTCTGTACACTAGAGGGTACAGAATAAATGGTGGGGAGGCCTAATATTATGGTGTGCCTATAATTATATTATAATCACTATAAATTTATTTCAATTCATAGATTGGACCAAATTTGTACGGACACCACCACTCAGTCATTTCATTTCCAGGACAACACACAAATCGCCACTTGCAGGAAACTTTACCTTTCTTTATGTCGCTCACTAATCTCCTTGCGCTCTCGACGTATCTTGGCTTCTTCCTTGTCAGGTTTGCTAAATTACAAATAGTGACAAAGTTATGTGAGTGTAATAAGCAACAACAGCACCAGCAGCGGCAGTGATAGTGGCAGTGGAAGTAGCAGTCACTCTGTAAATAGTAGAGGCAATAGCAGTGACAGTAGCAATACATAGCACTGACCGGCTCCGTGATCAGTAGTAGCAATAGCAGTGGCTGCAGTAGCTACCATGACAGGGATAGTGACAACAACTATGAAACGACAATCACAACAACAGTGACTGTAATGATACTGATAACAATAAGATAACGATAACGATAACGATGACTAGGGTAGCATTCATCCCAACAGTGGTTTTCAGAACGGCCTGGTAAAAAATAAATGTTGGCTCCTACCCACTTCCTCTCTTCCTTCGACAACAACAACAGTAGATGAAGCAACCCAATGCAACCAGCACTACAAAGCCAGCCACAGGAAGAGCAATGATAAGGACTTTGCCAGAGACTGGAAATAAAATAGAGCAAGAGACGTTAACAATCTTGAGGGATATTGGAATTGGCTGCAAATGTGAAGGTAATGTAGATTACGGCATAGAAAGTGCGACGTACGGACTTTTACTCACGAGTTGCAAAACCAGTGAGCTCAGCGAACGAGTGAGTTTTCCAGAGTTTTGCAACGAGTGAATAAAAATCCGTACAAAGCACTTTCTATGCTGTAATTTGTTTATTATGTATATAACGAGAATTAAACCTATAATTGAAATCAGTTTTACTTTTCCCGATTCGATAAGCTTACATGAAGAACAAAAAAAAAATCAAGACTGATCTACATGACCGAGCGTAATAAAAACACATGTCCGGTTTCCAGGACAGCAACAAGTAGACAAAGAGCCTACACAAGCTTAAGTGTCACTTCCTATTTAGAATAACTGAAAAATACGGGAGAATTTGTAATACAAAGAGTGAAATCACTGTCAGATTCAATCATGTGCAACGACAAATTCGCACTCTGTTGACTTACACTGTTTATAGAAATGTTGAATGTTCCTCCTTGAATGTTAGCCCCCTTGTTTTTGTTCGATTGCGTCCCAATAAAATCATTTAACGGTAAATCCAGTGGAACAAAACGGGAAGCCGAAGCCATGTTTTTGAAACACAAACTTCGAGTAGGCGCCGAGTTGAAGCCCGCGCTTCTTGGAAGCCATTTGAGTGCTTTGCTCTGATTGGCTAAGCGATCCTACTCTGGACGGTGATTGGTTATATTTTCACATGTGAAGAATGCTGTACGCGAAGCTGATTGGACGTATCGCTTTTTTCAGATATGAAAATATAGCACATATAGAATTCTATTTGCAAGGTTTATTGCCTAAAATTCTCGCTATATATATAATAAATGGTGTTACTGCCATTTCATAAATGTTACTACTTTTTGTTGCCCTCCAGTTATGAGTTTATTTATTTAAAGTCCGGTGACGTTGTTGTGGTATGACGTAGCTAGTAATGAATTATAACTGTAATCATGGTAAAACACACATGGGAACTCGCTTGAAAACATTTACTGAGTTATCCCGTAAACGTTTACCCAACGTAAAGCTTACTTGGTTTCACTCTAGGCAAGGTTTCGAATGAGGCAACGCACTTTTGTCAGTTTATGGCGCCGGCCGTTCGATAAGTTTTGGTCCACACAGTAGAAAATGTACTAACGGGCTTATACGGGCGTGGAGCGTTTGTCAGCTACCCCAGTTAATGATGTAATTTTAGAAAAGTACTTTCCGAATACCGTTACCTCTGTTATCAGACGTTATACAAACTCAGCCTTGGATAAAGGACTTAAGTAGATGTCTTTTGGTTCATATTTGGCGAGAATTTTACCCATTTAAAGCTCCCAGGCCAGGTTGAGGATTTCATTTAAAATGGTAGAGTATTTGTGGTCCACAAACGATACATTTAGCCCTACAGTGCGAAATTTTCAATTACACAATTCAATCTACGGTGAAACAATTTTATGCTACAAAGCTGTTGGAAAATTGTTGGAAAAACCGCAAGCAAAGGCTACCAAGGCATTGTCCATTTTCGCACACGCCCCACATATTTAGGTCTAAGATTGTGCGGGATCGCCCCATAGACGACGCCAAAAACATGGACCGTTTCCGATTGTCAGACCTCAGCATCTGCAAGTTTCTGGAACCAATATGGCAAATACCCGACATCTAGCCTGGAGGTGATACAGCCATAACTAGAATACTGCTTACCCACACATTGTTCTACCTTCCACTCCTGCCCTTCGCACGCTTTATGGAGAGTCTTTTTCACAATACTGCCTTCTTCGCACCGCTTTGTTGGTTCACAATAGGAACACTACCATCACAATAACTAATGTTAATCAAGTGTGCTTCTAAGGACTACAATCTTGGACAAAATTACTTGAGAAAACGGACCGCCCCTATTGCATGGAGCAGTGTCCATGTAAGGGAAATGTTAAGGAGGCGCAAGCAACACTGAATCGGGAGAAGTGGCGCTTTGTAACTGAGTCTATCATTGTTTGTTGGTAAATGCGAGTTTCCAATTTCTGCTTTTACTCCGTAAATTGCCAATTAATCAAGTGAGAAATAAAGAACGTGTCGTTGTTGTTGTTATAAGATCCGCCAAATGGGGCCGCCTAAGGAGCTAATTTGGCCTTCTTAGAGTCTTCTTAATAAAGTCGGCAATGGTTGAAATGCTCCTAGGGCTAATAGACTTCAAGTGCTGACTGTAGTGGGCGATGTTCGTTTGGCGACATAGTAAGATTCAGAACACGCTAAATATAGGGTAGAATCAACCCCAGGGTTATCAACGCTAGTTCGTTACTTATGGAATGAAGCCTTCCACTTGGATCAACGGAAAAGAATACTTACCCCTGATACTTCGACGCAATCTTTACAAGACTTTCCACTGTACTGCGAACAGCTTGCTAAGGTGCAAAGGAGGAAGCAAAATATCATAAATAAATAAAGGAAGGAAGGTGGATTCTTTTCTACCATACAACCCGATAGTCATTGTATCTTCCCCTGATCCAGGAGGTGTTGGTTATCAGTCATATAGACGGCGTATAATATAGGGTCCCTCAAACTTCGTATGCTACTATGTATTTGCCTAGCTGGTCATCCTAATTCGATTCACTCTTACTTGAAATAATGGTTGAAAAGAGTTCATCCTAGATGGGGACTTGCGAGAACGGTTTTAAGTTTGACATTCTTCGACCACAAACCGGCCACTCTCGGCGTAAGCCGAGAACGTTACAACTTGATTCTATAAGTTTTTCTCTCCACCCTGGCTCTGGCCGGACTGAACAATATCGTTGTCATACAAAGGGCTTGGATATTTTATGACTGTTATGGATTCGTCACATCGGGTTCCACAGTACTTGTTCATATTTTGCCGGATTTACTTGATATCCGAAAGCGAGGAGGTCAGGAGGCCATTCGGACACACTGGAATGTGATGTACTATATTTATTTTCAATTGGAGCTTTTGTAGGCACGAATGCGACTACTTTAGCTCGCAACACATCATATTACTTCACTGAAACATAGTGCATTTGATTCCGCGAAGATCATCTTTTCTGTTTGAAAAATATGTAAAGGTGGAAATGTTATTAAATCTATTCTATTTGCGTCACGCAGCCGACTTCAAGGACAAACGTGACGAGTAAATACTCCTTTAAAGGAACGTAACTCAGCCACTTTGAGTTTGGCTTAGCTTTTAGCTCCAAACCAAAGAAAAAGCAGCAATACATAACAAACTATTACACCTGTAATATGTATTCAAAGGCGACAGACCGCAAACAATTGTTGCTTCTAAAAATATCTGCATGTAATAACTGTTCCTCAGTAGGATACCTAAAATGTGTCGTTCGACGTCAGGAGAATGCAACCTAAACTGAACGCGAGAAGCCTGGGAAGCAGGGAGAATCTCGATTTTTAGGTTGGTTCAGGTACCGGAAATACGCCATAGATTCCACGGGCAAGGTGCGCACGCATCTAAAAGCATCAGAATGCGCGCGCATGTTTTTTCTTCGACGTGCAGATCGTCTGCACTGTCAGCTCCTCGTCAGGTCTGCTCTACTCGGTAAGTTTAAACTCAATCCTTTTTGGAAGTAAATGCAATGTTTTTGTTTTAATTTCGTAGGTCTAATTCAACGAAGCCTGATCAAGGACTTGTTTACTGGTTCTGACGTGTTCAGAAAGTGCGTTATCCTATCTACAAAGAAGCGAATATGGCGTGTGTTATCGTCCTGTGAGATGACATCTGTGACAGAGAGTTCACTACCAAAACCGCTTGCGTAAAATAGCCAAGAGTATGGCTCACACCAAGAGCCAAGAGTATGTCCCTGCACCATGACTAACATTCGAACGTACTTACTAATACCTGATTACTGTTAGTTTATTACTCGGCCGTTCCACCGGAAATCGATTGTACTGTAAAAGTAAAACAACAAATGAATTGAGGCTGAATTAAGTTCAAGGATTAATTCTGGCTTACCTCAAAGTTCAAAGATGGCGGAGGACCTACTTTCTGACTCGTTTCACAGTCATTACAAGTACCCCGGGTCTCTTCTCCGAGATACAAACGAGCGCAGAATAGATTGAAACATCATCTAGTATGTTATGGGTGACCCGAAAACACTGACCGGGTCCATGGACTACTTTACAGACCGGTCCACAGACTTCCTCTACTGATCCCCCCCCCCCCCCCTACTGACCCCCTAAAGAAACAACGGAAACAAAAAAAAATAGCAACTAGAGATTTCGTTTACTTACTGTTGGTCTGGATAGGCCACTCGCGTGGGCGAAATTTCGACTATTACGCTGCGCAAATATTTTTGCTGTACTGATTGCCTTGTTGTGATGCTAAAAATGCTGCTTTTCATATGTGAATTATTCTATTAGCAGTACGTTCCCTGCTCTATCATTCATAAAAAAGTCACCCTGTTTTAAGATTTAGCAGCTAAACTCAAAACAGTGAAATGGACATCGGCATATCTTTCTTCGCCGAAGGAGCACTGTAGAGGTTAAGATCGGGTACCAATACCGATACCAATACCTGAAGTAGGTTACGCGCATGCGTTGTCAGCCTGTGACATCTCTATCGGTAGTCAGGACTACGGAAGTCGCCTCCATATTTCAGGTCTTCTTGCTAAAGGTTAGATGGAATGCAGTTTTGTTTAAAAACACAGCATACATTTATTCTTTAAACATTTTAATCGATATAACGCTTCTGAATCGATAAGAGCGAGTTCATTTAATTTTAACACGATATTTGAACGCCATATTTTATCGGTATCCGTCCTCAACAACTTACAACTTCATTTATGCACGACGGAAACGACTACGGCTGTGGAAGATATTGGTACTGGTATCGGCATTGGTACCCGATCTTAACCTCGCTACTATTTTGTGAAGCCTGGGACGAAATAATGAACCCGCGGGGAAATGAGCCGAACAAAATGGCGAAGGTAAATAATACACAAGGACAGAAAGGACACAAGTAAAACTACGTTATCGGTCATGCTCTTTGTCAGCTCTCAACCCCATTTGCAAGACCTTGCAAGCTGGCGATATTTCAAAGTACTCCGGTCCTCCACACGTCGCCAAAGTGAAGGAGGCAGCAATATTTGCACAGCCGATAATTGTCGAAATTTCGCCCACGCGAGTGCCTATTCAGACAAACTAAGTAAATGAAATCACTAGTTACCATTGTTTGTTTCCGTTGTTTTTTTAGGGGGGGGGGGGGGGTCAGTAGAGGGGGTCAGTAGAGGTAGTCCGTGGACCGGTCTGTAACGTGGACCGGTCTGTAACGTAATCCATGGACCAGGTCCGTAATGCGGTCCATGGACCGGGGATCAGTGTTTTCGGGTCACCCGTATGTTATCCGTTTCCGCGAAAAGCCACAACAGCGACAACAAAGATAGAAAAAGCCAAAACAGTTGGATGATAAACACAAGCGGAGCGATACAGCAACCGGAAGTTGTTCTATCTGGAGCTGATTGGCAAAACGACTTCCGGTTTGTTGTGTCACTCGCTTGTATTTGCCTTCCAATCATTTTCGTTTCTTTCTGTCTTTGTTGTTGTTGTGGTTCTTTCGTTGAAACGGATACTGGCATACTTGATGATGCTTCAATCTATTTAGCGCTCGTTTATCAGAGAAGAGAACCGAGGTAATTGTAAAGACGGTCAAATGAGTTCGTAAGTAGGTCCTCCGTCAGGCCAAGTTCCTCCATTTTTGAAATTTCAGGTAAGCCAGAATTTATCCATGAACTTGATTCAGCTTCAATAATTTTTTAATTTTGTTCTTTTACTTTTCCCAGTGACTTTTACAGGGGATCAGTAGGGGGATCAGTAAGGGGATCAGTAGGGGATCAGTGGGGATCAGTAGGGGATCAGTGGGGAGCCGAGTGTTTTGTCGAAGTCCGTCAAGAGCCACTAATCATTCATTGTTATTATTGGTCATTGTTTTCTACTTAGTCGGTTTTCTATGCCGTCGTTTTCTGGGTCATCGTCTTCTGGACATCTATCACACAAGCAGTGTTGACTGTACTTGAAGAATGCGTTGTATTAGAGAAGGCAGCGCTACTATCTCCACACGATGAACATGATGCAATCGTGAAAATAAAGTATGGAAAGGAATCGAGATCTTGTAATATTACAACCGTTCAGGTAAATCAGTGAAATAGCAAATTGCAATTTCTGATTGCCTTTCGCCGGAAGGCCGAGTAAAGGCCAATATAAATATGGCCTCTTGTTTATTTATTTATAAGCATTTAGGGAATACATCTATGGAGGTACAACAAGAGGACACGAAGTCCCTTACAAAGGTCGACCTCCAGTGGTCAGACATCGAAACAACGGAATAGGACAGACACTAGGGGTGGTCGCAGCCAGAGTTTTGTTACGTTCCTAGTGGTTCTTATACGTCCCACAGAGTCTGATTTGGTGAAAGTATTGTGAGACGGTACCAACGGTTTAGCGTCCTCATCCGAGAAGACTAGAAAGTCTAACCGTTTGCATATGTCATTACATAAGCAGGGCTTTGTCCTCAATTATTTAAAGATCCTGAGTGTTGGTCCGGCCGAGGTTTGAACCCGCGATCTTCCGCGCGGTAGCTGCGAAGCTAACCGGTCGGTGGTTACAATACTGCTGTCACCACAGTTTTAAATACGAGTCTTAGAGATAAAATTATAAATGCAACCCCTTCTCTGCTTTACTTTGTTTTGGGTTAACAGTGCTCGTTTATATAAACCCTATAATCGATTATAAGCGCTGTCTTCCTTTGTTGTGAGGAGCAATGTCTTTCACGTTCGCAAATAGTATATTACTTTTACAGACGATTTCAGAGCATTTTCCCAATAACCGGGCTGTGACACCAGTACACAACATTCAAGAACAGTTTGTACATATTCTAAACTTCCGGCAAAACCTCATGAGGGATATTTAGTAATCTTAGTTGTATGAAGTTAAATTCCAGAGTACCTGAACGTCAATCGAAAAGTCCGGCAAGACATTGATATTTATGGGTCGGTACAAAACGTGGACCTCCCTTCTGGACCCCCATCTGGACCCCTTCTGGACCCCCTTCTGGACCCCCTTCTGGACCCCCTTCTGGACCCCTCGATTTTTCTGTTGAAAAATAATAAAATGATATTTAACAGTCTTCGCTTTGGATTTCAACTTCGGCCGGTTCGTTGATAGTTACAGACAGTATTACAGTAATCGCGAACATTACCACAGCCAGTTGCCATTTTCATCCCGAGAAAGACTTGCTTTGAATTTCGCCAAATTTGCGTTGCTGACTTTTGTTGTTGTTACCAAATACTTTAGAATTTTCTCGCAAAGGTTAGATAAACGTTAAATATGCAAATTACTGTTCGGCTTTCAACTGGGTTTCAGAGAATGTGAACCGAGCTCAAAAACTATCTTTTTTTTTCTGTTTGGATTAGAATAAGCACTGCTAGTTAATGTTATCACCGCAGCAAAAAGGTGAGCAATTGTTTCTTCCACGCTGGCAGAATATAGTCGAAAGCTTGCTCTGAAAATCCGCCGAATGATGATGGAATGAAATATGATCACTCTGGTTGCCTAGCACGTGACATAAATCTGCCACCGATAATAATTCTGAACAGTAATTTGCATATTTAACGTTTATCTAACCTTTGCGAGAAAATTCTAAAGTATTTGGTAACATCAACAGAAGTCAGCAATGCAAATTCCGCGAAATGCAAAGCAACTCTTTCTCGGGATGAAAATGGCAACTGGCTGTGGTAATGTTCGCGATTACTGTAACACTGTCTGTAACTATCAACGAACCGGCCGAAGTTGAAATCCAAAGCGAAGACTGTTAAATATCATTTTATTATTTTTCAACAGAGAAATTGAGGGGTCCAGAAGGGGGTCCAGAAGGGGGTCCAGAAGGGGGTCCAGAAGGGGTCCAGATGGGGGTCCAGAAGGGGGTCCAGAAGGGGGGTCCACGTTTTGTACCGACCCGATATTTATCCTAATTTTATATGCACAAGTACAAATATGGGGTCACGCAATTCTTAAGGCGATCTTGCGATCTGCGATGTAACATACATTCAAGAACTAAGGAAGTGAGGTTTAAACAGTCACATTGATATATAATTCATATCACAGAGCTACACAGAATAGTGTGTCGTCGAAATTGGACGTAACCAAAAGATAGAAAGCGAAAGAAGTTGGCATAATTCTGAGCTAACGTCGAGTTAACGTCGATTAACACGAACCAAGACGTGCTCCAACGCACTTGAAAATCTGCTTTGTTTGTTATGTAAATTCACATAGACCAAGAAATTTCATCAATGCATGAGTAATGCATGCGTTATGCATAAGTTATTCCCTTGGTATGTTTTGAGAATGGATCTTGTGATGACAAAAATCATAACAACATTCTCCTCGATGATTGCGTTACCTGGCAGAGTGGTATACTTTGGCTTGTACTTTGAATTTTAACTCAAATCGAAATCAATAGAACGTTTTCAAAACTCACCAGCGATTACGGAGTGAGACCATGACAGTATGAAGTAGACAGCGGCCAGGTATGTAAGTATCGGGAAATTTCTCAGTGATCGCAACATGATTCCTCTGAAACGACACTGAAAGCGTATATCTGAAGAGAAGGAAGTGACGTCACAGAAAAAGCTGGAGGGAAGGGGAGGGAGGGGATGCTTTTCACTCAGGAAAAGCAAAAAATTCGCCTAAGGAAGGGGAGGGTCGGGATAGTCCAGCAGCAATTTATCGCGTGGAACTTGTTCCCGTTTACGTGAGAGTCTACGGCAATTTGAATTTGTATTACTGGAAAGTGGCCTTGAAGTGATCTTGCCGTTTTTATTTCCCAGTTCTATACTCGCTTCTGTACTCCCATATAAAAGCTACAATCGACGTAAAGATTTAGATATTTTTAAAAGCTGTGGGCTTTATTTTACCACTGAATAAATTTCACCTGACGGCAACGTGAACTGTGCCGTGGAGAACTAAATTCTGACAAAGACAAAAAAATAACAATATACACTTAATGTATGGTCCCGAGGGAAACAGTTAGTTTTGTTTTCCCGAGAGTCCTGATGTTTCCCGAGACGAAGTCGAGGGAAACATCAGGACTCGAGGGAAAACAAAACTAACTAGTTTCCCGAGGGATCATCCATTAAGTGCTTTGTTATATATCGAGACTTTCCCTTCAACAATCACAGCAAAATAAACTGACAAACAAACAAAGACGGCATTTCAAAAACACGTCTTTATTCACAAGCCTGCCGAATGAATAATTTACAAACGTTTAAAAGTACCTGAAAAAGTAGAACATGCCTTTCTTGTATTTTCCGAATCTTTTCCTCCTATTAGATGCTGAATTTCTTCGGCTGATACTTGAGAAAAACGTTTTCTTTTAGTCTCGGGTTCCATAACGTTTGTATTATCGTTGGTTTATAAAACTGAAAACTGGCAGTGTTCTCAGGTCCGCCTCGTCAATCAAGCTGACGTGAGCACGTGCCGAAGATCATGCCACTTTTTAGTCATGCACTAATCACGTGCTGCTGTATCCGGGCGCGCGGGCAACAATTGCGGAATTGTATCCCGGTCGGGTACATTTGAATTTGGTCAGGGGCACGTGACCAAGAATCAACCAATCGCAGTACTCCTTTTGTTGAG
Organism: Pachyseris speciosa; assembly: GCA_016490735.1. Taxonomy (NCBI): domain Eukaryota; kingdom Metazoa; phylum Cnidaria; class Anthozoa; order Scleractinia; family Pachyseridae; genus Pachyseris; species Pachyseris speciosa. The sequence goes on from JAEMWC010000902.1 coordinate 336,706, forward strand.
TGAAAGTGTAGGTATATAACAATGAATTTTGTTGACACAATAGTATTATTCTCGAAAGTTCTGTCGCCGGAAACGGACAAAAGAATTTCTTGGAATCGAGGTCGATTCTTGGAAATCTCTGTCTTTATTCTAACCAAAAGAAATGTCGTCTACGTCACATTCATTTGTTGTTTGTTAATTGCAAAAGTTTTCTAGGAAACCTTCGCCAACGAGGAATTCAGAGAGGTAAGATATAATACTTATGTGGATGTCATGTACAGTTATTGCTTACTATACTTACTAGCCCTCTTCGTGCGTGTCCACAAAGTGTCCGCATATAAGGCCGTACGAACAGTTATTGGTTTGCTGCATGCCGGGTGCTTTGCTTATGTCGTTTGTGTTCGCGATAAGAATACTGTTGAGTAGGTAGAATTAAGCGTCGAGCTTTTACAGTCATAGTAACAAATATTGTACATCCACATAGTCACTGGTTTTCCGAGCGCCATGTTGGTCGAAAGTATTGAACAACCCCGAGATCGCAAGTATGCGAAGTCTTGCTGTACTCCCACGAACGAAGCCCAGGGCTCCTAATTAACAAAGTTGCGCATGATATGAGCTAACCGGAGTTGCAACCAAATGAAAACCGTGCTAAGCGCAAGCATAAAATCCAGCTAGGAGTGTTCATGTAGCTTTTTCTTATCATGGAAATAAATATCTGATGAACTTAAAGAAAAACTAGCTAATTCCTTTATTTTCGGAGTGGCAAATCGTGTACATACACGCCGTAAATGGTTTCGATAGCGAAGTCACGGTGGCTGGCATTTTCGGAACGCCAACATTAGCTCCGGAGTTTAATCCGAACACATCAAACCGGGTATTCTTTGATACCAATATCAGTGCTTTTAAAACGCGCTTAATTATGAGATAGCAGTGGAAAACCTGGAAACGGCAAGGGTTTCAGTATTACATTCTTAATTAACTGAAAATACATTAAGTTCCGGTTCGTTAAAGAAGAATGTATTCGACATTTCCTCGGCTACGAAATATACTATATGTGGGGAAAGTTTTTGGAATTACTAACTAGTGATTTTGGGTTGCCAACCGAAAGATGTGATTATAACTTGCATGTACGTTTTTCAGTCTTTATTGCTGGACAAGGTTTTCCACCAGAAACAATAAAAATCAGATTAACAACGAGTCATTCAAAGATTTACAGATAGTTTGTGGAGTTTCAAACTGTTAACCCATCAATGGGGCTTATATTGAAAGCAACAGTTTTATAGAAGAAAATAACGAAGCTCATAACATTCAAACTGTCGCCGTTCTGGTAGAAAAACTGAAGCAACATGTTAAAGTACATCATTTGGCGGCCATGTTACGCGCAAACCAAATCTTTGGTCGCTCGTCGCCAAATTTTTATTAACTTTGTATGCACTGCCAGTTTTACTTTTTCTATTACAAGTAAATCTTTTTATCTGTTTCAGTAGCTGGTGCAACTGTATCTTAAAGGTTTTTGAAGATATTAGTTTGATTTTGTAGGTTTATTCTGCTTTCAATGCCACCCAGACTTTCCCGTGCCCGCTACCTTGTGGCCTTTGTGCCTTTTGAGTGGCTTCAGCTTACTTGATCACATTAATTTGTGAAGTATCCTTGTCACTCCAGCCACATCCCACAAGCTTTACGTTTTCTTTGCTTGTTATATTGATATGTGGGTACTTGAGCCTGAGTATTAGCTATGCCATGCTGATGAGGCCTAACAAGGCCGAAACAGCTGTCCATGGCTGCTAATGCTTGGGCTCAATCTTTGCTTTGGTAGATTTAAGGGGTAATGCCCGCTACCTTGTGGCCTTTGTGCCTTTTGAGTGGCTTCAGCTTACTTGATCACATTAATTTGTGAAGTATCCTTGTCACTCCAGCCACATCCCACAAGCTTTACGTTTTCTTTGCTTGTTATATTGATATGTGGGTACTTGAGCCTGAGTATTAGCTATGCCATGCTGATGAGGCCTAACAAGGCCGAAACAGCTGTCCATGGCTGCTAATGCTTGGGCTCAATCTTTGCTTTGGTAGATTTAAGGGGTAATGCCTGCTACCTTGTGGCCTTTGTGCCTTTTGAGTGGCTTCAGCTTACTTGATCACATTAATTTGTGAAGTATCCTTTCCCGGAATTGAGGCTGTTTTCCGGGAAAGATTAGTCACGCATCAGGGCTCAGCGCCGATGTCTCTGATTCCCAGATGCGTATTATATGGCTTCATCAACTAAAATGGTAGCTATAGCATTATCTTATGCTTATAAATCACACTTGAGTTTTTTTATTGGTTTTCTTTTTAACGGAAAACGCAAAAAGTAAGCTTAATGAGAATCCTGCAGTTCCTAATTTTAATCACGGGCGCCGTGCTTTACATTTCCAACTAGCCCTGTGATTTGTCGATAAATACCTCGACGATCCCTTACACTGTACTCTCTGGAGAGAGTACAAATTACAACCGCGTCAGCCCACACCATACTGAGAGAAGTGCCTTGAAGTCCTTGACTGTAATTCGCAAAAGCACGGTTATTGATAGAAGTCATGGGCTTCTAATTTAGTTTAGTTTGATTGCTCCAATACATGTGAAAGAATACATTTTTTTCGAGTTTTCTTCAATTATTACTGCCAAATTTGAACCATTTGAATAGAGGTCGACTTTTTTCAGTGCTATAAATGGCAGAATTATTTGTGCGGGGACACGTGTGTGTAAGACAAGGGAACTGGCAAACTGCATGAAGACGAAAGTAAAGAGGGCTGTTATCAGTGGATGTTTGCAATCATGCTGCAGTATACTGTTCGTACAAGTTCGTTTCATTCCACGTTTTGGTGTCACTGTGCGCAGTGCAAAGACATTTTGTAACTTTACTAGCATATAAAATACAGTTCGGTGAAAAGAATGAAATACTTACTTTATCAAAGGTTTCCTTGGCTAGTCAGGTGGCTAGTACCCAAGAGCGCAATACCAGCAAAGGGAAATTTGCACAACCAGAATGGTTACTGCTAAACAAACAGCTATGATTGAAATTTCAGTGAGCGAGCAAGCCGAAATAGTGCTCCTGTGCTCGTTCGTTCGTATGGTCTGGGACTGACAAATTTGTAAGAATGAAACCGAAAATTGACTATTTCAGCTTGTACCAGCGTCAAAAGAAAAAATCCAAGAACATCATTAATTGTTGCCGTTTTCATTGTCCAGGCAGTTTTCCATCACAGCATACAAAGCAGCGGTATTGACGACGTTAAGTCATCTAGAGACGTACAGATTATTTGATCGATGAGTTTTCAAAGTTTATTGGAATGTGTGAACCTATCATTGGGGACTAAAGCGAAAATTGAAAGAAAAACAACAGTGGTAGTGTTGGATGGAAAATGATGTTACAGCTCTGTTACAAAAACGTAATTTGATCGATCGATCAAGCGTTTATATATTACGTGGTGATATGAAAATAAACTGCGCATTAATACTGGAAATGGCAAGGTTTTGAGCTTTAAAATCTAAATTAAGTGAACTGATTCATTAATTTCAGTTTCGTAAAGAATAATGTATCCCGGTGTGGGGCAAATTCTTAGAATTAATTTTGGGCGGGTGGCCAAACGACGGATATGATTATTGCCGGACAATGCTGTCTATCTTTAACAGTACAAACTGTATTAGGGTCATTCAAAGATTTCAGATAGTTTGAGCCAAACGACGGATATGATTATTGCCGGACAATGCTGTCTATCTTTAACAGTACAAACTGTATTAGGGTCATTCAAAGATTTCAGATAGTTTGAGTAATTAATTTATGAACTTTGATTAACTGTTTACCCATCAACAGGGCTTATCTTGAAAGCAACAGTTAAGAGAAAAATGCGAAGTTGATAATATGTAAACTGTCGTCGTTCTGGTAGAAAAAAACAACAAGTTAAAGTACATTATTCGGCGGCCCTTTTACTTCAAATCTTGGTCGCTCTTCTCAAAACTTTAATTAACTTTGTATGCACGGCTAGTTTTCCCTTTTTTTACACGCCTTTTCTCTGTTTTAGAAGCTGGTGGCGCAACTGCATCCTAAGTTTTTTTGAAGATATTAGTTTGACTTTAAAGGTTGATTCTGCCGGCTTTGCAATGTCAAGCATGTCACCCAGACTTTCCCGGAAGTGAGCTGCTGTTTTCTGGGAAACGGATTAGTCACGCATGGGCACAGCGCCGATGTCTCCAACATCATTGTACCCTCTGAGCAGTTGGTTTCTCCTACGCTTCCCGAGAGAGAAACCACTGCGAGCAACCGTTCGTTTCTTTGAGTGAGCCGCAGTCCAGCGCCAAGGACGAATGAATTAAATTTGAACCGGTAAAACGAGTTGATAAACTTTTTTTGGCGGTTGCGCATGCGTTCAGCTACGCAACTGCTGCGTTTGAGCGAGTACGCTGTGTAGTGATAAAAATGGCAAGATATTTTACAGCCTCGGCGAATTCACCACTCAAAACCTTCTCTTTGCGTACGGAGGGATACTTTAAATACTGACCTAAAAACCAATAGAGAAATACTACCATTTTCGAGCTGCGGTGAAAGGCCAACTTTTTTTCCGTGTTGTTCCACGCTTAATAAATTCAAGTTTGTCTCAGTAGCCTCAATTGAGGCGGAGCTGTCAAAACTTGACATGTTTGTACTCTAAATTTATCAAAGAACGCGGCAGTTTGTCAACTGAGACAAACTCGAAATTTTTAAGCGTGGAACAACGAGGAAAAAAAGTTGGCCGTTCACGGTAGCTCGAAAAAGGTAGAAAAATAATTTAAAATTGGCATATTTTACAATATTTACTTCACAATAATTATTATTAAAACCCTTCTCTTCTCCCTGCTTTTGTTGGAGTTTTTTTTTTTTGCGATAATTTTGCATTTGCATTAACTCGAAATAAGAGGATGTGATGTCAATGCATCACGTGAGGCGTGACGTACTTCGCGCATGCTCGATGGAAAATCAAACGGTTTCTCGCAGTGGTTTCTCTCTCGGGAAGCGTAGGAGAAACCAGCTGCCCGCAGGGTAACATCATTGTATTTTTTACAACACTAAACGGATTAAGAAATCATATTCCTAGATGCGCATTACATGGCTTCATCAACTAAAATGGTAAACTTAGCATTGTTTCATCATTGTACAGTAACACTTGAGTTCAGTATTCGTTTTCTCTGACGGAAAACGCCAAAATTAATGAAAATCCTGCAGTTTACAATTTTAACCATGGCGCCGTGCATCACATTTCAAACTAGCACTGCGATTTGTCGATAAATACTACGACGATTCATTAAACCAAGTAAGCTTTACACTACTTTCTGCAGAAAGTACAAATAACAACCGCCTCAGCCCACACCATACTGAGAGAACTGCCGTGAAATGAGTCCTTGAGTTTAAACCTTCTCAAGCACTAGTACTGATAGAAATCATTTGCGTACGGTAGTTTAGTTTGATTGTCGCAATATATGTGAAAGGATATGTTTTTGCCAGTTGTTATCAATTGTTACTGTCAAATACGAACCGTTTGAATAATAGTCGGCTTCGTTGGAAATTTGAACAGTACTATAAAATGGCAGACTAAATTATTTGTGCGTGTCTGTGTAAGACGAGGGAACCGGCAACTACATGAAAATGAATATAAAGAGAGCATTGATATGTATTATGGATGTTTGTAATCATGCTGCAGCAGTATACCCGGGTCGTGCTCTCTTTACATTCGACGTTTAGATGTGTCTTAGCGACATTACACAACTTTAATATACAGCAACTAAAGTAAAATTCAGCTGTAGTTGTAGCAGAAGGACATATCAGATTTGCCATGTGATATCTTTTCAGTTTGAGCATATCTTGCTAAAAGGAACTGAACTGCATGATTCCTTCGTTTAGTCATGATAAATCAGATTTGTTGTGTGTATCTCTTCAGTTTAAGCGAGTTTTAACCAAAGGAAAAGAGTATAAATTTCGTCGTTTATGAATGAGATTTGTCATGCGATATATCATCATTTAACATGTAGGAAATAAAAGGGAAATTCTGTCGCTGAGAAAGAAAACAGTCATGCATAAAACATTAATTTAACCCAAGGAATCGAGAAGTAGTTCTTTTGGTTTGGAACAACACTGATTATGGAATATAATGCCTTGATAGCTTCGTACGTTAAGAAGATCTATAGTTAATTATGTGGGTTTTGTGAGATGAGGAGAGCTGTTTTGCATTACCCACCTTTATCAAAACAGCAGCGGAATAAACTGATTGAGTTGTTTGTAAATCTCGTTTTCCCTTGTTCTTTACAACCACCGTACCTCTCCGAGTTTTCTCTTAACTTTCTATCACTTCTGATTAATGCACTGACAGCTAGACTGCCTAGCTAGATTAGTAATTGCTGCTCGCACACCAGCCCACAATAAGATATAATTTTTGACTATACTAACAATGAAGACAAGTCGCTCGATACAACCTTAAATAGCGTTGAAATAAAAGAAGGCTTGTAACATTAATATAAGGCAAGGGATGGAGAAGAAGTTCCGTGGGTAGATGTGGAACATAAGTATGAAAGATTGTGATATTAAAAGCAAGAAAATACCTGGGTTAATCATGTTTTCTTACCCGAGGAGAACTGAATTGATAAATCTACCTTGATTCAGACAGAAGGAATGACTAAGTGTTCTTTTTATTTTTGTTCCTCACGACCACTGTAACCACTTGTGTTTTTATGAACTTTATTTCAATTTTAGCATGGAATATGAATATAAGTATATAAGTGACCTGCCTAGATTAACAATTGCTACTAACACATCGGTCTACAACAAAGATTCAATAAAAATGATTACTGATGATAAAGCTGAAAGTGGAAAGCTAAATCGTTCCCTACAGCCGTTTCACTGATATAGTTTTCGATAAGCAGGATATGGAGTTACTCATTGCCAAACTTAATTTTCACAACTTCTTTGAGCGTGTTTGACACAGTCGTCTGTCTTTCCAGGCGTTTTAGAAGATGTGCCAGTAGAGGGGAAGTAAAGGGAACAGTCGTTGCCATATGGGTATGTATAATTTATTCACTCTGTTTAGCAAATGCAAAATACCCCTTAGTTTGCATTTCATCAAAATTTACAAGCTAAAATCTTATACCACGATTCATATCAGACCCAAAATTATGATTTACGCCTTTTCCTTCCTTCCACTCATACCTCCCTCCCTCCCTCCCTCTATCCTTTATTTCTTCCTTTCTTTTTTCCCTGTCTGCCTGCCTTCCTTCCTTCCTCCCTCCCTTCCTTGCTCCCTCCATCTCTTCCTTCCTTCCTTCCTCCCTCCCTTCCTCCCTTCCTTGCTCCCTCCCTTACTTGCTTCCTTCCTTCCTTCCTTCCTTCCTTCTTTCCTTGCTTCCATCCTTCCTTCCTTCCTTCCCCTCTTCTTTCTTTCATTCATTAATTCCTTTCTTTCTTTCATCCTTCCCTCCTTCCTCTCTCCCTTTCCTCCTCGAAAAGTTTCACAGCCATGCTCTTCTAATTTCAATGAACGCAATCTTCATAGTTTTCATTTTTATACATTATAAAGTTACACTCTTCGGGTGCGATTAAATTTAGACTGATTCTGAATTGATTGTTAAGGTTCTTGAAGTTCTCCAGAAAACTGGGATATACGACTGAATTCCCACGTCATATGTTGTTCCTAGGATGGAGGGCAAATTGAAACAAAGATCAGTGAAAGATTTCTGAATTCAGCTATTATCAGGATGAAAACTTTACAAGTTTTCCTGTTTTATTTTTTGTTAATCGTTGTTATTATTTTTAACTGTAATGATCGTATTTCCAATAAAAATAGACGAAAATTGTTTTTGTTTATGTAGCGAGCAACGATGAGGAAGGGTTTGATTTGATTCAGCCATCACTCATCCAACAGCTGAAGAAAATCCTAGATGAGTACCCGGATGATGGACAGATACTAAAGGTTGATCAATTTAGTTAAATACCATAATTCAGAGTTATTTATCTCTTTCGTCTTTGTCAAAAGCATTGATTTGTTCGTTAAACGTTAGTTAATGAGACATTGTCTGTAAAGCTATGTAGATACACGCACTAAGAATAGAGAAGCCTAGGAACTCTTTTGCGAAAGAAAAACTGTACGATGACAACTTCCTAGTTAAATCTTACATTATTTGGTGATCTATGTGATTGTAACTGGTGGTCAAATATAAAGAGGAAATGAGAAGAATCTGCATATTTACTATGAGAGTAAAGAGGGTTATTGATTTTTGCTGTCGAAGCAATCTAAGCAGTCTCACATCTAAGCTGGGCAGAAGAGGTCGTTGCACGTCACATATACTAAGACGTTCAAAACTCTTTAGAATAGTCGCTAATTATTATTCATGTAAATCAAAATCAAACAGCCACTACAAGTCTGAACAACAACAACTTCACCTATTGAGATGTACACTGGTAGCTTAAGCTAATCCAATTGGGCTGGTCACACTTACAAATATCACTCATCTTCTTTGAACATCCACACTTCTCCTGCCAGGAACTCATTCAAAATGCTGAGGATGCAGGGGCCACTCATGTCAAGTTCATGCACGACAAAAACAGCTACGGAAAAGCACTGCTTTGTGACAAGAAACTGGAAAAGTTTCAGGTAAAAGAGAAACTAGAAACTGTGTCTAATTTTCCTGGCGTAAAAAGGGCGTAAACTCAGTTTTCGGATTTTTGCAAAGGAAAAGACCTCGTTTGCCATACTCGATTGACACGACTTGCGTAAATTTGATTTCTGTTAGAAACTAGTACAAGCGCTGTCTCGCTTTTATTTTGTTTTGTTTTGTTTGTTGGTTGGTTTTTCACTGACAATTTGTGGTCATTCTCAACAGGGCCCAGCCTTTATTCCTACAACAACGCACTTTTTACTAAAGAAGATTGGAAAGGAATCCGTCTGGTTTGTGACAGCATTAAGGTGGAAGATCCCATGAAAGTGGGTCGGTTTGGTTTGGGATTCAAGTCTGTGTTTCATATGACAGGTATGTCCAGCAGGTGAACTTGTAACAGTACTACAACTTAGCACAAAGTTTAAAAGGTTGTATCATCTTTAATCAACCTGCAATCAGGGTCTGGTACAAATTTCTGCGAAAAAGCATCCGCTCATTTTTATGGTTGTTTTCCGTTTGGCAAATCAGCCCAGCAAACCCGTTGTCTTTAAGACATACATAATTGGCGAAAGTACTCGGAAAGACTCGCAACATTTAATTTCGATTCTTAAACTATAAAAGAAGGTTTAGAGTTAGTTTCAACGGATAGCATTTACACAGCGTTACAAAAATAACTAATTTGAATTTACTCCGTGAATGGAAGCCAAAACCTTCTCTACACCGGACTGGCTGAAACTAGCTCAATTGGTTGCAGCACATTCCTGTTTAGAACCACAAACGAGGGTGTTGAAATAACCGGTAAGATACTTACGTATACTGTGTGCTCAATGTCTACCTCAGTTCAGATGATTTATCCTAGTAAGTGACGTTGTAAGCATTGGGCTTTGTGTTTCACATACACCAATACAAATTATCAGGGAAAGTTATGGAGCGCACTCTCTGTTCGTAGAGACTATGGCACGTTTTTGGCTTAAAACTTTTGTACTGGCGTTCTAAACGTGGTGACGCTAATAAATTAAAATGCTGTCAACCCAACGGACTCGTAGTGAGCATCAACATTTTTGCTCTGCAAAAGGGGAAAAGATAGACTGAGTTGATAGGTTCATGCACGAGTGATTAATTATTACTTGACTCATTTGGTTATTTGGGACATCACCTTACTGCAGATTTACCAAGCTTGCTCAGTGAATACCAGATTGGCTTTATTGATCCTCATGGCGTCCACTTTTCTGACGAGGACTACAAGAGAACAGGAAAGCGCTGGCGGCTTCGAGAGGACTGCGCCGACATTGAAAGATTTTCTGATCAGTTCAGCCCCTACAAAGGCGTATTTGACTGCACCGATGAGGTTTTTTCCCAGGGATTCTACAATGGAACTCTGTTCCGTTTCCCATTGAGGAGTTCACCATCCAAACTGTCAGAAACAATTTACACTGCTGAGAAGGTTGACACGCTATTTGAGAGTTTCAAGGCCGATGCTCACTTAATGCTTGTCTTCCTGCAACATCTAGATTCCATTGAATTGTATGTCAGAGAAGAGAACGAATACAACCCCAGAAGAGTCTTTCAAGTGAAGATTGCCGATGAAAGTCTTCAAACAGTGCGAGAAAAGAGGGAGGAATTCCGCTGGAAGATTGCACCTGGAAAAGTTATGCCTGACTCCGTTACAGTGACTTACCCAGTCACCATAGAGACAGTAGACTTCAATTTGCAATCCACGAACAGCACGAAGAAACATTCTTTCCTCGTCACAAACTACTTCTGTGGGGGACGGGTGTCTTCAACGTTTAAGAAACTTATGACTGACAAAGTTCTCAGCTACCTCCCCATGGTTGGCGTTGCAATGGCGTTGCCGACAGGTGCAAGATTACAGACACCCGACATCAAAGGCCATGTATTTTGTTTCCTGCCACTACCGGTTCAACAAACCAGCTTGACAGGTTTACCAGTGCACGTGAATGGCTTCTTTGCTTTGAATCAAAACAGACGTTACATAAAGTGTCCAAATGCAGACCAAGAAGACCTCGAGAAAGGAGGCCGGCATCTAACCGACAGGTCATTATTATGGAATAAGTGCCTGCTTGAGGAAGCCATTCCTAGGGCGTATGCCACGATGATATCGGAAGCCATAAAAGAGAAAACAGTTTTCGTTCCCAAGGCGGCTATTTACAAGTAAGTAACATGCGAATATCTATAGCCTTAGTAAACTATAATTGTAACTATAATCAGTGGAGGTCGGCATGTGACCGTAGCTCTTAGTTTCTAATATCTATGTAAACGAGTAATTAAACCTTTTCGCATATTCCCTTATAAATTTCGTGAAATTTTATTATCCTGCTCTTTGACGAATAAAAGGGAGAGGGGGGGGGGTGAATACCTCGACCTCTATCCCCATTATAATTCTTTTTGGGTCTTAAGAAGATGTTTGTCAGCGTCTGCCAAAAACTTCGGTTTCTAGGTTTTCTTTTTTTCTCTTCTCCAAAATGTCAGGTGACAGATACCAAACAGAACTGCGTTAAGTGCCGTGGGCGCATTGTTTCCAGTGAGAAGAAAAAACAAGTAATCTTTAGGTTGTGAAATTTAAAGACAGCATGTTATGTTGCAGAGCATGGCCAGATATTCACAGCATAAACAACACGTGGAGGGGTCTTGAAAAAACTTTCTTTCAACTTTTTCTTGACAAAAACGTTGTGCACACCCACGCAAACGGTGGCAGTTGGGTGAAGGTACAAGAAGCCATTTTCCAGCAACAATCGGGGGAACGTTGGAATGATCTGCTCCTACGAGTCTTGCTTTCAGTTGGTTTGCCGGCTGTTGCTGTTCCACGCCATGTGCACAGTGCTTTGGACAAGTACTCCTCAGATCAAACCGAAATGGAACCTCCTCTGATCAGACATGTGTTACGACAAGTGCCCCTTGTTACGTAAATCTTGAAAGACAAGAGAAGCTGCTACTTCTTCAATTTTCCCTCATCGATTGCCATTTCTCAGACCTCGATGGGTTACAGCTTTTGCCACTCTCTAATGGGCAATTTGCAAAATTTGAAACTCGAGCCAAAACTGTGTACATCGCCTCTTCTGAACATCCCCAAGCGCTTTTTCCTGGCCTAGCTGATCAATTTCTGGATACAAGTATTCACAAAGACATCCTTCTTAACCTCAAAGAAGCAGTTTCTCAAGGTATTCTTTTGGCCTAGTACTAAGGTGACATAAGTGTTATAGCTGTATGTAGCTTCCAAATTATTATAATAGATTGTTTGCTATGAGATATAGAAAGGTAGGGTTGAGATACATATGAAATATAAGTAAGTGTTGAAAAATTTCGCTTCGCACTCGTTAACTTTATCTACTAATCAACTGTTAGTGTTTCATCAAAGCGAAGGAAAGGCACCTCATCAATCTTTATCTATTTTGCTTTTTATTTTGCCCATTGCTCTATCCGATTTTTTGGTTTCTAATGCATTCGAAAGACACCGGAAAGGTTCCTTCCATATAAGTAAGGTAAGAAAGCCAAACCAACACAAATGTCCCATTTAAGTAATCGTGGTTCTTATGACAAAGTTTATTGGAAGGGATATCACAGGGCTGGAAACTAAATATTGGGAACACTCGCCATCTGGGCGAGTAACGTTCAGTTTTTACTCGCCCGAATACGTTTTCACTCGCCAAATAGTATCCGCCAAAAATAACTAGCCTCAAAGAAAAAAGCCAAAGACTGTTAGTTTCTATTTCAAAGTTAGTTTAATTAATAAGTGTACCCTACAACTCTTACTAAACGTCTTCGTAGCTCCTAATCTGTGGTGACCGTCGTCACTACCAGATTTAGTCTGAGCACCTGTATCATCACAGCAGACTACGACTAGGTACCTCGTGTAATTATTACTTGAATGGAAGCCGCTGTACAGATTTACCAAGCGGGAAATTTGCTTGTATGTGCCGTGTTCCTAAAGGTTTCAGAGTGTGAAAAGTACTGGTCCTTGCCAAAGACAATCACTTACAGTTTTATTTCTCTGAATATGAAAATTCCTCTCGCCAAACCGGAGTAATGTACGACTTCCACTCGCCCGGCGGGGTTGACACTCGCAATGGCGAGTTGACTAGCGCTAATTTCAAACCCTCGTATCATTTATCATTTTACACTTTGGAAAAATCACACTTTAGGAGAGTGTGCTTAAAAATCTTGAATACCAGGCTAAAACGATGCGTTTGAAGGATGCTTGCATCTAGCCTAGTGAAAAATCGCTGCTTAGTCGTTCTACTTAACCTAAAAAATGTTATCCGATATTCTCAATCTACTGACACTTGTTACATTGCAAGCTGGCTGCAGCATGTTAACGGTTTTAGTGTAACATCGTAAAAAATAGTAATTTGAGGTCAGTATTACTATATTTTACTTTCTCTGTTTCGTCATCGCAGGAAGCACGCAATTGCGGCCGCTTGGTTCAGATGACGTGCCTTCCCTGCTCTGGCAGTCACTGCCTTTTGGTTGGAAAACTGGTCACTCGGTATTGTGGTTCCCAGAGGACACGAACCATAACCACCCTCCCAGAGATTGGATTCAGCTTGTTTGGAGATACCTGGGGGAACACTTCACCACTGCAAAGGGACTTCAGTGCCTTAAAGGACTACCGTTGATTCCGCTTATCATGTCCCAGACACCTGTTACCTTGACCCAGATTTGTCACCCTTCCAAAGTAGTTGTCAAACGCCTTAACTGCGACTGCATTAATGACGTCTTGGCAGGGGTGTTAGAGAAGATTGGCATCCTTGTCATGCATGACTGTCCAGCCTTCATAAGTCATCATCCCGCTGTCCTGGGGACCTATATAAACCCACCATCTGTCAAAGGAGTTATGAAGGCAATGGCAGTCTGTCTCTCCAATATGGTCGCCGGAACGTTTCTTGCGAATATTCGGGAAATGTCCATCCAAAGAAGCAGATGTTGAGGGCCTTCCTAGCAAATGCGCGACCGGGGCAGCTTGGAAGTGAAGAATACAATCTTCTGTGCTCTCTTCCACTCTTTCAGACTCACTCTATGATGTTTGTTTCAAAGAATGAAGGCTTCTGTGCAGCGTCCCATAACTATCTCCCCATTCAACCACTACAGGACCTCATTGACATTTCAGAGGACGCTTCCAAGGCCTTGGCTTGTCTTTTGGAAGTCAGGGTTCTGAAACCGACCGAACTGCTTTGCGAAGTTATATTTCCCGACATCCAACGAGGCAAATACACCGAAGCACAAGTTGATAGGCTGATGCCTCATGTTTTCAGAAATTTCGCTCATGTCATTCACATGAATGCTAACTTCAAGCTTCATTTGCAAGTGATGTCATTTGTGCCAAAGCAAACAACTCGGGTGCGAGCATCGGAAGTCTTCGACCCCAGATGCGGAAACCTGCAAGCACTCTTCGCCCACGAAGATGTTTTTCCTGTTGGTGAGCTCTACAAAGGCCCGGCTGTTCTGGCCATTCTGGAGGTACTTGGAATGAAGAAAGACAACAAGATCACTGCCAAAGATCTATTTCAAAGTGCTAAGAAGTAAGTGTGCTCCCCCTCTTCCATTTGTTGAGGAGAAATCTAAGGCCATTTTGCAATTTCTCAGCATCCATCCCCAGAAACTTCACGAGCCAGTTCATGGACGAAAACTGGGTGCATTATTGACGAATATAGGCTGGGTGTCTCGTTTGCAGCAGAGGCCAAGTAACTTTCCGTCTACGCTTCCATGGTGTGAAACAGGCGAAGAAGAAGAAAGGCACTTTTTCAAGCCAACAGAAATCAAGAGCCAGCGGCAGGCCAATCTTATTGGAACAGTAAAACCTGTTGTCGCTGAGGAGCCGTCGAGCGAAATTTGCAAGTATTTTGGCTGGGAAAACAAACCCGATGTCTTCGATGTCTTAAAACATTTGCAAAATGCGGTTACTTGTTACACCATAGAAGAGAAACCTTATTATATGGTTGTGGTAAATGCAATCTACTTCTACCTCAGCGGTGTTAACCAAGACACTTTAAATATGGCATTCGACTTGGTAAAGGTCTCCGAATGGGTTTGGAATGGTGACGGCTTCTCTTCACCTTGCAAAGTGCTACTAAGTAAAACAAGAGTTGATCTCGCACCATACATAATTCCTCTTCCCTCAGAAATGATGAAGTTCGATGCTTTATTTCACCGTTGTGGTATGAGGTCCCAAAGTGATCCCGCCCTTCTGCTTCAAGTCCTCAGCATGATAAAAGAGAAGTACGAAGATCGAAATTCCCAGCGCGATTCTTCAGAGGTAAAACGAGATCTCAAATTATCTGTGGAAATCTTGAATGAGTTGGTAACTGAGCAATTATGCCCTGAGTTGGAAACTAAAATTCTTTTTCCCATTCACGTCGAAGGAAACACCTATGTCCAACTTGAACCAGCTACAAGCTGCATGTACTGCGAACATGAGGAATGGTTGACAACGACGATGACGATGAAGACATGGAATATTTTTATTTGCACCCTAATGTTCCCAGTGCCACTGCAGAGCGTCTGGGTGTTCCGTCCCTCACAAATCGAATGTTGAACCCCGATGAGTTGTTCATTGGGGAGGAGTTTGGCCAAGAGGAGAGGCTTACCACTCGTCTAAATCGACTTCTTGAGGACTACACCGACGGATTTGCAGTACCAAAAGAGCTCATTCAGAACGCAGACGATGCTGGCGCCACTGAGGTGAAATTCCTGTATGATGAAAGAAACAATGAGAATGCCATGACCTGTCTGAT
Source organism: Pachyseris speciosa (assembly GCA_016490735.1). Lineage (NCBI taxonomy): Eukaryota > Metazoa > Cnidaria > Anthozoa > Scleractinia > Pachyseridae > Pachyseris > Pachyseris speciosa. The sequence goes on from JAEMWC010000902.1 coordinate 352,086, forward strand.
TGACGAGGGAATGAAAGGCTGCCAGGGTCCTGCTTTTTGGGTTTACAATGATGCAACATTTCATGATGAAGACTTTGTGAACATTACGAAGCTAAATGAAGCAACAAAAGCAGAGGATACTCAGAAGATTGGAAGGTTCGGGCTGGGCTTCAATGCAGTTTACAACCTGACTGATGTACCTATGTTCGTGAGCGGGAACTATTTCGCGATATTTGATCCTCACACTACATATCTCGGAAAGGCCATCAAGAACAAAAAGAGGCCAGGAATGAAGATCAATCTCAACAAAGACGTCAGCAAACTTCGAAAATTCAAAAATCAGTTTCAACCGTTCAATGGCATCTTCGGCTGCGACTTGCATCTTGACAAAGAAGATAACTCATTTGACGGTACGCTTTTTAGATTTCCCCTGAGAACGAAAGAGCAAGCCATTACAAGTGAGGTCAAGCAACTGTGTTATGATGACCATCAAATGCGTGAACTACTGCAAATGTTTATCCACGGGGCTAAGAACTTGCTTCTTTTCACTCAGAATGTTTTACGAGTAGGAATCTACCACTTGCCGACGTTGGCGGGCCAAGATGTGCAACCAACACTAATGTTTCAGGGTAGAAAATCAACACCACCAGCGGGAATACTCAGGGAGCTATCGTTTTCATTTACACTTCCTACAACTGCATTAAGTTTTAGTCCACAGGAGTTAACATTCCTCAAACAGTGTAACTTTCTTCAAGCGGCTTCTAAAGTGAAAAAGTCGTCACGCGATCGTAAAATTGACCCAAAAAAGTTTCCTGCATCTTCTATGATAATTGATGTCAACTGCAGTCTAACAAAACACGGGAGGAATTTCTTCAACGCGACCCTGCCTCAAGAGGCCACAACTTGGCTTGTTGCTTCCTCAGTGGGAACTGGGCCAGCAATGGAGGCGGCAAGGATGACCCTACTCTCCTTCCATCAGCGGGAGTTGCAGTTCAGTTGAAGCCAAAGGAAGCAAACACTTTCTTACCTTTGCCTGCTGTTAAGAGGGTCGCTGAAAGGAACCTCAATGG